>VZRE01013210.1:1051207-1205074 GCA_013396775.1 Cephalopterus ornatus
CAAACAAAAAAAAACACCAAAAAACCCCCAAAACAAAAAAAAACCCCAAAAACAAACAAACAAAAACAAACCAACAAAACCAAAAACAACAACAACCAAAAAAAACCAAACTAAAAAGAAAACCTGATTTCTCCATTTAAAAACAAAATTATGAAATGTACAATACATTTATTAGGAAACTACAGCCATCAGAAAAGACAAAAATAAAAATACAATCCCTACCAGTTTATCAATTCTAGGCCTATGTCTGCAATATTTCAGAGTTTTCTGCTCACTGATACATATTCTGCTAGCTGTCACATTGTATTTCTAAATCGTTAAAAAAAAACCCCTTACCTATTGGCCCCAAAGGCATTCATTCTTCCCTGGACTTTATAAAAACTAGAACATGTTTCCGTGATATTTCTTTTACAATAGGAGGCCTGTTAAAAACAGCATCATGAATATTCTAGTTATGACAGATATGAAAGGACATAATATCCAGGAAACAGTTCTTTCTTAACATATTCATGAAGAGGTCCTTGTCAATCACAGCCAGTGAATTGAATAAAAAAATAATACTCGGAGTCTTAGGAGGATACAGCTGAGTTTTACATGCTGGAGATATAAAGACTGAAGTGAGACTGGGTTCCACTAACTAGATTCCTGGCCTGAAGTGCCTTCATGAAATTATTCAGAGACCTGCCAATAACAATATTTCAGGCTGCAGGAATCTCCTCTGCAGTTCTGCTCCGTGTGGGTCCATGTGCTGCTTCCACACACTTAATGGAGTCTCTCAGCTGGTGCTTTAAAGGAACGATGTCTCCAATTGTCCATTCATCTTGGAATTTCAAAGCAATTTGTTTTATGGCCCTGTTTCTTTTGAACATTAAAAAGCTTACATCTTGAAATATTCAGGAAATAAGAAATAAACTGCCAAATGCCTTAAGCAGGAGAACAACTTACAAGGCTACTTATATATATTTTAAAATATAAAAGCAATATTATTTCCTATTTATGTTGTGTTGTCGACTCGTTCAGCATAGATAATTAAACAAACTTTTATATTAAAATAGTTTTTTGCTGCCTTTGCTACTTTTAAAGCAGGTACAAAGCACAATATTTAAAAGATACTACTCAAAAATATACAATATAAAGTCAAACCTTACTTGATTTTTTACATAAATCAAAAGCTAATTCCAAATATTATAACATACACAGCACACAGCATCAGTCTGAAAAATAAAAGCTTAATACGATTTTCAAACCATGTGTCATTTTCCCAAGGAAAGCCCTTTCCTGAAATAACATTACAAGCCAATTTAAAAGGCTGTGTCCATTCTACAGGTGTCATTTTTACCTCTAAGATAATTACATGTCATTGAAAGTTATTTTGTATCAAGAGAGTAAGAAAACCCAAACCCAAATACACGCCAGATACCTCTATTAATTAAAATCAGTGAAATGAACCCAAGACCACTTTTACACCACACCCAGGGTTTCGCTACTGACTATTACGTCCACAGCCAGCAAACACCATTAGCACAACTCCTGCAGCATTCCTTGACACCAGACTGTTTCCAGGATGCTGAAAGTATCAGAATGATTTGCCTAGGAAATGCACACGGTTTCCTGCTTGAAGATACAAATCACCTAAATTCAAAACACTGGGGTACCTTTACAACAGCTTTCAAATCCGAGCCAACCATAAACTGCATGTCTGAGATTAATCCACATATATGGCATTTCACAGCCTTGGTCCTTCATGGAGGTGAAAAAAACTGTGCACTGCTGGACACCCCAGCCCACAGGGCAATATACAGTGTTGACAACTTTCATAGATTCAGCGTTTGCCTCCTTTTCACAGTGCATCTGATGCCAATTCTGTAGGATTTATTTCAAAAAGATAGGTATCCATGTCTAGATTCCAGAGGAGGGCTGAGATTTGCCAATGCTTACTGCAAAGACATCTTAAGGCTCACAAAAACACTGCAATTTTTTGGATTTTTTAACAGGAAACAAAAATAATGTGAACTAACATCACAGAGCACATTGCAATGAAATTTGAAATATGGGTTACCGAAACCTTGAGGCAGAAATGCCAAATTCCCAAGAAACTGTTTCTTAAATGGAAATGCCTCAGACTTCTCTTTTCACCTACTTGTGGCAGAGTACACAGACTAGCAAACATAAATATCCAAGCACACTTTGGACTCCATGTGAAAGTACCAGTGGAATGCCAAATTTGAAAAAAAACCCCAAGCAATAAATCTGTCTGGGTCTCAAATATTAGCAATACCTACTACAGGTAACGTCTGGCACAGCACCACATTTATTATGTGACTCATTCTGATGAAAATAATGACTGTTCATCTGAATAACATTAAAAACATTGCTGAATCAAACTGAGCCCTCAGCCCTCATTTCAGACCCTTCTCATATTTGCACTAAAATAAATATATAGGTTTTCTGAGCTCCAGAGGTAAGATTTAATCAAACGTTAGAAGTTTAAACCTGTGCAAGTTCAGCATCACTGTGTACCAATGTGAACACTGCAAGAACAAGGAGGAATCACTGCTTGAAAACAAACCAAAACACATCTGAAATGCAAAAGGACGAATTTTCTGGGCACAGAAGCTCTGTATTTCATCTTTCCCAGCACTTCACCTTCAGTAAACTTGATTCATTAGTGTATTAGTGTATTAATTGACAGTTGCTTCCTGTTGTAAGTGATTGCTTTCTAGTTCTATTATGTACTGTCAAACCACAGCACATGATTAATTACAAATAAACCAGGAACTTTGCTAACAATGGGCTGTTTCAAAGCCTCCCACCTTCAGGGAAGTTACTCTGCTGCTCACACGGCCGGGATGTTTTCCAGAGCTCCACCCACAGCGTTTCACACACGCTCATCTATGCTGGTTTCTCAGGAGATTTTGGCTAACATTCGCGGTTGATATAAATGGGTTAATTTTTTATTTTGTGTCTCACAAACTGACCCCTTAAACACACAAAGTCATGTACCAGTGTTGGTCAGTACACAAAACATTTATCAAATGAGAAATTAGAACGTCTGGGGAGGACAGCAAAAGGCTGTATATCAGCCACTTTGCAGACCTTCGGCATGAAGTCCAGGTCCAACAGAAAGCTATCCCAGCCCTGCAGCCTTCCAGAGAATCCTCTGATCAATAGCGTGAAATTAAGATACTTCATTTTGCTGTCAATATAATTAATATGAACTCTGCTTAAGTGAACAGATTATCTGTGGTCTCAGAGCTCACCAGAACGAAGTGGAAACTGAACGTGTTGCAATACCACAGATATAAAGGAAAGCGGCTGGAGATGGAGACCTCTGACAGGCTATTTATCACCTCCCTCAGCACTAATGGCAGGGGTTCAGAGTGATTAAGAAGATACATTCTGTCTGAGGTTGAAGTTGAGGTGGTTTAAACTTTCCCTTTCAGATCTGTTTGCAGTGGATTGCCAGGGCTCTTACATGAGCGGTTCCTTGAATTGCAGACTGAAAAGAAGTTCCTTAATCAAAATCCGAACTTGGATTTCTTCTTAAAAGTTCAAACAAGCTGGCTGGCTAGCTTCCTATTCCTGGGATGAACTACAAACTCTTTGTTTTTGTTGAGTCACAAAGTTTCCCTCAATCTTTATTTCTGTGGGGTTTACCTGAAAATTAGTTTCAGTAACTGACATTCCTGAAAAGTGAACCCTGTTGCTGTATTTTAAAGCTCATCAAAAAATTGGAATCACCTAAAGTGGAATTGCTATTTCTACTGTACAATTTTAAGATATTATATTTCCAAAGGAATAGTTAGTGTTACTTGGGAAAGCAGACTTACACAATTAAGACATTTTTTCATCAACTTCAATAACACAAACAGAAAATAATTATTACCTCGTGGAAATCAATTATGGTCTGCATATCACGTGGCCAAGATCAACAAAACATTCAAGGTAGCCAGACACTGGAGAAATGGAAACCGCCATATGTTTATTTTAAAACATGGAACACATTTATTTCTCTGACTATTCACCACAGTGAGTACTTCTGATATGTTCTCGGTTCACATTTTTGGATAGGCTTTAAGAACAACTCTTAGGAACCAGTGGAATAAAAATACAAAGAAACAAAGATAGACTAGACATACAAGAAAAAGATTATTTACCTTGGCCCATCATATAATAAAAACCAGATGCAGTTAAGTGGATCCTTCAGCTAAAGCTGTTAAAATACATACATCAATCATCATTTGGGGGCAGTCAAGAAAACAAGAGTAATGAAAATCGGTGCTTTGATCTTTTTCACTGAATTTTCTCTGTAAAACAAAATAACCCCATGCACAAGCAAAAATCTAAAAGTCAAAATAAGTCATTTCCCAATATTCTTAGATTCTTAAATTGTAAGTTGCCATGATTTACATGCCTCTTTTACTTTCTGGATATTTTTGTTTGTTTGTTTGAAGCAGTTTTATTTAAAAGAAAGCCCAGTTTGCAGCTGCCAAAGACTGCAAAAACAGAAGGGCCTAAATCTTTGTCACACACAAACAAGATTATTTATTTCAGCTAATGGTAAGATGGAAAGGTGAAGCATTTTGCTGGCTGTATTTTTCATTTATAAATACCATTAAATGTTATTTGCCAAACTAGTAAGAAAAATTGATGTACCCTAAATGGTAGGTGCATAGCCCTGCACTTAACTCTGTAACCCTCACTCAAACGTTTACTAAAATGACAATGCCAGGCAACAGCATCCCTGGGACCAGTTTCATAACTGCACAAGTTGAAGTTAAAAAGTTGAATGAACCCCTTGTAAAAGCTCTCCTTCTATCACAATACCCCTCTTTTTTTCTGACAGGATTTTCTCAGCTAAGTAGTGATTTATTGCCACAAAACACTAAATACTCATAAAAATATCTATTCAGTTTTGAGAACATTGTCTGTTCTATCAGAAACATTAATCTAAAAAGTTTTATTATTAATATTCTGGAAAACATTCGACTTACACTCTTTCTTAATCCATTCCTCCATGCACTTTTTCTAATTCAGAGATTATCCTGATTTTGCAATAATTCTCTACAATCTCATCACACTTCCACACAGGATCTCACCGCTGACCTACTTCAAGTCAGATGCTAAGCCCAACAAAGCTAATCAAACACCTTTCTTCTACATCAAGTACAGATGAATCTTAATAAGCATTCAATTTTTCTAGCTTCTTTCCCCCTCTAACTGTTGAGCTCTTTATTTACATTTCCCTATTGCTGACTTGCTTTCATGCCTTCGTGCTCAACCTCTCTCTGTAAAATCTCCAAAACCAAGAGAAGATGCAGAGAGTGAGTGACCTTTTCTTCGGAGGGAAAGAAATGAGGCTTCTGCATAAAGATTAGTTGAATTCAATGTATCATTGCAACATATTCCAAAGGTAACAGGAAAATGTAGACTGTGCCACTGTTTTTCAGAAGGAACTCAGTGTAAGAAACCCCAACAGAGGAACCTGAAAACCTGACAGTGATCCAGAAACCTGGGTCTCACTGACTACAAGTCAAGGAAAACCACTGTTTTCAAAAAATGACTTCAAGAGACATGCAAATTCCATTTTAAAAAATTCAGCATTCAAACAAGACAATAGCCATGTACATATTTGGTTTGTTTGAAATCTTTTATGCCTAATGTTTAGGAACACAATGGAAGGCTCTGTAATCCTGTCGCTATATTTCACTGCATTTTATAATTACAATTATTTCATATTTCTGGGTATAAGCAATTTAAAAATAACTTGCAAGTGGGATTTGAAGAAATCTCAGCTATTTTAAAAAATAACATGGAGAAATGGAATAGCAGATGTAGTAAAAGATCAAATCATCATATCATATAACTGACAGAACTTTTCATAACTCCATTTTCCAAAATCAGCTACACAACTTCACTGTGTGCTTTCTCAAGGAACCATCAAGGACCAGAGAGAGGAAACATAAAGGACAAAGTATTGAGCAAATGGAACAAAACAAGCCAGTGCATTGTGTGTGATGCAGAATCACTCTGTGCCTTTACAGCTGACATTCAGCACTGGCAGGGAGCAAGCACCTTCCGCAGGCATGAGGCAAACAAAACACTGCTGAATTCCTCTGAGCTTTAAATTCAGCTTTGGAAACAAACCCACTAGGGTCAAGCCCCCTCCTGGGGCGTTTTGCAGCCTCTCACATAGGGTGGGCTTTGGGGCTGAGTGGAATGGATGGGTGAGAGCCCATGAAATACATAGAACCAGAGTTCAACCTCATGCCCACAAGAGCACCTCTGCCTTTCCATATGCACTCAGTTTGACTTTCATGCAAATGAACATACGTAAGAAGACACACACACACAGAGAATCCAGGAAATGACTACATAACTCACAGTGTAACTTTGGTGCTGTTATTACACGTTTGATCAGTTTTCACAAATATCACAAGGGGGTTTTGCCCCCTATATTTTCTTTAGAACTAAGCAAAGCAAAAAGAGCAAATTTTAAACAATCCCATCCCTTTGGAATCATGCATAGAAATATGACGTTCTGCACAAAGAACTTTATTTTGCCAAGACTCTAAACCCCACAACAGCATGGCTGTCCAATGCCTCACGCTGGTGACATACTTAAGTCACCTTCTTTGAACACTTGCAGTGTGCTGACTGTGTTTATAACAGTAATTCAGTACTACTGTCACCTGCAGTTCAGCTGGTTATGCTCTCCCCATCTCCACTCCCTGTGGTGCAGGTGAGTCAACTCCAGCATCCACCCAGACACTTACAACAGGACATCGGTCTCCGTTCAGTGCAACACCCAACCTGCTGCAATTCCTGACATCTTAGTCCTGCTCAGAGCACACTGCCTTCCAGAAGATCACCACCTGCATCATATTTCATTCTGCTTGGGTCATAGGAACAAGAGAACAAGACCAAGCCTTATTTATAATTCTGGTGTCACTCTCAGTAAAAGCCAACAGGTCTAACTCATAATTAGTCTCTAACTTCTCAGCAGCTTCTCAGGATCAATGGTCAAAAGAAATGTTTTCTAAGATCCCGTGTTTAGAGCTATATGAAGTCTTAAAGGAACAAAATTAATCCTCACCACATCAAAAATATACCCTAAGATCTAACCCCTTCTAGAACCATAATGTAATTTTCCTCTATTTCCTTTTCAACCATTAATGACTACTTAGATATTTACCAGAGCCCCTCATATTCCTCCATTAGCCTATTCACTTGCTTCTTTAAGGCAGGAACTGTGCTATTTAGCTGTCTGATAAGTACCATGAGCAGTTAGTGAACTGCATAAATAACAGAATATATTCAGAGACATGTGAGGAACACTGGGTTCAAACAGCTCAGTGTCTTCCCCAAAAACATATTACCATTATCAAAATCTGTCCGGTCAAGTTATATAGGGCAGAGAATTTAAGATCTGTCTCTAGCATAACCTACATTTTCCCTGAAATGAGAAATATTCAGCAGTGCTCAGAGACACATTAGCTATCAAAAGACCAGGGGTCCATAAATCAGCACAGAAAGGACGTGCCCTGGAACCACCTGCTTTGTGACTGCTCCTGACTGAGAGGAAGGGCAGGGGGAAGTCGCTGTACTATTTTCTGAACAAAGCCTCAAACTATGAGACTCCTTCATTTCAGCTCTCTGCCACATTCTCCCTCCCAACAAGCCCTGCACCTTGGGCACTAGTAATGCAACAAGGTGGCTCCTTTACTGCTCTGGTACCTGATGGGTCACACGTGGTTTGGGTTGGATGTCATTTGGGATCTCCTGCAAAACAGGGGATGCCCAGTAGGAGCCTGTGCTAATGAGTGCTCAGCTGTAAGGAACTCTTCCCAGGAAAAGGCCAACATCCTGAGCCCTCTATATTGTCGTGGGAGCTTTCACACTTAAGAGAGGCCCCCACCTGCAAGAGACCATTAATTATGGAAGCAAGACACTTCTCCTATTATGGGATCCAAAGCAGAACTCTTACCTATTAGGATGCATTATAGAACAAAAAGTTGGTTTAGACTGATTTTCATAATAATAAATACAAGAGTAAAATTGAGCTTAAAGTTGTTCTGCAAGTTCATGCTTTAGATGCTGCACTGGAACTTTTTTTCTCAGGGAACATGAGGACTACAACAAATTCATAGTAAAATCTGATAGTACAATTTTCTCTTTAACTGAGAATATTTAAAAAAACCCATCCTCCTCTCCCCCACAAAAAAACCCCCAAAACAAAAGCAAAAACAACAAAATACGAACACAAGAAAACCACCAAAAACCCCAAAGAGACTGCTTCTGGAAATTTGACAAGACTGATGGGTTAGAGACCTGAAAAAAACCCTCCCCCCAACATATCCCTAAATTAACAGTATGATACTAAAATGGATTTTCCTAGAGATGTTGTGGAACCTCCATCACCAAAGATCTGGGGGGAAAAGCTTTAAACAAACATTTGAGAGGCAGAGCATCAGCATAAACCAACATAAGCTGATACTGCCCTGAGACAGCAGAGCATATTGACCGTGTCTTGAGAGACCTTCAAGCCTATTTTCCTATGATTCTAAATTGTGTTGTGTGTGGTTTTGCCCACAAAAGGCAAACCTACATAGCCCAAGAGAAAGACAGTGTTTAGTTTGAAGATATACAAGAAAGTGCATCTCAAGGGGGGGGTACAAGTGGTAAAGGTTAAGAACTTGAAACATAGCCAAAAGGATAGTCATATTTTCAACACTGGTTTGAATATATTTCACACTGCTGCAAAATAGCTCATCCCATACACTATATGTCCTATATGTTAGAGGATGATTTTAATTTAAAGCTGTGTCTGTCAAAAGAATGTGGCTGAGGAAATAAGTGTGTGTTCCTTTGAGTTGTGGCTTTTCTACTTCTCAGTGCATCAGTACTTCCAGGTATGAGCAAACCATGAGCACACAAAGGATTTCACCTCACACCGTTCCAGAAGAGCCTCCCCAGGATGGCAGCTGATGCACAGAACACAGCTGCACGTACTGCCCGTGGCCTCTCCTCGCCAGCTAGAGACAGGTACGGGCTAAAGTCTGGCAGAATAGTTTTAAAAGTTTCTCCAAGTGAAGCAGCAAGGAGGGAGGTATGACAGGAATTCTCTAAGAGGTAAGAGGGTACACAGGAGGTCTTTGCATCTCCGCCTTTAAGGTGTCCATCAAACCTTCCTACAGACCAGAGGGGGCTTCTCTCCCTGCACTGCACTTAGTGGGGCACACGGAGTGGTGACCCCAGCCTCGACAGACCAGCACTCATTCGGGGAGGGCAGTTCCAGTGTTGAAGTCTTTCAGGCTAGTAACAGTTTGAGTATAAGATATTATTCCTGTATGATTTCTAGAGCCAGAGACTTGTATAAATTAGACATGCCGTGAAAAATCTGAATTATGTGTTGCATGGTGCAGCAGAGGGTAATATACAGTCCTTTATTATGTAATAAAACAATTGTGTGCTGGGGTGATATTTATGGCATAATCCTGCGTGTCCTCACAGTACTCTTCGGAAACATATAATTTAATACACACTGTATATTTTGTCTCAGTGTGTTTACATTTAAAGTAATGCAAACTTTATTCTCTAAAATCCCAGTAATATATCTGGATAGGTTATTGCATGGCATACTGGTAAACACAACCATAAGCCATTCTCTCTTGAAAAAGGCCACTTACTGCTAGTGACTCATTCTGCATATTTCCTTAATATTTTGCTTTTTAAGTCAGAGCAAGCTTCCCAAATACATAATGAGTAGGCTCTAAGGCTCTAATTTTCAGCCAATCCTAGCTTTATTACAAAAGTTTATCAAGCTATAAACACACTACTTCACTACGCTGTCATGTTTCTATAAAGTAGTTTATAAAAGGTGACATCTGGCAAAGAGGCAGATCTATAAAAATCATGCTGGTGGATGTAGTGTCATTTTTTCTGCCATCCTCCCAGAAAGAGTAATATTATTTTGACACACACATTCATCCCCACTGTCAAGCTTCTATTTTTATAGTTAGCTTACTGCACATATCCTTAAGCTATACAAAACCTTTGGGCTAATGTAAAGAATGACATTTCTGCATATTTATTATAACACTTATTTTAGGGGTTGACTTTGCCTGATAGGATTTTTCCAAGTACAATGTCATTTTCATGACAATACCCTTCGTTTAGAAACAATAAATAAAGATGCACAGTAAGTCATGAAAGGCCAAATATGCACGGACAAGTTTACAGCACCTCAGCTTGGCAAGCCCTACATTTGTCCTTCTTTAATATTTTATCAGATGTGTGAACTGTTCGTTGGAGTTCAGCACAAACTTCAGTGTACGGAACATAATGAAATCTCTCCAGGACATTATAAGCTCCAGCAGGGTATAATTTTAATGCTGTGGAGTTTTTAGCTCTGACATGTTGGGATATAATTTCTTTCAAAGAGTTCAGCTTTTTCTATGTATGTGTTGGCTCAAGCACAGCCAGGATATATAAGCAAGTGAAAGAGCACTGAAATCAGAAGGCTGACGGAGCACTTTTTGTGATTTAATTACAGCAAATAACTGATTAATTGCTTCTATGTCTTAGCTTATCTGCTAAAGTAGACGATACGAATCCCAACACACCACAGAAAGGTTGTTTCATTTGATTGTGCATAATGACTTGCTCTTTCTAAGGCTTTCTCCAATACAATGGATACTTTACTTTTTAAATGTGAAGTCTATCATCATTCACCTCTGCTGAATGCTACACCTCTAAAATATTTAGCTTTAAAGCACGTTCATTATTCATGAAATGACTTTTTAGTGCCTTTTCCCAGTATTTAAAAAAAGGAACGGAAGTGTGTATTCACACACCAACAAGCCCCAAAATTAGAATTATTTAACTGCTTTTGAAATGACACAGATGTAGACAAAACCAGAAATAAGAGCAGGAGTCTGCTCACAGCGGCATTATTCTGCCACCAGAAGGGTTCAATATTGGAAATTCCTGAGCAGAGATCATTACTGGCAGTTCACTAAATGATAATTTGGTTTAGAAGCAGAATTCTGCTCCTTAAACAGAGCACTGTCTTTGAAGTTGATGAGAAACATTTTACACTGTATTATTTAATGCTAAATTCAACCAAATAATATCACAGATCTGCGAAGAAACCAACATCAGCCTCTGGACTGTTCACTATAATTGTGCTACAGATCAAGACTTGTTTAACTTGATTGTTCTGGGTCAGAAATAAGGATTCGATACAGGTTTTATTATTGTTGCCATTGCCCTTTTTGAGATGCTATTTTCAGATGCAATTAACCACAGCATCCCACTTTCTAAGATCCCAATTCCACAGCTGCACATGAATAGTCAGATCTCTGCATCTGTATGATGCCCCTATAAGCTTCAATTACAGAATCAGGGACTATTTTTCTGTCTAATTAAAAGTGCACTAAGCCTGGAGTTTCATAGGATTTCTGGTCTTCGGGCATAAGTAAGGGCAAGAGACAGTAAAGAAATAGGAACCTGCTAAGGGAGTGGAAGTAACAAAACCCTTCTATGAATCCATCCTTATATATGCTCCTGTCATGTCTTTTCATCTTTATATACAATCTATGTTAAAAGCAGGCCTTGAGAAACACCATAATATATGCCTGATTGTACTGAAATATGTATATTTACAATATGCCATGTCTTCCAAGTTGCCAGGCTACCTTTCCAAGGTATAGTCAGAGCTAATTCATGTCTACAAACTCCCCTTGGCCACTGCATTATACTTAGTGCAGAAATCATAACTCTAAAATGCTGTTTACTGTCCATGTTGCATAGGTATTTACTGGGCGCTTGGAACAATCCACCACTTCCAATTATTCTGGCATGACCAAGGGAATGACCTCCTTTAAGCAAAAATCTTGGGCAGTATCTCTATCTTTCAATACCATCGAATGTAAATCGGCTTGTTACTTTTGGATGGTGGATAAGGGAAAAGGGGCAAACACACCTAAAAGTGAAAAACGTCACGGAGGTTGTTCTGAAAAGACTAGACTGAAAAATGCTTTGCTGAAGAGTCATGTAAATATAATGCACTGGGAATGCTCTTTATAGATCTGATCTGGTTTTGATTAGTTTTGTGCTATTTTGCAAGGCAGTACATTGGAGTGTCATGGTAATCAAGGCCAAGAAGTATTATTACCTAGAGTCAGCAGTGGTGAGAACAGAACCTTTAATTTCAAACTATAAGATAACACATTGATTAATAACCAAGGGATGATTAGTCAATCCAAGACCTTAATGCACAATGGAGAAATTTATCCATTATCTGCTCAATGTAATTCTTCTTTCGTCTTGGTGACTTTAAAAACAACCAAGGAAAATTACTGTCCCTTGGAAAAGGCTTTTGAATTTCATATGCATTTAATTAGATAACTGCCAGCCCAAGGACAGGAACCATGACAAATAGTTGTTCTTTTCAAATTAGAAGAATAGACTGTTCAATGAGCAATATTGATGTTCTCTTGTACTGAGTTATACAAGAGTCTGCTACTACTTCCTTTAATTTATCTAACCCTTTTTAAGATTTAATGAGTTTTTTAACACGGTTTTAGTTACATATGCTAGTTGGTCATTTTAAAAAATGTTGCTAACAGCAACAGTACCTGCATACACATAAATGCATACCCCACCACAATTTTCCGGGAATTAGGTATGAAAGTACAATTTACATAGGAAAAAGGGCATTAGAAATTAAGAAGCCATCTTTATGTTAGTAGAAAAACAACAGTTAATGCTGTTTAATCTGTCTAATTGCTTCAATAGCCATAATAATAAAGATTAGCTGGCTGTGAAACACCAACTATAAAATAAAGGAGGATTTTTTTTCCCATTTCTGGTCCTGGATGTTGTTTTTTGCTTTTGCAGGAGGAGGGTAGAATGGAGGAAAGGTTCTTTTTCTGATCTTGTTGTCTAGGATTTGGTTTGGGGGTTTTGTGGGTTTTTTCTTTCTAAAAATCTTGCACTACCAGTCAACTGTCTCCTTCTTCCCTGCAACATATACACGTGCAGATGGGGGACAGTTTATTTATTACAAGGAGCACTCCATTCCTATCACACAGGAGGTTAAGACTTGACCATCCTGAGTTTGGTACAACAAGAGCACTTTAGATTTAAAAGGCCAATGACAACAATAAGAGCAAAAGACCTGCAACAGCCTCCTGAACTGCCCCTTCTCAAGATTCCCCACTGCAGAGACACGATTCCAGCTCCACTCTTGCTGTGGGCTTACAAAACCTTCACTATGGTTAGAAAAAGCACAAAGGCCATGCCTGTGCCAGCTGCTGCCTTCCCCCTCAGCCTGGCTGTAACTTAGAGCTGCTCAACTGGCCAGACCTTGCCACCAGTCTGGGCTCACCCCAGGTACTGACGACCCCCAGAAGTGAATTTGCCCTCAGCCTTCCCTACAGCTCTGGGCACAGATTTTCTGCCACAAAGAGATTAATTGCATTCAGTAATCACCTATGAGACACGTTCGCCTCAAAGGAAACCTTTCACACGTTAAATGTCAGATCTGAAATAATTTATTCCTGAAAGGGTTAAGCTCACAGTACAGTTTACTTGACAAGTAAAACTTTGTGCTCTCTAAACATGACACACTGGTACCCAGTGATAAAATATTTGCCAATCTTTATACCATTTTGATAATTCACTGTGTGTATTACACACAATCAAGACGTACAGGTTTCAGAGGGATTCTGAGCACATCGCTCAGACTGACAGAGCAAGTATTCCAGACAATTGGCTCCCCGAGGGTCAAGACAGTGATGCTCAATCAGGATTCAAACGGGTCATAAACCCTTCATGGATCTCGCTCAAGTGGGTGGTGATGTCTCCCTGGGGCAGCTCATCCTTTTCTGCTACAGTAAAGCACTTGTCATTACAGACAAACTGCCCGTCAGTCTTAGGCACTCATTTAATCGAGACTTAGTGAGAACAGCAAATATTATCAGTGCCACAAAAGCCCTAAAGAGACAAATATATTAATCATAACTGCTGTGATGGTAATTTAAGACACTCTCAAAACTCTGCTGGTGGTCCTTATACTACGACTGCTTTTTAATGTAGGCTCAGATTTCCAAACGTGGGTGCTGAAGTCAGGCACTGCAATTTGGGTTCAAGCTCCTCAAGACAAATGAACTGAGAAGAAAGAGGTGCCAGAGAACCCAGTTGCTAAGCACGGGAACTGGGAGTGTAGCAGAGCAGACCTGAATGTTGGAAATCTTTCACTCAAAACCTCGGTGAAGATTTAAAATCCTAATTTTAAGCACATGAAAAGGAAACTGGTCTTCAAACATTCCAAAATGCTCAGAATAACTCAAAACATTTGCTTTTGCAACAGTTCAGATAACCTGGCATATAACCAAGGCAGCTATAATACACTACAAGCTTGAAATGAAAACCTAACGCAATCCTGGCATCCTGGGACACAATGTTTTTATTGTACTGTTTTCATATCTAATTATGCTCCTATGGAAAAAAAAAAAGGACTGTGATAATCTAACATGAGGCTTGACTGGCTTCATAAAACCTTCCACACAAGGTTTGCTCCCTTTCTCTACAACATCCTACAACCACACAATTCCACACTTCTGCAGTCCTAAACTTAATCTAGTTCAGAATTTCTGAACTGCTACAAACAGGGGGTTTATGTTCAGCTCATGTTTTGGAGTAAAGCTGAACACATGATAATTTATTTCTTGGGTTGCTGTAGCATGCAGAATGAGCTCCTCGCTCATTTAGCTGTGCACACACAGGTGTACATTTGAGACTGGATCTTTTTTTTTCCCCAGCAAAGGAGTCAGCCAATATAAGAGTAATGTCATGTTCCCATGAGGACAAAAACCCTCAGTGATATAAATCAAGCGTTGTTCTGCTACAACCTAAGGAACCTACCGAAAAAGAAAAAGCAAAACAAAACGGTTTCCAACCTTGCCTTTCCAGCTGGTTCTGGTCCCTGCACGATCCATATCTCTGCTCTAGCTTGCAACAACACTTCTCTCGCTATCTGATAGTTCTGTGCTGGCTTCCTGGGGTATTCCAGTGCTAACATACCCAGAGACACACTGGTGCAAGCCAATAAACCAGCAGGCTCTGCCTTTGCGAGCCCAGTTCATCTCCACAGCCCCAAACCTCCTGCAATTACCTGGGCTCTGGCGGCTCCACTGATCACTGCTGGCTCCAGGTGGGTTTCCCACAGAAAAGCATAAACATCATTTCTGCCTGGCCTCCCTGAGTGACAGCTGACACTCCCAGCAGCCTAAAACTGCCTTCACGTCAGAGAGCTGTGTTTAGCACCCATCAGTCCCTTTCACACACACACACATCTCTTAGAGGCTTCAATCTTTTCTGTCTGGAAACAGGCAAGTTATTCCTATCACTTCCCTTCAAAACCAAATTTCTTTTACAATGCATATTTATCAGACAATTCAGGAATATATAAAATAAATTTCTACATGGTAGGTGGATAAAATATATTTTATTAATGTAAAACTGTTTTAAGTTGAAAATCTTGTGACTATATTCCAAAATATTAAAGCATAAATCATAGTATTTAGCAGGATAAACCTAGGCAGAAGCTGTATTTCAATAATGGGGGCTTACAAGCTACTTGTGCTCTGTTTTCAGCACTAATATAGCAGAAGAATAAAGAGAAATGAGGCTCCCATAGCCACGGCTGTTATTACGTAAGCTTCTTTATCCTAAACTCCTTGACACTTTTCTTCAAAGACTTTGAATCTGATCAATATCCATAAATAAATAGGCCTGAAAATCAATCTATTTGTGTTTTCAATCCCCCATATTTCATGAAAAAGAACCGAACTATTGCATGTGAAACAAGAAACACATAACCCCAAAGCAATCTGAAACCTTTTTACAATACTCAAGACAGATTAGTTTAAACAGATTCAGTGACCTTATTTAATAATATATAATGTTATATAAATAGTGACCATACCAGAAAGCTCTGAAAATAATATATAGTTAATCAAACACAACTAAAAGTTTGATAAACACTGAAAAGAGTTACAAGATTGGTTATTAAGGCCTTGTCCAGCCAAGTACACAAATTTTGGATTGACTTACACAGTATTTGTGTAACCTGACTTACTGAAAAAGAACTACTTATAAGAATAAATCTGAGCATATAGTTATCTTTGAGTCTAATCTGGAGCTTCAATTGCTAAACCAGTACAGGTAGGAGAAGAAAAATGATCCTTATAATAAAAATCTCCATCAAAATTCAGAAGAAATCAAAAACAATCAAACAGTAAACTGCTCAGATTTGAAAAGAGCTCCAATTGAGCAGTGATAAGAAACTTAGAAATGTTGCAAAAGTTTAAGTTGATCAAGCATCAGTGAGGTATAACTGAGGCTCAGCTGAGCATCCCTTTGGCAGAGGGATAAACTGGATAAACTCTGAAGGTCTCTTCCAGCCTACAAATTTTGTGAAGTGATTTGGAATCTATAAAGACAAAATCCATCATATAAACATGAAAGGACAAAATTCTGCTCTTTCTTTAGTGCGGGCAAGGCCCCAAACACCGCGGGAGAAAAGGGCTTTCACTTCAAAAGCATGAACAGCTTTAGTGCAAAGCCCAGTGTTACGATCAAAGGCAGGCCTGGGCTCCTGGGTGGGATGGGAGAGGAGGAAGCCCATCCCTGCTGCTGCAAAGCAGGAACAAGGAGGTACAAAGGGACATCCTTACTTTTGCACCGTGTCATGGGGAGTGTCTTCCCTAGAACTATTGCAGATAAAGCAAAAGCAACTTGCTACCTGGATGCACGCTAGCTGAACACATCTGGGAACAACTGGGAAGGTGGAAAGCATGGACTCATCCTTAAAACTCTTGGAAAAATCTAGAAGAGTTTTGTATGTGAAACCACAGCCAAAAGGGACAGTATGGGAGATTAAACAATTTTAAAATGAGAAAGTCTTCCTCTATCCTGGGTTATTTCCTGTTGCCTATTGTTTATTATATGAAACTATAACACTGAGTCTTTATTTCCCACGTATTTGAATTCCCAGTGTCCTGAAAAAAAAAAATGTTTGTTTGAGGTTTTACTGAAATACTAAGAATGAACATACACTTCATTGTGTCACCAAGGGAATATTTAGTAAACTTGTAATTGCAAAGAAAAACAGCACATTATGTTTACAAGTGTCTGTTCATAAACAAGTTACCTTTGTCTTGACTAGTAACAGTATTTCGGATTGATCCACACATACCAGGATATTTCTGTGTTGCAAAAACACAAGCAAAGTAAAAATATTTTGAAACATGAACCCCCAAACAAATACAGGAATGAGGCAGCTGTTCAAGACCATCCATTTATTTAAACAGGAAGTCTGTTACCTTGCCGTCTCATGCAACTCAACCTCATTTTAACATACTTGCATTTTGCTTGGCATCAGCTCCTTCAGGCTCGTTTTTGGAGTTCACAGCAATAGTCCAATGCTATAGGAGGGCTTGCCACAGTGCAGACCATTTAAGTGGCAGCACCAATTCCTCCCCTTATCCAACAAGTGGAGATGAGGATTAGTGATAAGCACAGTCACAGTGTTTGCCTCGTTGGACTAGAGCAGGTCCTTTTGTCAGAGCAGGTGCACAGGTTCATCTTGACCTGGTGTCTTGCAATTAAAACTCTTATGAAAATTGGTGTGAAGGGCACTGAAAAATGTAATGAAAAGGCAAATGAATTAATGAAAACAGCACAACAGGGGTAAACACTGCTGACAAGTGCTGTTTACAGAGAGCAGAATTCATTCTGATGGACTTGCCTTCTCTTTCAAACCATTTCCCTTTGTGTCCATAGCACCTCTGAGGGAAAACTAGATGTGGTGATAAAAAACACTAATGCAAAATTAGCAGTTAGCTCAAGAGTCAGATTCACTTTGGGAGTTGCCAAGTACTGGAGCAAGGGCAGAGGGAGAGGAGACAGTTACACTTGCAAACAGACAGTCTTTTACTACCCATCTCAAAATTAAAACCACCATGGCAACTGAACATAATTTTTTCAGTAGTGCAGAATGCTTTTTTATCTTTACAAAGAAACACTCACTCACTAAAATAAAAGAGCCATCTCTGTGAATTGAACTTCTTGAATGCACTGTTTGAATGGGTACATTTGTCTTCAGTATTAAGGACATATTCAAGAGTTCTTCTATTTTGGACCATAAGCACTTTTTCTTTTCTGGCTGTGCTGCGGGTAACTGAGGATTACTGACAACCTTGGGACTTGCAGGTTATATTTTCTGCTATTATCCTTATGTTTGCAGCCTGTATGAAAACTAAAAGTGGGTAGTCACTGCTACTTTATTGAATGAACCCTAGCTACGAGCGCATGGAAAGTTCTACTAATGTCAGAAAAAGTGAATTTTCTATAAGATTTTTACTAAAGCAGATAACTAGAACAATAACATATGCTGGAGCACGTCCATGTAAATCCTGCATTTTTCTATTTGAATTGAGCTTACTGTACTCTTTTTTGGTATGAAATATTCATGGCAAAAAAAAAAAAAAAAAACCTCTTTAGTGTGGGGTTAAGCTTTTAAATACTGGGAAGAGTTTTAAAATATCATGGCAATGCAAAAGCAAGGAATATAAATATTATGAGTTTCCATAAGTCAAATCTTTGGATTTTCTGATAGTAACAGATTACGTTCAATATCATTTACATATTAAGGGTTATGCTTCAGGTAAATTCTACAGGTCTCTCCGAGTACAGAATTAGTGTGCTACTTCTTCCTTTATGGAATCTCTTCCTCCACAAAATCTTCAGTTTCCTGTAGGAACTGCACATTGGAAATGGCCAAGAAGAAGGCACCACATCCAGCACATAGAACTTAACTCACCAGCTTCCTTTCCTGACATAGAATCATCTCTGACAGTGAGGAGTTTCAATTCAGCGTGGAGCCTCTCACATTCCAGTTCACGAGATTAAAAGGAGGTAATTCGAATTCAGAAACAGAAACATTTCCTTCTAGAACTCCTAAAATTCCCCTGTTTGGGAGGTTAAGACTCTGCCATTTGACAAAGCACCAAGAAGAGGGGAAGCTACCTAAAACTTGATGAGTCACTGCTCTGATAATTTTGCATTCACACACTTACCCTTCCTCCTGTTGCTGGGAGTCCACAGTGCACAGAATTATGTGTTAGTGGGTTGTCCATCAACATATAATAAAGAGAGAAGACTGAGAAAATAAACTTCTCTTTCCCAGAGTGACCCCTGCCTCTGGCAGTGAGAAGATAAAAAGATCAACTGTCCAGTTACTGCAGATAGAAATAATGGACATCCACCAAGCATCCAGCTCCTCTGAAGTGACACTGTGCTCATTTAAAGACTGCACTGATCTATCTCTCCTCACTTGCTTAAAAGGCCTGAAAGGGTACAGCGGAGCAAAGAGAAACCCAGGTTTTGTAATCAAGCTGTATTGCACTTCAAATTAATATTTTCCTATTTGCTGTAATTTAAAGATGTTCAAATCAGCACATATTACCACGCTGACTCAGTTATGCAAAATTTTAATTCTTGTGATTCGTCACTTGCTTTCCAGACAATAATGTCATGTTGTTTCTAAACACGGATCACAGTGACTTTCTCACTTTATGAGTCCTGCAAATTGCTTTGTTTTACACAGCCATACTCTGTTATGTTTCAATTACAGTCACATTTTATAACTTTGACATTCTTAAAACTATTATATGTTAATATATTAATTTAAGGAATGTCAGATGAAGTGTGTAGACTTAGCACAGAACATATTCTGACAGACCTGACAAAAAACATGAAAAATGTGTGCTTTCTATCATAATGATTATTTTTCAGATAACACCAGCTGTGCAACTATTAAACCAAGTGACTGCTTTTCCACATAACACCAAGTACCAGCATTCAATCATGAAAGAAACATAAATCTCCATGGGCTTTTTCCACATGCTTTAAATCAGCAGCAATCTGTGCATTTGTATCTGCGCTAAAAACACAGTAAAAACTGGGAATGTCTTCCAGCTGGAAACTCTTTGGTATCTTTGTTGATAGAGACTATGAGTAGAGTATGAAGTGCAATGTTTATAGAGATGTAGTTCAGTTTTAATCTAAGTTTCAAGTTAAATATGACACCCACGCAGAATTTCACTAACC
Source organism: Cephalopterus ornatus (assembly GCA_013396775.1). NCBI lineage: Eukaryota > Metazoa > Chordata > Aves > Passeriformes > Cotingidae > Cephalopterus > Cephalopterus ornatus. The sequence continues at coordinate 1,071,389 of VZRE01013210.1, forward strand.
ACCAAATAACTTTAACAACTACAGGAATGATTAAATCTTTAATTTCATCTTTCCCGTTATTTTATTCTAGAAGCCTTGGATTTCTCATCAACATCAGATTAAAACTGTTCAAATGAAATGCATGACAAAAATTGTCATTCCCCTTATGAAACCCCAGGTTTTTAAAAGACCCTTTCCTTCTGCCCCTCTTCTTCTCTTGGACCCCACTTGGAGCAGCTCAGGAGCCTCCAGCATAAGGAGATGGACCTGTTGGAGCTGGTCCAGAGGAGGCCACAAAGATGCTCCAAGGGCTGGAGCCCCTCTGCTGTGGAGACAAGCTGAGGGAGCTGGGGTTGTTCAGCCTGGAGGAGAGAAAACTCCACTAAGACCTTAATAGCACCTTCCAGTACTTGAAGGGGGCTAAAAGAGAGCTGGAGAGGGACTTATTTACAAGGGCATGGAGGTATAGGAAAAAGCTTAACTGCTTTAAAATGAGAGAGGATGAATTCAGATTAGATATTACGAATACATTCTTCCCTGTGAGGGTGGTGAGGCCCTGGCACAGGTTGCCCAGAGAAGCTGTGGCTGCTCCATCCCTGGAAGTGTTCAAGGCCAGGTGGGATGGGGCTTGGAGCAACCTGGTCTGTGGAAGGTGTCTGTGCCCACAGCAGGGGGTTGGAACAAGATGGTCCTTCCAACCCAAACCATTCTGTGATTCTGTGATTCATAAATTCTTGGGTATTACAAGATTTTGTCTACATGATGCATGTTCAAGAACAGCCTTTCCTGACAGCCAATCAACTGGATAATGTCCTCCCACATCAGACATTGGAAGGGAAAAACAGTCTTCTGCCTAATTTCTGTCCTCCTCAGTAGAGTTCATATGTGCATAATAAACACCTTTAATAATCTTTTATGTTCATTTCAGTCTCAGAATCACACATCAGCATTACTTTTCAGATCCTGAGGAGATGAAAAGGAAACATAGTCATTTTTCTGGGTACACTATTTGTGGATGTGGTGAGCTAGGAATTCTCCAGGGCAACAGTCTTTTAAAATGATGATGTTTTGAACTAGTCTGTGACCCCATAACATGAGAAACAGAATAGCTCAATGTAATAATTACACTGAAATATCTAATTCAGACTATGACACCAATTCTGGGCTCAAAACATGTATAAAATGCTCTATGAAGAAAGGGTCATAGGTTATAAAGAGGGAGAAAAAAGCATATCTCACGTTTGACTTAGTGCTACATAGAGGGCAAACAACTCTAGCTTGTGAGTAATATGGCTCATAAAAGGTTTGCTCACATTGACTGATAAACAGTTGCTTAGGGCCAGCATGAATTAACCAAAAAAGCACACCAATGTCAGGGCAAAGCAAGAGAAACTTGTAGAGTGCAATGAAAGATGAGCAAAACCCTTCCCTGGAGCTTCTGCTGGCGCTCTCCCAGACCTGCCAGATTCTGTTGCATTTCCCTCATTTATGGTTATGATAGAGAATAGCAAAAGTTGTTTAAACCTAGCTGGGCTGAGCTGGCAGCCTGCCACATACATTGCTTCCTTTTAGTATCTCACATAAACACTATATTAGAACAAAACTGAAAAGCTGAAATGATAAAGGAAAAAAAAAAACAAAACACACAGTTCACTTAAATCACCTTTTCCGCACTCTCAGCTCAGGGAGCCACAGGGGAAAAATGTCTCAGAAGAGTAAATAGTCCACTTACAGGTACGACACCTCACTGGCAAATCAGAAAATCTAAGTCAGTATAGAATCTGCAAAAACGTTAAAGCAAACGCTCTACCGAGTCATTGTATTTAGACAGAAAATTGAGCCAAGATATGTTTGAACCCACTGGGTACCAATGTCCCTATCCTTTAGTGGGAGAGAACAGAATACTTATGACCTGCCTGTCAGGAACTCGAGACACTAAATTACAAGCCCTAGTAGGTCTTCTGCTCTATCTGCATTCTGACTTCCCACACTCCTTCAGCAGACACATTACAGTTACTCCCCTTCTCTCCAAGTGCAGACGTCCTACAAGCAGGTGGTTTCTTAGAGCTCTGTGGTTCCTTCAACATTCAATCCCTCTCATGAACCACAGCACACCAAACTCCCTTAACAGCCCACACCATTTCTCCACAGGTCCTTACAATGCTCTTTTCTGTCTTTATGGCTCACAGCAAGAGGAAAAATCCTTTAAGAATGAAATTTTTTAAACAACAACAGCAAACCAAACCAATGCAACAAAAAACCCCACTTATCTGAACCCAACAGCTGTAAGCCACATTGATAGCTGAAATGATCCGCACAGGGCCCAGATAATTTCTGGGCACAGATGTGCCCAGAAATGCCTCTAGATCTTTGCTTCTATCCACTGGTAACTTACCCAAGAAGGTCAGGATGTTCTACCTTCTCATCTCTTTATTATTCATTATTGCTCTTAATTTCAGCAAATCACTACTCTGTTTGTAATGTCTAAGAACAGGGATTTCACTGTGGTTAGTGGACTTTGTCCTAATTGAAAAAAAAACAAAAAGGCAGAGCACTGCACTGCCAATCAGTCACAGCAAGCATAATCTAAACAGATGGATTATGCTCCTTGGGGTGATTTTTCATGCAAATATTTTAATTCCAGTTCAAGCATGGTTATTATTTCAAAATCTTTCGGGTTTGGCTTACTGGACATAGAAACATCCCTCTTGAACAGCAGTGGTTCCACAAACACAAAGATGCTGAATTATTTACTTGTTCATCGATGAATCTGTTAAAGAACATCTTAGCATATAAAACTACAAAATGAAGAGACTCTGCTTGGAAGTGTGAGGAGGAGAGATGCTGGGAATCCTTAGCCACTTCTGTTTGGCCAGGAAAATAACCTGAGAAGCCCCTAGCAGACTAAGCCGACCTGCTGTTATCTCCCCAACCTGTTGATCCCACATACCTGTCAGGTCTTGTCAAAAGCATGGCTCGAGGGAATTGTTTCTGGTGAGTGTGCTGAGCAACAAGGTTCGAGTCGCTGCCACACATTTTGCACGTACAGAGGAAACATATTTAATAACAGTATCACCTGCAGACAGTAGGTGCTAAAGGCTAAAATCACAAAACTGCCAAAGGACTAACTCATGGTTTCTGACACGGAACAGCCCAACAGTTGGTAGTTTCCTGGCAGAGTAGAGCTCTGAGGACTGCCCTGGAGGCTGCTCACTCTGTAGAAGCAGCTGAAAATTCAATGGAAACAGAAACCGGGAACCAAGCATAGCTTGAGCCAAATGAATCAGGTTCAACCAAATGCTCCTTCTAATTCCCTTGATTTGCATGGAAACCAAAGAAATTCACTATATTTGGGGGAATAATTTTTCTTTCATTTAAGCCATGAAGGTCTTGAAGCTGATTTTTAACCTTGACCAAATCTGTTCACCCTTTAGATCTGCCTTTTCCTCTTACAGACATTCATGGATTTTGCCCTTTCAGATGGGTTGATTTTCAGAGCAGAAGATAATCTCCTTCCAGGTACTTAAGTGTGATGAAATTCAAATACTTATTTTGGGCCATTAAATTTCATCATGATATAAATAATAATATGCATTTCCCTGGCTAGCTTTTGTAACTGGGTTAAAGAGGGATGCAGAAAAACTACAGTCCAAGTCAGAAAAAATAAATGCAGTATATTATACAGTTCCTTAGTCCATGGCGTAGAATGACAAACACCTACAATGCATGGTATATATGTGTGGGCGCCCACACAAGCTTGTCTGGTTCTTATACACATATTTCCATTTCTTTTTCATGGTAATAATAGCCTTTTTGAGGTATTGAAGTGCCGTGGATGTATTAAAGAAGAGATAGCTAAGCCTTTAGCAGCAGGTGGGATGCTAAAGTAGAGCAAAGTGTTTCTTGTTGCCAAATAAACACAGCAGCCATTACACACCCAGCAACCTCACCTACAGCCGTGAAAGTCAGTGTTGCTGGTTTATCAGAGTATTAAGTGATAGAGAGGCTGTTAGAAAGAACTTCTTTATCTGCTCTTTTTCTGAATCCTGTCACGCTATCTTTCAAATTTATCTAAACTACCATGACAAACAAGCAGACAAGCTCTCAGTTTTCAGTTGCACTTCAAGGAGCTTAATCCAGAGCTTTGCACTGTTACTGCAAGACATAAGATGAAAACTGTGTGTGGCTGGGTCATCCACTGTCCCCCAGGGCAGGCCAGGAACACTGCAGCACAATCACTCATTCATCAACATTTTTATGACATCTGTTGTTACACACTCCATATTCTGAGCTCCCCACGAGCACCAGTAATCAAGACGACCAATGCTCTTCCATCGGCCTTGGTGCTTCTTTGCATCCCTGTGTTGAGCTGTTGCCTCTTGCACTGTGCAATTCCTGATTAGCTTGTGATGGCAGGAAACACCTGTGACAGTATCACACTGCCACAATGTGTGGTGGGTAACAAAGAATCCCAGCTAATTCAGCAAGCACTGTGGTTATATCTGTCTGATTTTCCATACCTACACCAGGACAGCATGTATGAAGTACAGCATACCATTGGGTACTTTTTCCGGATATGGATTTCACACTTCAATTCATATCCAGGTTAGTGGAGAAGGAACAAGATTTTTTTTTTTAGTCAGCTGTATAATATGTGAGAGCCTTCCATACAAAACCTAGCCAAAACAGTTCTAGATAATGAACATCAATCCATTTTTCTCATCTTATGAATGCTTAAGGGAAGCATTTTTAATTTTTATAATTTTTATTTTTTTAATTTTTTTTCCTCATAAATTCCTTTGTCCAGGTTTGACACAGTGAATGGCTTTTCCAGTAACAGAACTGGCAGACTCAGAAGTGCAATATCATGGATTTCTCCTGCCAGCATGTCTAGCAGATTGGTCCAACAGACTGATAATACAGTTTTTCTAATGGGTAGAGTTCTCCTTCATGATCTGCTTACATGCAAGATCAAAACCTACCTTTTCTTCACCTTTTTCACAGAAATTCAATCACTTCTGTAGTTCAGTAAACCAGTAAAACCACCTGCAATATTTCTGGGGCTTCGAGCTGTGTTATGTTTAACTTTCCTGCACAGAAATTATTTTATTAAGTGATTCAATGCTCTGCACAGACCTCAACCCTCTTTAGAAAACCAGTGCTGTTGACTGCAATAGATTTTTCAACAGAACAGTCAAACAACACAAGTGACTTGCAACATTGCAGGACCCAGTAATTCCTACTATTCATCTTTTCAGAAGAGCTATGAATGCAATGAAGATTTATAAGCAGAAAGTCACTTTCATTCTCAAATAATGTCAAACTGGCCACACAAGGTGTACACGTTTAGCAGACTCTGTTTTTAACATGCTGCATCACTCTGTGCTATGACACGCTGTAAAGTCTGACCTACTTTGACATGACAGCTAAAATTTAAAGGACAACATTTCCCACTTCACTTCCAAATAGGATAACTGCAGCGTTCCAACAAAAGCTGGCCAGCGGAAGGAGGGCAGACGGGAAAGTGTCCGTGGTCTGCCAACTTCAGATTACTGTTGAGTAGTTCAGCATATCTCTGGGAAAAAAGAAACAAAACACCTTAAAAGAGTAATTAATCATCATTTAGGAAAGGTCTTCCGTGGAGTGCATTTATTGTCTTTTATTTGTGCATTCCGGTTTATCAGCAAGCACTGAACTTGCCTGCCCACATGTCCCTGCACTGATGGCAATTCTAAGTCAGTAGCTTTGAACCGAATCAGAAAAATATGGTCATTCTCAAACCCAAAGCAAAGAGTCCTCAGAAGTAGCTTAATATTCCACGATTTTTTCTTGTGTGGTTTTTTTTTTTCCTTGTCATGTGGGAGTCCAGTGTCTGGAGAGCAGGACACTTCTCCATTATTAAAGCACCTCCTGGGATAGTCTCTTTGAAACTGTAGGATGTACTGTATTTAGGCATAACAAACAAGCAAAAAACAGAATTTCACGGATTGCAACAAAACAACTTAATGGTTCAGAAGTTCATAAGAGTAAATTCAGAGAGCAACAAATATCTCTTAGCCAGTCCAAAACTTCTGCATTGTGAGCTTAATTGGTATCTGTGTACCATGGGTAAGATCCTGAATGATTTATTCTTTCTACCAGGATATGCCCGGGACCTGACACCTCCAAGCAGGTACACAAGAAAATTATCAAATCTGTTTTAACTTCTTCACTTCACCTTACCTTAATTTCTCTCTTCACCAAAATGCAGAAGTGTTAGAATAACGTATCAATCTAATTTGCATCAACCTGTAGAAAATAAATCAAAACACCACCTCAAAATTGGATTTGGCTTTATTAAGCCAATATATAAACAGCTGCATTGTAGAAGACAAAAGGTGTTCTAAAAAAAAAATTTCCACAAGTCAGAACCTTCATCCCAGCAACTGCAGCCTGCACTGTATTTCAGTCCCCAGTCAAGTAGGCACTGGAGTTCAGAGGACTGTCAAAGCCTAAGAATAATGCCTTTCAATCAAGGCAAACCCTAATCTTTTGTGCATTTCATGATGGTGGGACATTTAGAAAATTGGATGATTTTCCCAAATCATCCTAACATGCGGAAGACATATGAAAATCGTCATTTTCCTCACCTCTGTGCCTCTCTCCCTGAATGAATGCCTCAGGCAATCATTTTAAAAGGCTAGTTAAAAATAAAAAAAGAATCTGTGGCAGTAGAAGGATGCTTGCTGGCAATGCTTGCCTATATCTGCTTCAAAATTAGTAGTGATTGTAGAAGACCTTATAAAACACTAATAAAATCAGTTTTCATCTTTAGTGGCTAGTGCCTTCAAAATCTTGGGGCAAGTGAACTCTTGCTTGTGCTGTCTGGCTTAAGTCTTAATGAACCACATAAAGCAGCGCAAAGGCACTGCTTTCTCCAACAGAGATAAAATAATCATTTTTAGAGTAACTCTTATTTCTTCAGTGAATTAATAACATTTCAAAGAGGACTTCTGACCCATTCTTTCAACCTAAATTATCCAGTTATAATTACCTGGTAAAATATTATGTCATTTCAATATGCATGGCTAAACCTGGCCTTCTCATGACTAAGTCTGATTACATTCCAGAGCTGTAAATTACAGATTTTTGATATCATTAGAGAATTAAAATATATTTTTTAAAAAAATCAAGCAATGTGAATCTCATTAAGGAATCATCTTTAATAGTTGAAGCAAATGTCTCATTTATAACTTCTAACCAGCTTGATTTTTTTTTATGCCATTGGCACACCCCTAGGAGTTTTGCACAGTAACATTTATTATTGATCTCTCAAGAGTTCAAAGGAAACACCTCTTTTCATTTAGAAAATTCCCCATTTAGGATGGCAGGGGCTATGGCTTTATTCTAAATATCCACCCCCTACTATCCACCTTGAGTTATCACTGTAAGTGCTCACCTTAGAAATATTCAAATAAAGCAATGGAAAGCTATAACAATTTTAATCTTTTCGTAACCTGAATACTAATTTCTTTTTAATAGAGATAGCTTTCTATCATGCTAACCCTTGCAGGTCAAAAAAAATATGTTATTTAGCCTTTTATAAGAGGGGTAATAACTGAAGTCCATGAGTTTTCCTAGCATCAAGGTCATGTTGACAAGCCTGTAGTTCCCTGGATCCTCCTTCCAGCCCTCCCTGTAGATGGGCACCACATTTGCCAACTTCCAGTCAACTGGGACCTCCCCAGTTAGCCTGAACTGCTGGTAAATGATGGAAAGTGGCTTGGTGAACACTTCCACCAGCTCCCTCTGACCCTCAGGTGGATCCCATCAGCCCCATGGACTTGTGTGTGTCCAGGTGGCAGAGCAGGTCACTGACCTTGGGTTATGGGGGTTCATTCTACTCCCCACTCCTGTCTGCCAGCTCTGGGGGCTGGGCACCCACAGAACAGTTGGTCTCACTATTAAAGACTGCAGCAAAAAAGGCATTAAGTACCTCAGCCTTTTCCCCACCCTTTGTCACTATGTTTCCCCTCACATCCAATAAAGCAAAGAGATTCTCTTCAGCCCTCCTTTTGTTGGTGATGTATTTATAGAAACAGTTTTATTGTCTTTTACGGCAGTAGCCTGCCGTAGTTGGGCTTTGACCCTTTTAATTTTCTCCCTGTATAGCCTCATGACATCCTTGTACAAATCCTGCATTGCCTGCTCCTTTTTCCAAAGGTCACAAACTCTCCATTTTCCCTGAGTTCCAGCCAGGCCAGTCTTCCCTGCTGGCACATGGGGATAGTATCCTCCTGTTCCCCTAATATTTTCTTCTTCAAGAATGTCCAGACTTCCTGGACTTGTTTGCCCTTCAGGACTATGTCCCAAGCAACACTGCAACCAGACTTAAAATTATAAATTCTAGTGAACGTAAGTCATAGATGGGGAAGTTCTCTGAAGCTCTTTGACTGAACCTAAATACAAAGATTCTCAGGCCGCCTACAGACTGATCTACTCTGGTCATGAACCATTACCTTCCCAGCATGTGGTATGCCTATCAGCAGAAAAGTGGTAAAAAAGAACTGACTAACTTTATTTATTACATTTGTATTGCTTACAACACCATTTACTTAATGGATGAGTATCATTAGCAGTCCAACCACAAAAAAAGAATACAATGATGTGTTACATAGGTTCATTAAAATAATATTTCAAAGCAATCATTAGAACAAGAAGCTAAAGATCCAAGAGACAGTAAGTTATCTGCAAATAAATGAGGCAGAACAAACATGTTTTGAAGTAAGTTAAGAAACATGTTTACAAATATATTGTACCATAAAGAAAGCAGGGTATGAAGCTTAGAGACTGCTGTTGATGCAATTTATTAAACGAAACAAAAGTGGTAACTAGTTTTGAACCAAGGGTCCTCAGATCTGTGGTCAGCATACTGTGCTGAGGAGTATGTGCCTGAGCACAGGGCATACAGAAGTTCATAAAGCACAGCAAAGGTAAGGTTATGCACAAGAGTCTCTTAGACCAAAGGCAGAAGACTATAGACATTGTGACCCCCTACTGTGTATAAAATAATCCAAACCAAAACAACAACAACAAAAAAACCCCGCAACTACAAAAGACCCCCATACTATTGCAGGAGCAAAGAGCAAAGAGCATTCTTACGCTCACAAACTTCCACTGGTAAATAGAAACATTTCGAGTACACGGGGCAAAGGGTGCAGGAGCATGCTGCTGTGACAGCTGGGGAACTGCAAGTCTGCCTTACGGAAAATTCAGTCACAGAAACACGAAGGAAGGTTCTAGAGCATGATACTTATTTACTGAAATAGCTATTAAGAGAAAAGACAGAAACAAGGAGAAAATAGATTTGTGGAAGCGTAAAAGGCTGATACTGAAATCATGCTGGACAAATGCAACCAAGGGCAGAGTTATACTAGAAAAAGTTTAGAGCAGGACAAAGCACAAAAGTACAAAACCCACTCCATTTTAATATATTCCTCTTCTCTCTAAAAAGGGACAGTGATGGCAATGGTTTTTTAAAAAAAAATTAGCCTAACTAGAGGGAAAAGAAATAAAGAGTATTAGCATAAAATCTTTCCTCATTTCCGTACATATTAAATGTTCTACCTGATTCTCATTGTTTTTCTGAATCTTTAATCTTAAAAATAAATGTAAACAATTGCTGCTGTCATGAAACTAGAAAGACTAATAACCAGCCTATAATCAGCTGCTTAGAATTGTCAGCACCTTTAATTTTGTGGACCACCTTCTATCCAATGAAATTAAGAAAGCTGTCTTCCAGTCATCAAAGCACGGAGCAGCTGACGGTCTGAGAGGAGCTCTTGTGCTCCCAAAACCACCTGTGCCACAAATGTTTTGTTATGGGCCAGCAGTCACACAACTGTGCCTGCATCAAACAAGCACCATGATAGAATGATTTAATAAAGAATAAACTGAAGGAGGGAGCAAAGAACATTACAGAAAGGCAGTAACAGCTCCTGAGCTGAAGCTCCAATCAATTCCTATTACAAAGCTCTCTTTTAGTAGTCTTATAATCAGACGTAGGTTGGAGAAGGTGCTCAGCTCAAAAATTGTTAGATTTATCCAACAGCAAAAGGGAAAGTTTAAACAGACTTCAGTTGTATCCTGCTAAAATACTGTCATGTGTCAAAAATGCCCACCACATTCCTTAGTCCCATTCTCTCTAAAAAAAATAAAATAAAAATACCTTTCTCCAACACCCTTGCATCTTTTAGCCTTACATAGTACTTAGCACGCCTTGAGTAGATGAGCACTTATTATTCAATATTATAAGCAACAGAAATTAATAGGAAGTCTATGTATTCTTGTTTTGGATAGTTTGGGTCATATCTGAGATACCTAGGAGTCTTACCATTTACTTTGGTAGGATTTTCTGCATGCATGAGCAGGCATTAGCTAGTGAAAAGTAATAAAAAGAGGAAAACAAGAATAAAAGAAGGGGAAAAGAAGCCCAGCCACTCAAACCAGAAAAACACTTTTACAAGTAACAGAGACCTTCCTACAGAGTGAGCACAGAAATCTGTTTGGAGAGGTAGCATAAGTGTTCCTGAAACTCAGCTGTTTCTGTGCCCTACTGGCACAGGGGGTTAAGTAACAGGTTTCTACAAATAGCAGAACAACATAGATTCACTTAAAATTCCCAAACCAGAAACAGAATTGATGTTTTTAAGTCTAAACAAGAGATCTCCAAAGTGGAGAGCTTGAGTTTAGGCAGTGAGAATGTGTTCTGTGCACAGATGAAGCCTGAGTTTAAGATGCAGAAACTTTTCCCTTTCTGAAAATGTCATGACACGTGTAAGAGTTCCGTGTGAACCCGCACCAGCCCAGAAGATCAAACACTGATATTGACACCAGCCATGGAACAAGAAGTTTCTGTGGTCAAAACCAAGCTATTGCATTGATTTGAAATCAATCAAGGTTTTCAGGGCAGATGCAGGCACAGCATCAGGCTGCATGACATGTACAGTTATGGACAGTGCTCATGCACATGCAAGAAAGCCAGATCTGATGTTCCATCAGGGAATCACGGAGCAGTTTGGGTTGGAATGGATCTCTAGGGGTTATCTTACCCACCCCTGCTCAATATCCCTGTTCAAGCAAGGTCGTCTACAGCAGGTTGGCCAGAACTGTGTGTGTCCAGGAGGGTTTTTAATATTTCCAAGGATGGAGACACTGCAGCCTCTCTTGCAGCCTGTTCTAGTGCTCAGTCACCCAGAAAGCTGAGCTGTTCTTCTGAGAGACGAATTCCCTAATCAATTCTCTTTCTTCTAAGAAATGAAAAACTTCTAACTCAGCAAAACCAAGGGGGAAAAAAGTAGGTTGACCCCAAGTTATCTACTATCACCAGCTTCTAAACTAGTGTAGAAACTTACTCAAAAAAACTTCTGCAGCCTGGGAAGTTGTGTTTCCATTTTTATCTTACACCAAAACATCTGCTTAATCAAATAATAAATAATAAATGTTGTATCTAGTTTTTAAGGGGAGGGGGCAATGAGGGGAGAAGTTATAGCATTTTACATTGCATTTAAGTAAATTTAAGTGACTTACCAACATATACACAAGATAACATTAACTGGCCTAGAGAAAAGCAATGTTGATTTTTTATTTTATTGTCGTATCCTTAAGTGTTTATTCAATATATCTCATTATTGGAAAACTCAGACTTGTTTAGGGTACTGAAATAGAAGCTGACAAAAAAATCTCAGCTGTTATAATACCTATACCATAAGGGATTGGGATGGGATAGAAAATGACAAAAGGAGGCAACAAGAATCACTGTTAAGAACAGTGTAGGAAAAAAAAGACAAATCGCACAGCCACAGTAAGTGGTTGTTTGTTTTTTGAGAATTAAAATATAAGGGGGGAAAAAAGCAAGCCATGAATTGAGTATGTTAGGAAAACAGCAACCATAGCCAAGGAAAGAACTGCTACATGAGGCACCTGTTGGCCAGGAGATGCTCCACGTGAGGGCAGTTCCTGCCTGGGGCGAGGAAAGCCCCGCTCCGCACAGCCAGGGCTCAGCACAGCCAGGGCTCAGTACCGCTCAACACCCCACCTACCAGGGCTCAGCACCGCCAGGGCTCAGCACAGCCAGGTTTGCGTGCAGCTGCCCAGGGCAATCCCCATCAGGCTCCAGACCCGATGTTCCTTGTCTCAGGACAACTCCTGAGTGCAACTGGGGCCTCAGCCTGTGCAAGAATGCCCAAGGGTCTCTGCATGAATGAACCAAGAAGAATATAAAACAGGCAAGTGACCCAGTTTGATCGTGCCATTATCACTGAGTCTGCCCTCAGGCTAATGCAGATTAATCTTTTTCTCTGAATAACAACATAATTAGGGAAAATAAATAAAGTTCTCAAGAATGTGTGGAGTGTCAGCACCGGCATATTTGCACAAATGGCAGCTTCCAGAGTTGCAAATCCAGGCCACTGTGTAACACAGGGCACAGTGACCTCTGTGCTCATCTCTGCCAAAGCAAGGACTGCACTCATTTGACAAAGGGAACTCTCAAACTGCAAAAACCCATGAAAAACAGATGAGAGGACTCACAAATAAGTTGAATAGTTATAGGGTTATTGCAGGAGAACAAATTCATATTTTTACATTAATTTAGCTGTTACTTAAACAATAAACTGAAATTTTCTAAGCTTGATAATACAAGTATAATACAGACTGTGAATTAGTAAAAGAGATACTTATCTATGACCTTTACTTGTCATGACAAGTGCTAGAGGATTACTCATCACACAAGAACCAGACAATTTTTGCTCTTGCACTTTCAAGATCTACTTTATTCAAAGTACCTACAATTCTATTAACTGGTAAGCATTTAGGAGAAGCTGGTGGCAATTGTACATGGTATCAAGTATTAGAAATTCCTGGCTATGACCTGGGATGACAGACTGAGCACTGTCTGCTGCTACCAGCAAGTACTGACCCTATTTTTGTGCCATGAATATCTAAGGCAGGATTTTACCAACTATTACGAAAAAAATGTGCTGGAACCCACCAGCATTACACAAATTCTCCTATGGCTCATGTAAATTTAGGAATCAGACCAGTTTATCAAGCAAGATGTATATCACTTTGATAGGATGTGGATTCTAATGAAATAAAATGCACTATTTTTTACATGCAGCTGTCATCCTGAAAAACTCATTAAACAGACAAATATCCATTAGATACCGGTTGGGTCAAGCCTAAAAGCATTATGAAACAAATGTCAAAGTCTTTCCCATTACAACCATTACTGAAACTTGGGCGTGACTTAAAAAAAAAAAAAAAAAATCAACACCCCACCTCCAAATAAACCCAAAACAAAACAACACTTTCCCTGGGCATCCAAAATGAGGACATACAGGTGGTAAGGGGACTATGATAATTTACATCCTGAATAAACAGCAGTTCCAGCAGCATTTACAGCTTCTCAAATTCTTTTACTTTCCTAAGGAACAGCTACTGCTCTCATCCTGCCCTCTTTGACCAACACCCTAAATAATTCAGCTTGTCTAAAGAAAAGAGGGGAAACAAGAAAGGGAGAGAAACCGCCTTAGTTCCTCTAAACCCTTTTCTAAAATCTCACCTCCAGTGAACCCTCCACAAAGCCACTGCCGAAGAACTACACTAAACAGCTCTTAATTTATTGCTTCACTCGTCCAGTGAGTGCTTAGAAAAATCCAATACTGAATTCATTAATAATATTAAAGCACTAAATTCTATGCTAAAGTTTACATTTTCAATCAACCACAATTCAACAACATTAAATCAGTGCAGCCACAACAGGTAAGAATTAAAAAGTCTGGTTACTAAACAGGAAAAAAAAAAAACCAGCTGGGTTTTTATTGTTGTTGTGGCACATCTCTAATATACTCCATAGCTTAGTATTGACAAGATTTAAAAAATACTTATTTATAATTTTAACATGTTAGTATGATATATACATCTAATGCCTACCTAATGAAAAGATAACATTTTCAAAAGTATTGACCAACAAGAATGCTCACATTGCGGTCAACAAAACCTTGAAGGCACTCAAAACCATAAAAAAAAAATCATGTGTCGATAAGTATCACTATATGGAAGTAAATAAAATTTCAAGTTTAAAAAAAATTCTATCTTCAATATCTTGATCCTTAGTTCTTGGGGATGAGGACAGGATTAAATAAATTTGAGGAGGAAAGTTACGAGCAAATGATTACAGCAAATGCAGATGAGAGTCTGTGATTTTCTGGCAAAAAAAAAGGTTCTTTCCTCTGAAGGTGTGGAAACTAAAAGCACAGAAATATTAAGTTTCAAAGAATTAATTTTGTATCACATTTATGTAACAGCCACAGGAAACCTCAATCCTCACAGGCAGAAGAATCACCATCTTAAGAAAAGAAAATCATTATAATTGAGAAAAAACCACATCAGACAACAACAGTAAATCTTTCTACCCCCAGGGTAAGGACTTCTCCAGGCAGCACAATTTGATCAGTTTTGGAAGCTCCTGAAACTCATTAACTTCTGCTGAAGAGATGCTAACAGGTAGAGGAATGGCCTGATTGTCACATGAAATAGAGAATTTCAGGACAAACTAGCACCAACATAATTCTGCCAGCATAGAACAATGGGGATCCTCTTCCCTTACTGGAAAAAAACCCCCAACATTTTCAAAGAATTCCAAAACTGAATTACAGATTCAGTGTAGACCTGAAAGGATACAAAGTCCACAACTAGGCATAGAAATACAAAACTAGTATATTATTTTATCTTTGAAAATAAACAAACAAATTTGTTGAAAGTTGACATGAAAAACTCTGGGAAAAAACCACCCTAACCAGTTTAGTCCTCTATCTTCAACAGAACAGCAACAATTTTGCTTTTAGTATGAAACAATATAGTTTATGGGGGTTTGTCACTGGAATTTTGGAGAGTTGTCTGGGCAACAGAGAAAAGGGAAATGCCAAAATGGTGGAAGTGATCATTGTAGGCTGTGTGCAGCTGGATGTTGACTCATGTAAATATGACACAGCAATTACAACCATGATCACACAAAATGGTTTGAATCTGAAATGGAGGAAATCAGATATATCTTCAAAGGACAGAATATCAGAGGGACTTTACTAAACTTCTTCAACTCAGACAAAAACAAGTGATAGGACATTCTCACACATCACAAGCCATGCACTTCTAAGTGCTATAAATAGCTTTATCCCAGACAGAGACTGTTCACAATACCATAACATGGATAAAGGTAACCAATTTCATTCCCCCTACCATGGGAAGTAACTGGAATTCAGCTGTGCTTATCTGGAAAGAAGAGTTTGTCTTATATGCTATTAAAAGTCTGGTACATAAAAGTGAAACTATTAAAAATCAGAGCATCACTGACACAGAAAGTGTCAGTAAGACAGGAGGACTGTTCCAGTTTCAGGCTGTTTTACTTGGCTGTGCATTGAACAGAAAACATGCAGACTATTGTCCTTGAAGGCTCTGATCACCAAATGAATCAAGGTTTGCTTGCTGTATCTTCCAGGGCAAGAACTATTTGATTGGAGATAGTTTTCTTTAATTAAATTTACGTCACATAAACTTGGGTATCATTTATTCAACAGCTGAAATTAGTGCTCTGTGGTTTGGCAGCAATGCAGTCTTTGAGAAACACCAAGGAACTTAATTTTAGAAGTAAAGAGTACACCCAGCAGGAAGAACAGACAGGGTGAAAAACTTTTCATGTGCAAACAGATACATGGGTCTACACACGCTTGAAGTACTATTTGTTTCAAGTTTCACTTCAACTTTACAGTTGACAATGTAGAAGAAAAAGAACTTTGTAGGCAAAACCACTCAACACGAACCTACTGTGCCTCTCCTTTACTACGGATATAAAACATCCCTCACATAGGAGAAAGCTGAAGTGTCTGTCCAAGCTTTTCCACATTCCTTGTGGTGGCTTTAGGCTCTTTGCTTGAAAAGTGGGGATGTGATCTGCCACAAGACAAACAAGTAGGGCCTGCTTAGTGACACCACTCAGCTGTGACTCCAGCCCATTCTTCCAGCAGTCAGCCAAAGCTCTTGGTCACAGCTCTACTCGTGGACAATACATGCAATTAATAACACCCCGTGCTGATGGCACAGCTCTCCAGTGCCAGAGCCTCAGAGCTCTTCCACATGGAAAAAGAGCCCAACGGCGCAGAGTGGGGAGCTAGAAAGGAGCAAAGGTTCCAAAGAGCATTGTTAGTATTGCTGACTCCCAGAGACACGTCTCCAGGTGTACAAAGAATTAATTACACCATGAGGTACGCAACTACAACATCCCTTGAAACTATGTGACATTTTTTGATAGTTCCCAGGCATTTGTGGCCAACAGGTGCCTGGTAGTTGCACAATTTTCTAATTAGTTCATGTGCTGTACTTCAAAACTAATTACCGAAATGGCTGGATTATAATGTTGCAGGGAGTCATTCATGTGCCACCTACCATTAAAGGGAGGGAAATTTTGTGAAGGTTAATTAGCATTTTTAAAGTACTTTGGAGATTAAAAGCTTTAACTATATGCCTAATAAAAGAAGCAAAGGTAATACTTTCTATTCAGTGAATTCCTTTTTGCATTGAAAGTGAATTACAAGGGTTGCTTTGAGTCCAAGAACATAAATTTTCATGTACAAGGGATTAAATCAACTCCCAACAGGATCGATCCGTTAAAGGGTGGAGACCTCCAGCAAGACACAAATTATCAGAGGTGACCACGGCATCGTGGCGTGAGCGGGGCTGGTGCTGGTTCCCAGACAGGGGTTCTGTGCAACTACAAGTAGACATTTCCCTGTAATGTGCCCTTGAAGAGGTCAAAAAAATCAAACCATTATGAACAGGTACCTTTTTAATTAAAATAATGAACAGATATTCTCCTCTTGGGTCATCTGGTGGCTGTTCTCTGCTCAGAAAACACCCACCTGCCTCTCTAAGAAGGGATCTGTGTGCATCTGAATCTTTAACTGAATTTGCCTCTTTGGCATTTTGCCCTCTTCCTGCCTACTGTTAAGATTTTCAGAGGGACAAAGGATATTAGAAACCTTTTCTGTAATCACAAAATTATCTTCTTCATAGATACATATATTTAATGAACTTATAATTGCTTTTTGTGAGCTTGGGAGAAAATATACAAGTCATTATTGAGCATACACATGTTTATTTTGTATAGATTCTGCTTCATCACAACAGTAATGGGGGGGGAAGAGTGTTCATTAATTATGAAAACTACATTCCAATTATTTGGTTCATACGATTACTATTTCTGCTGTAAACCCAAAATTGTCACTGACTTAGAAAGTTATTACTGTCATCAATTGAAAGATTATTTTAGTGCTACAGATGGTTGTCCTTTTATAGGCCATTTTAATGACTTTTTCTTATATAATCTGTCATGCATTATTTTGTTGTCATTATGAACTTTTAAAGTTTCATATCAATCCATTTTGATGTTTACTAAACAGATGGTGTTATAAAAAAAGGGAAAAGCATAATAATGACATTTAGTTCTCAAAAATATTCAAACCGCTACACATTTATTTTGTCAAATATGAAATCTATGTCATTTGTTTTAAAAAAAAAACCAACACAGAAACAAAATTATTCATAAGTTGTAAACTCGAACAGCTTACAAAGCAGAGCATGAAATCAACTGAAAGTAGGTTTTTCTGAAAGGAGGTTATTGAATTTCAAAAATGTTTGTCAATTAAGATACATTAAGACCTTATTTACTGTTCTCAGCATTCTTTTTTCTTCTCCAAAGCACTATTGGCAAATAGGTGCAGTAATTGCTAAGTGATGTAGATAATTATTTAATATACAAGTGTGATTCAGGTCTGCTGCTTAAAACCTACTTGTAAGTTGTGGTAATTATGTGAACACATCAATTTACAGAAAGTTCTGCTTTATCATTGTAATCTTTATGATTTTTTTGTTTAATCAGTGCACTGTCGTCAAACAGACACAAAGACTTGGAGAGCTGAGCACTACAGCAAACAAAATTGCATCTAAATGAACTAAGAGCTCAGAGGATGGTAAATCACATTCTACATTGGAACAACACAGTTCAATCTCAATTCACCCGTATGAGCTGAAAAACCTTTCCCCACACACACATAACTTCTACGATTTTGCAGAAATCTACCTCAAAACATGAGTATCCCAAAGTGAAGCATTTCTGGACAAGGAAGTTCCAGAGTTCGGGGTCCCTTAACTCCACACCTTCCATACCTGCACTGCAATATGGGCTTCAGTTATAGAATGACCTTCCTCACACACAGAATATCTTCAGTCCTCCTAATTTCGAACTGCAAACAAAAACTGCTTGTGGAGTTCATCTGATTAATCTTCAGTTTCTGACATTAAAGTGGCTAAAAGAGAAACATTAGAATAATCATTAGACCACAGCTCAGAGCCCTCCCAAGCTTTGACTATCTCCAAGGATGGGTATCACACAGTCTCTCTAGGACTCGGTTCCAGTTTGTAATCACTTCTACTGAGAAAGGTGTTTTCACTGATATCAAGTAAAATTCCCCTTGCTGCAACTCACCTGTTATTCCCTATCCTTTCAAGCTGCTCCTCTGAGAAGAGTCTGGCTTCCCCCGCTCTCCACAATTTTATGTGGTTTTATGTTTATGATAAAATATTGTGAGTACAATACAACTAATTAGCCTTTGTTAATTGTGTTACCTGTTTACAGCGTGCAGCAGTAGAATAGGTATTATTGTTTATCTGCTTTCTTATCAAGCCAGCAGATGTGTGCCAGCAGGAAGTTCCTTCTACAATACATACTTAGCATGATTCCTGCAAAATGTGGATTTCTCTTAACACAGGCAAAACATTGAAAAGGAGATTAAAAAAGGCATAATAGAGATGAACTACTTTTGCCCAGAGAAATGAATAAAACCTGTCAATTTGTATGATTGTCTCTAAGAGGGAAAGATAGAGTTACTAAATTCCCATTGCCCTAACGAGAATAAACATCTGTTGGTGCAGTAAGTGGCTCATTGGGCATGACAAGGGGCTCAGTGTTTGTATTGCTGGTATCTAAATTGGGAAAAAACTCTCTCTGGTGCAGCTCCATTTAAGTCCTTGGAATTCCAGCCAGTGTTTGATTTGATGGTGGTCATTAACAATAAGCCAAAGGAAGGGCTATTAGCAAGGCTGATGTCATTCCCTCACTCTTCAACAAGGAAAAATTAGAGTTGACTTGAACTCAGGGTGACTTCAGGTTTTTTTGAAATATATTTGGACTGGTACACTATCAATTTCTCATTAAACTGAACTCATTCAGGCAGAGATTGCAGAGAACAAAAGTAAGTGAAAGACTTTCTACCTTCTCTATTTCTGAAGCACTGAAGACTCTATTACAGAAGCACAACTCCAAAGCCATCTCCAAGTGCAGGAGTATAGAAGTGAATGAAAGGCACAGTGCCTGTGGCTACAGGCTTATATATAATGAATAACATTTAGTTTCTTAAACAGACAAAATCAGGCTCTTTTAACAGACCAATTACTCCCTGTTTTATCTCCATAGTCTCGCTCCATTTCCATGTCTGGTGTGCCAACTGTTGTGCTGTAAATTAATGCAATCAACTGTTCATCAGGAAAAAGGAAATACTGAACTGTCTTTAACATGATGAGAGGGTTGGATGAAAGACATCTCAGGGCCAAGCTTTTTGTTACATCAGCGATGACTTTCACCTGAAATAATGCTGGCCGTAAACATATTTGTTTCAAAACACACTCGCTGTTCCTGCGTTTTATCTGGGCCATACGGAGTGTCACAGATCCAGTGCACTCTACTCTGGGCCATAGTAGGAGGCTAAAACAAGACTCAGATTCCCTTGTCTACAGGCTGGAAGAGGCTGACCGTGTCACAGTCAAAGAAATACAAATGGTTTATCGGAACAGACAGGTCTTTAGGCTGCCACATGCAATAGTATCCCCTGAAAGCCAGCCAAGCCACAGTCAAAAATCACATCCCCTGCATCAGACTGGATGGTTACGAGAACCAAGGGATTACTGTGTACTAACAGCTCAGCACTTCCCCAAGAGTCTCAGTTCCCCAGAGGCTCAAGAAATGCCTCAGTCAGGGATACAATCATAGTTTAATGATCAGAGGGCTGGAACACCTCTCCTTATGAAGACAAGCTGGCAGATTTGGGTTTCTTTTGTGGGAAGAAGGGAGACGTTATTGTGTCCTTCCAGTAACTGAAGGATGCTTATAAGAAAGATGGAGAGAGATTTTTGACCAGGGCTTGGAGTGATAGGATACGGGGTTAGTTTTAAACTAAAATAGGTAGATTTAGATTAGATATAAGGAAGACATGCTTTATGTTGAGGGTGAGGCACTGGAACTTCACCATTAACTTTTAGAGCTATGTTTAAAAAAAAAATTATTGGAAAAAATACCACAGTCTGCAGAGTTGTTGCTGCTGTCTGAAGCAATTCAATACAATTTCAGAGAAAGGTTAAACAAATTCTGCTGGATGCTTGATTTAATTCTGTACCAAAGATAATGAGACCACCTTGCCTGTCTGTAATTTTCCATTATTATTTAACAACTTCTCTGGCAGGTCTGTCTATAAATATTCCTGCTTTCCATAATTCTGTGACTTTCACAGCCAAATCCATTAACCAGCTTTTTTCCCCCAATGACTGTACATAGAAGCATCATCTGGGGTCTGAAAGTTATTTTATTAGGAGAGGTTTAAAACACACAGAAATTGCAGGGATATATAATACAGAAAAGCTAGGACTGCATGAAAATTAAACCAGTTTTTGGATGTGCTTTTTGCCACCCTAGCACTTCCATCAGTGAGAAATGCTCTTCTCACACATCAGTCCAAAGGCATGGAGTGAAATATGGTTTGGGTTTTCAGCAACTCTCGCCCTTAATTTCAGTGCTCTCTCTTTCTCTTCCTCTTTTTGCATCTTTATTTTCAGACAGAATGAGGGGTGTGAATGCTTGAAATACAGACTGTTCTCAAACATTCTGTCCCTTAGGAGATGCTGACACAGCTCAGTATCAGAATTCCATGGAGCCTAGAAAACTTTTCCAAAGGAAACACCACAGGAACATTTTCAAAAGCAACATTTTCCTTGGTTTTATTTTTCAGAAACAAATTAATAACTTCACCTAAATTTTGCAGTATAATCAACAAAAAAAAGGGCAAATGTGATGGAACCACTCAGCCTAAGATCTAAAATGTATCTGTACCAGAGCATAGCCCTGAAGCTAATACATGGAAGAGCTACAAGCAAATGAAAACAAGCTGTTTGAATGGGATGGTTTGGATATCTCTACATCAGCGCCATGTATAAAATGGTAATTTGTAATTTTAGAACTGTTTTGAATGATATTTGCAGAGATAGGAGCCCATGATGTGAAGCTGGCCACAAGTTTCTGTTTAATAAATATTGAGTTCCTACTCCATGTGGATTTCGCTACCTCAAAGCAATTTTAAAACACATCAATCAAATCCCTGTGAATCAGCAAAAGTAGATGCTGCTAACTGTTACAGGCAATATCACCTGAAGTTTCATTTTCTGCAGTGCTCAGTTAATATAAAATGCATAGGAAGTCCTTGGAGTGGAGACTGGATCCTGGGATTCCTGCCTATAACTAATTTCCCTTAAGTTTCTCAGTCCCTAGGCTGTGGCATCTGTCTACCCCTTTCCTCACTCTGATTGACTGAAGCCTGAAAATATTCATAAATGAATAAATACACCCTCACTTCTTTTTTCCTTTGCATAAGGCATGGATGACCTGAGAGGATGAAACAGAGAGCCTCTCCTGAAACACGAGAGCTGAGGATGGACCAACTTGATCAAGACTGACATCCCAAGTGAGCCCTTCACGTGCTGTGTGTAGGAGGCACCATTGCTATCCCCCTTTCAAATTTGCTTTCCAAGAAAGGGACATTCCTAGTTCAGCTTTTGATGATAAGGGTGCCCAAATTCCAGAGGTTGGCCAGACTACTACTCTGTCAGAAGTACCTTACCCCACACCTGAGATAACGTCCAAGTTCCCAGAGCAGGATTTAAACAACACTTATTCCTCAGTGTTCAATAGGAGTAAGCTCAGGTCACAAAGACAGTGGCTGCCATATCCCCCTCTCCCACACTTCACACAGCAGGAGCCCAAATATCAACTCAGCATCAACTCCAAAGGCCAGTTATGCACTGTGACAAC
Organism: Cephalopterus ornatus; assembly: GCA_013396775.1. Taxonomy (NCBI): domain Eukaryota; kingdom Metazoa; phylum Chordata; class Aves; order Passeriformes; family Cotingidae; genus Cephalopterus; species Cephalopterus ornatus. The sequence continues at coordinate 1,093,596 of VZRE01013210.1, forward strand.
TCAGCATCCCAAGGTCCAAGTCACTCTGCAGACTCGGTCAACAGGGCACTGTAACAGCAGCTACCCTCCTTTCCTGCATGTTTTGAAGGACTATATGGGAAAGAATTGGGTAACCCCACATCCTATGAATATGTAAATCAAATCTTAAGTGGCAGAAGTGTATCGTGCCTTTAAGGCACAGAGTAACTACGGGCCATAAACCACTGTTGGCTCACACACAGATCTCCCACTGCTGTCAGTGGGAATCTCAAACACAGACTGAGATCTCTCTGTATGCCCCTGAGAGTATTTATTCAAATAAGAAATTTAAATGACTGGTAGAGCTATAGGAAAAAAAAGACAAAACCAAATTCTACTGCCTTTAAAACTGGTAAATGAAAATCATGGTACGTGCCAATTATATCTCAAATTTCCTTTTTGATTTCATGAAAACATAGGCTAATGCTTCCAGCTTTCCTTTCTCTCTCCCAGAAGCCACACTCTGGCTGTGGAAATGATGAAGAATCCCTCTGAGAACAGTACAATTTTACTTTGGGCCAAGTGTCTGATTTTGCCAACAGTGAAATTTTACTTATTTAACACTAAGAAAAATGTGCAATGACAGATTTATCTCTTTTCCATATCAGATCCAGCTCACTGAATTTTATGAATTCTTAGCATTGTCATGAAGAACTTACCCTCTAGTAGAGGAAACCCAAAATAACCAAATCAAAACCCGACAAGATAAACCAAAACAAAAGGAATTAGAAAACCATAGCAGATAAATCTTCCATTAAAGTCAGTTTTGCATGTCACAGCATCATTTTACTTTCATCAAGGACAGCTTTCCCTCTCATGCAATGGGAGTTAAGCAATTTGCCAGCTAGTACTGCCATCTAGAAAAGTGAATGATTGCTAATAGAATAAAAACCTTCTCCAATGTAGACTTGGGGACTACAAGCCAATCAATTAGACCTTAGTGGGGAATTACTGAGAGAGTAATGAGTATTTGCTCTCTGTAAGGATGTCTTTATAAGTAGATGTGATCCAGAAAATGTAAGCTAAGAGCGAACAAATTACTCCATGTGCGTATGTGTGTCTAAGTAAAACAAGGATAAACCTAAAGCTAATGGGTATTTAAGGAACTCCAGCTCTGTGTTGCCAAGACAAATCTGCCCTATTCTTCAATGGCAGGTCAAGGTGTAGTTGTGGGAATTCAAAATCTCTGAACTAAATTACTTGAATCAATAGGATTGAATGCAGAAATTGGGTAACTACTGACCACAGCATGCTCACTCCTAACTAAGGGTGTGCTCTACTAAATATTAGCTCTAAATTACCCAAAGTGTGAGAAAATTCACTGTGAGCTACACCACCAATAAACTGCTCAGAAAGTCTGTCACTATATCAAGAGCAAGATATTGTTCCTTTGTCTATAGCAGTACGGTGAGATTTGTCTATACTAAATTTGATGCTTTGAGGCAGAAAGTATACAACTCTTTCAAAGAAGTAATAATTTAGAAAGAAAACTGCCTTTCAAAAATCACAGAACAAAATACAAAACCTTAACCTGTTCTATTAATCGCTGATATTATTTCCAGAATAGGAATTATATATATACTAGATTTTGTTCATCCTTAAAATGCATATACAGGAAGAATGGTCTAGTGTTAGAAATATTAGTGAGCAGTCAGGTCAAATAATCTGACACTGGTAAAAAAGCTGATATAGAAGCTTATATCAAAGATTTAAAAACCACCAAAATTCATAATCCATATTTCGGAACTAAAAATGCTTCCAACAGTTTTGGTTTGCCCCTATCCTTACCCTGTGTTTTATGCATGTCAGAGAAGTGACAACACACCTCTCACTTTTCTGCAGTCAGCTTCAGAGAACTGGAAACTGGGGTATTATCTTTTACCTTGGGATCAAATTTTGACTTTCAATTTAGAAGTCAGAGGCTGCTTCAGATGGCACAGAATTTGAAGGAAATGTCTGTTCTTTTCTGCAACAAGTAGGAAAAAGGTAGAGCAGGAAACCAGCAAACAAAAGCCTGAACAGAACAAGTCAGAACTTAAAATTTGTATTTATGAAAGTCATGATATGGAGGCAATTGCATCTGTTTATCAAGTTATTCTCATGTTAGAAAAAAAGTTTGTATAAATATACATGTAACCTGCCGCATCAAACATAGATACTATCATGAAGGAACATGGCTTGAAATAATTATTTGAAAACAATTTTTTTCCTCAAAATCTCACACAAAAGACTATTAAGGAAAATAAGTACTGAGGGATGAGAAGTGACATATGATCTTTGGTCAAAATTTGTCTAAAAAAGGACAGACATTAATTCAGATGACACTAATTATGACAAAAGCGAGAGGTCATAAAATGTAGCACAGATATTCCTAATGCATTCTTCTTATTAAAGAACAATGAATTTTAGATAGTTGGAAGAGAACTCACCCAGACACTCAGTCCCTCTCCCCTCACCCGTGGCATGAGAAGCCTATAAAAGATAAGGTCTCAAAAATTTTGTAGAGCAACTTGATAGAAAGAAAAACCAGATGAGGAATTTCTAAAGCTCACAGGCAAGGGCAGTATGAAGAGGGAGAACTGTATGTGCCCACATTCCAAGGGCTGTACTCCAGCCACAGTGCTAGAGTTTTTCTTCCCAACCCCTCCCAAGAACCACGTCAATCCACAATATTATAGTAAGTGAATTGTTTCAGTTTCCTTTCTGCGTTTGATTTTCAGCACTGCTAAAGAAACAGGATAATGGACACGACAGACCAGTAACATGATGCTGTAAAGCAATTCTTCCATTCCCAAGATACATTAAAAGGATCTGTTAGTTCTTCAGTGAAGCAGTGAAAGGACAATTTGTTTATCAGACTTCACACTGCCATGACTGATTAACAATTAATACATACAAGAGAAATGAGACAACACTAGACACTGAACAGGAGAGATGTTTCTGATACCAGTTTGGCATCTCAGTACCTTTCATTTCTAAGAGATAGTGAGAAATAAGATATTAATGATTTGGAATGCAAAATATATTATTTTAGCAATATGAGCCCTGGACAAGCCTCAAAGTACTTAAACTTCACATGTACTCCTCTCTGAGAGCAAGCATAATCCAACTGTCCAGCAAAGGAAGATAAAATGTATCAACTGTTTTTCTTGGATGACTTTACATCTCTCAAACTGTTGCTCTCCTGAAACTATGTGTAATAGTTCAATTATAGTTCTCAGTTCCACACGGCAAAAGTAAAAACCTAAAGACAGAGGATGCAAATAGGCTGCAACAAATATTTCAGCTATAGGAAATTTGGTTTTGCAAGAGCACACACTGTTTGAAAGTCCATATACTTTTCAAGACTTGGCCATGTCTTTGATCAGAATGCATAAAGATGCTTTCACTTAAAAACAGAAGCTGAACTATCATGTTGAAGCTCAAAGCATACAAGAGCTCAAAGCACAATACCATCTCCATTACTAGAACCACCAAATGTAAACAAGGTAAGACAGAACCACAAGTGACCTATCACTCACCTACCAGAACAAATTAATTACCCCTTGGCATAAGTATCATTTTTACCTACGGAGTCTGGCTTATAATGAGGTCTTTACTATGCAACTGTATTTCAAGTAATTGTCATCTTAAGTAAACATGTTTTAATTACTGTCACTTTTTTCATTACTCATTCTCAAGCCTACAATACGTCTCAGGGCTTAATGGATTGTCATCTCCTGCTACTTGCGTGTGGTAACATATGTCCCCATTTATTTCACCCACAAACTAATTGAAATACCCAGACTATGCAATGAATTTAGGGTAATTCTGCTGGTGGTGATGCTGTTGCAGTTCCCCATCCTAACAAGTCTTCAGAGCTGTTATTTACTTCTCTGTATACTTTCATGGTGCTTTGTAACTGGAAATAATGTGCTGTTTAATTGCTGATCAAGTGACGTTTGCCACAAGCACCATCACTTTGAAGAATATCCAAGGAACAAAAAGGAAATCAATGTAATTGCCACGTGTGAACTTTAAATTTTCATTCAATTATATGATACAGAATAGCATATTGAGAATAAGTTCACCAGTGGAGAGAAAAAAGAGTGCATTCTGGAAATAAATACCACCCTTTCTCATATGTAACTCTTAATACACTTAAAAGAAGGCAAATAACTTCATACAGTTAAATATAAGCTGCTTACTTATATGTTGAGACATGTTACTTATACTGTTTATCACCATTAAAAGTGGTCCATCAAGAACCTGAAGGCCAGTTCATTCTACTACTCAAGGATGCTCTTAAAATGTTTACTACTTGCATACAAATGAGGTATCTAAAATGTTAAAGTGGATGCCATATTCACACCAAACAGCTGCCGAATCTACTTGATCCTGCAGTGCTTCATCAACTCCTAATAGATATTTTCCTGGAGCCCTGAAGGGAAAGCAACAACTAGGGAGTGGTGTTCAGTCCTGTGCCAAACATCTAACCTTTCTATAAATAAAGCAGTAATTCTGACGAAAGCAACTTCATAACACATCTAAAAATGAAAGTTAAAAGTTAAACATAAAAGGGACAATAGCAGGAGCAAGCAAAGGAAAAGAGTGGAGAAGAGACAGTGGCCTGGCTTATGTCTACTTTAACCCCACTGACTACAGGGTCTGTACATCAGAGATGGTACCAGATACATCCTGTTCTTGGAGCCATTAGTGATGTTTCAAAGGTAGTCATCAGTACAGTGAATCACATTTGTCTCCCTTCCAACATCTCTGTTCTGAAGGGAGACATTAAAACTGCAGTGTCTGCAGAAAATAAATGCACGCGCCTTATTGGTAGAAATTCTGATCAGCACTATGAAATCAAAGATTAATTTAATATTTTTAATTGCATAAAAACTCAGTGACTTGTTTCTGTAAGTCAGATATACCTCTCATTTTCTTAATCTGACACACAGAGAATTGTCTGCTTGAAAGTCAAGTTTTGAAATTAGCATCTGTCTGTTTTTACCTATCAAATACAGTCACGCTGGGTATGGCTGAAACTTTTATTGCTTTCCTGACAGACACCTGGAGCCAGTGCTGTCATTGCTCCTTTTTGTTAGCAGTGAGGAAGTGAATGAGACGGACAGTTCTTCAGCAAAATGTTGAACAAAAAGCAGACTAAAGCCTTTTACAAGGGCGTCACCTTTTGCAATGCAAAAAGATTCTTTCTGTTTGACTTTCTAGCACTGTCATATTTAGCAGTTCACCTTCCCTCTTTTCGGGCACTTTTTCCCTGTGATGAACCTACATTGTGAAGGAGACTAAGATAATCCCCAAAAAGCAGACAGAGGAATTCAGGTCGGGTTGTGAAGGTGAGGTAACGCGGAGACTGTGCCTGTTACAGGCATTAACAGGTCCTGGAGCAGCACGGGCAGGAGCCGAAACCCTGCTGCACTTCTGAGGAGAACATACGAGATCCTTCTTCAGTTCCAGGTCACTGGGGCAGTGGTCAATGCTCTCACTTCACCTCCTGCTCTTTCTGGGACAACCACTATCCAAGAATTACTCTGAGCAAGCCCCTGTGTTAGTGCAGGAAGGTAATAAAACATTCTTTGTCTGTTTGAAACTGGACTGTATTCATTCTTGATAAAGGCACACTGACACCACTTCTAGGCTGGTGGGCAGCTTTATCAGCTGAGGAGTTAATAGCAACTCTGGTCCTGTTAGAACACACTTAGCCTGTGTCAAATCCAGTGTATTGACCTCTGTGATGATATTAAAAACATGTCTGTAGCATCCCAGTAACTTTTAAAAGGGTTCTGTAAGGGCTATATTAGTTTCTGTGCTGGAGAGGTAATGCCAGAAATGTCCCAGTACAGCCAAGATCATGATACCTGGCACAATGTGAGCACACCATGGAATAACACAGCAAAACGGCCAACAGTGTTTTGAAACTGTCCAGAGAAAAATTAATTGATTCCTGCCTATACCCTAATGCTAATCATTGCTGCCTCTCCAAGTGATAAGAAATACTTGCTTTTCTTCCTCAGAAAGGAACAGTGGCTGCTGGAGCCAGCATGAATTATTTCTTTCATATCCTTGGAAACATACTACCCAGCCTTAATTACAAGAGATGTCCAAAATAATAGCAAACCACTCTTAATGGAAAAAGGACATTCTGGCTTTCAATAGTAAGGAAAATAGAATGCATTTGTTTACTTCCTTTGATATTTTATAAGTCAGGAAAGCTCTTCTCTCCATGTCTCTCTCTCTAGCTTTGATTTGGTCTATTCCACAGTATTTCACTTCCAGCAAAGATCATGGGATGTAACAGCCCAGCTTTCTCTTACAACATTTTTCTTTCTCCTCTGTACCTACATTTAATACAAGACATTATTTAGGAAGAAGAAGAAAAAATATCAGAAAAAGGGGTTCTTCAAGGCCTCGGGGTCCACAAGGATGGACAGCAAGCCTTCCTCAGTAAAGAAGAGATCAGGAACAGACTCGTGATTGTACATCATACCCTAATTTCACTAAATTGGAAAATTCTAACAAGACCCCTTTGAAGCCTCTGAGAGAAGGAAGCAGAAACAAGGTATAGACTGGTGTAAGTTGCACATCACTGAATAAGTCACAGTGGTGTCATGTGAACCACATTCACATCTGGGTGATAAGGGAGGTACGAAATAATTACTGCAGTGCCAACAAACAAAGATAATCTGAAAGCTGCCAGTTAGGAGCAATTACTCAAACAAGACTCCTCGACCAGCCTTGTATCAAGAGCAAGAAGAATATTTCTTTTTACATGAAGTACAAATTAATGCAGACTTTTATTTGAGAAAATGGATTTAACTGAGGACAGGTTGAGACCCAGTGTCAAATATGGTTCAAAAATATGGTTATTTCTAAACCAGCAAAGAATGTTACCATACAGGAAAATCAATTTTAAATAAATTTTAATACAATAATAAGGTAGTAAATAACACTTGTAACAAACATGTACAAAAACTAACAGTTAACTTTCTTGTACTATTCCTGTTATACAGCTCAGGAGTAGAGCATAATTACGTTCCTATCCACTGTCTAATCATTATCTAGGTATTCCAGCAACAAAGATGATGCATCTTTTCACTTAGTACACGGACAAAAAACATGAATGAGCAAATCCACACTCATAGAAACAGGGTAAGACAGGCTTAGTCAAAAGTGTTGCTTTGAAGCTGTACTGCCTCAGTGACTTCTAGCACATAGTTGTTCCACCCATTCGTGATCACATGTGCCAGCTTTAAGGTTAAAACTTCAGAGATTCCATTTAAAAACACTTAAATAATGAAGAAAGACAAACCTCTCTTCTCTAATCATTCCTGCTTCCTCGGGATGTCAAATAAGGTCCTGTGGAGGCTTCCAGTCGTAAAACATGCACCAGTGTTCTCCCCCATCACAGATACACAGTGATTTCCTCTCTCTATGGTCCTCTCCTCAGTGCTTCCATTTCACACAATCTAAAAATGTACTTGTCTCAGAAAAATTAGTGAGCAGGCTCTTCAAGAAAACTGCTCCTAGGGGAGCAAGTCTATCAAATCTTGTATCTTGTTTTTCTAACCTGTTAGGAGACTTAGCACCCAGTAACTATTCATCACCAAAGCAAATCCACAAAGACGTATTTTCCAGTATCTTATCAAATATCCATAAAATCTCCCAATCAACTTTTGGCTTCACTTTTCTGGCTACAGTTGACTTTGTTTCCACTGAAAATTGAACAAAGGACAAATAAAATGAGCCAACTTGGAAGAAACTTGGGAAAAATATAGCTGATCCTCTTAAAGCCAAGATCCGACTCCCAGAATTTTTCTTTCTTAACAAATAAGAAAATGTAACTCACTTGACACTGGAAATAGGGTTTCCTGAAATCCATTCCAATTGCTGCAATTAAATGTGGCACATAAGCCAAGAACACAGAATTAGTTAGATTATATGTGACATGCATGAACAAGCTTAACCTTAAAAAACATTAATAGCAAATTATCCCTTTGCAAAGATAAGATTGGTGAGGTTAGATAATTTCTGCTGTGAATATCCTTTGCTTAAAAATTGGTCACAGGTAGAATCCCTTCCAGTTTCTTTCCATTCAAAATGTTTTGAAGGATGTTGCCAGAAAGAGAAGCACGCACAGGTCATGCTGCCCAAACTTCTCAACATGGAAATTACACACCTTGAATTTTCTCAACAGAACAGATCCTCCCCCACAATCAACAGTGAGTCAGTATTAATGCAGTGCTCAGTTTTCCATCAGAAACCAATATTTTATCTCATATGGAAGTGTCCTGTTGCCATTCACCTGACTGTGAGATATTAACCATTCACCTACAACTATTATGTCTCCCTGTCACTCCTCTGAGTCACTCTGTGTTTCATAATGCAAATAGAACAGCAAACCACAGAAATGCAGCCTAATGACACGAAAAATAATTTATTCAAAAGCTGAAGTATTGACAATCAGAGAAGGAAAGGTTAATCCTCTATTCTTTAGACCTGCACACAAGCAGAAACACTGGCCCAAACATCTTTCCCAAAGCTCTACATGTACATAAAGTGACAATGTTATATGAAAAAGCTGCTATATCAGTACTGGTGGAAAAATTTTCAAACAACATGTAAGTTGCTGAACATCACTTCAGAATAGCATATCTAGATTCAAAGGGAAATTAAACAGATTCATGGAGAATAACTAATCTGTGATTACTGACCATGATGTAATAATTTACAGACTCAGGAGGTCAGTAAATCACTGGTGGTTCAAGCTGGAACATTTACTGAGGGGAAAGCATCACTCTGTATTGACCCATGTCTTGCAGTTTGTCCAAGCACAGCCCCTGGGTTCTGAATTTCTGTTTCAGATGCACATGCAGAGACAGAAAGTCCTGTGGTTCCGGCAGAGCATTACACAAACTGAAACAAAACCACAATACGGTAGAACCTTAACTTCTGGCCTTTAGAGATTTCTGCTATAACTAAATATAATTAAGTATTTGAGGCTAATTCCAAGAAAAATGGGTGCAGTTTTCCAAGTTCATGGGAATGCCTGCACTTGAATACATGACAAAGCCCACCAAGTAAATATTCCACGTTCAAAATGTTTACTCTGTGTGAGCAAAACATCACACCTCTCAGGTAATGTGTTCGGGACAGAAAGCTCTTCAAACCACAGACTTCAGAATAGCTTTTGGCATTCTGCTCTATTGTCCCAGCATTGGCAGCACAAAGGTACAACTAAAGGACATTAATTCACATGTGCTGCTGAAAAACACCACCCTTGCCTGTGCTTACTACAAATATGCCAAAACAACTGCAAACAGAGATTTGTTAATCCCACATGAGAAATGCCCCCCTTCCTTGTGAGGCTGTTCTCAGGAGCTAAGTGTTACTGTAGCAAAGACAAAGCTTATTTCATTTTTTTTTTTCCCCAGACAATTGCCATCAAACAGGGACTTTCTGAAACATATTACAGCTTGTCTCACAGACATCTGGAGCCAGGGCTGCCACAGACTCTCTGCTATTCAGAAGAAAAGTGAAAAAGATAGACAGCACTTCCAAATAAATCAATTTCATTTATTAGCTCCTTTTGCTGATGTTTTGGAGAAGGAAGGAAGAACGGGAAGAAAGAAGAGAGGAAGAGGTTTTCAGCATTAAAGGTCTTATTTTCTTTGCTATTTAAAACTCCTATTAGTTCTAGTCAGATCAATGGCATTATGCATTTTCCAATAATTTGTCTGAGATAAAACTAGAGCTATAAAAGCCTCAGGATTTACTAAGGACATCTATTTCCATTCTAAGAGCTAAATAAAACTGGAAAGAGAAGTAGATTCAATTTGAGCCCAGCATAGTTGGGTATATGGTTGAATTTCCACACAGCAAAAGCAAGTATGACCCTCAAATTGCCTTGAAAAAGTTAAAAAGTCAAAACATTTGCTGCGCAGATTTAAGAGTATAATTTGTAAGAGTTCACACATTGCTCCACGCTGTCGCCTTCGAAGCATAACTGATATTCAGGCATTTTAGGAAATGTACTGCAGTAGCTGCAACGTGCTGGAAAGTGGATTTTTTTCCACCTAATTTCAAAACCTGAAGGTTTTCTGACATCCATAAGGAATGGACCATCAGAGAGAACAAATACAAAATCTCCTAATAATTTTTTAAAAATCTTCTTGAATCGAAAGAATGTGTCAGCATGCTCAAGGCTTCACACAGAAGGCTGGAACACCACATGCTGTTCGTCAAACCCAAATGAAGTCCTCTAGCCACTCTTTTGGACGGCAAAATAAAACTGATAAGCTGTCAGAATACTGGAGCCTTCTGAGCTATATGCAATTGCATTGTCTCATTTCTCTTAAAATAATGCTTGTCAGCACAATTAAACACGGAAATAGAACAGCCAATTCATTAGATTCGGTTTTCCTTTACACTACCATAAATTGGGAGAGATGAAGTGAAATACACTGAGTTAATTCCCAATTTGTTCTGATGACAATCAGAATCTGGCTTAAATATGATCATCTGCTAAAATACATGAACTATGAATTTCAAAACAAAACAAAGTCTCTTCCTACAGAAGGCAACTGTGAAAACAGATGTCTCTGCTGTAAGAATGTTCAGTTTGATGCTATTATAAGAATTATAAAAACCAAGATCCATGGAAACTTCCTTCCTGTTGGAAAATATAATATGGTTCACTTCACTAAAACAAACAAAGTCTGTCATGTAAAAAAAGGCCAAACAAACCTACGCTGCTGTTGCATCATTAACAGTAGTTCCTACATTCCAAATTTCAGTCTCTCTTCTCATAACCTGAACAAGGTCTCAAAATACTAAAGTAATGTTTTAAAATATTTATGATTCTGCTTGGCTTCAAAAGCAAATCACTTAAAAGTGATTTGGCAGATGAGTGGGAGCGGAATGGGAACCCAAGAAATCAGAATACTGTAAACTTGTTTTTTGAGTACAAATAAGGAGAACGTGGTGTGGGGACAATGTCGCTGTGGGTGTTGTACTAACCACTGAAAAAGGCTACACTCAGTTCCATGCAAGTGTGTAGGAAAGAGGCAGACAACTTCTGAGGCTGCAGACATTGAGTTCCAGGCAATCCCAAAAAGCAGTCTGAAACAAATCCTGCAATGTCAAAGACCATTAGTAACATAAACACATTAAATAGCAAATAGTAAAAGAGTGGAGGCATTGTCTTGGTACCTACAACACTCATCAGCATCCTGTGTCTACCAAACACAATGAATTCCAAGTAGGCTCAGTGACATGGTCTGAGCTATCTCCGATTTTCCTCCATCAAGCCCTGTGGATTCTCAAGTCTGGCTGAAGCACCACAACTATTATTTAGCCTCTCCGATATTTATTTCAAGAATTCCTCTCCCAAAAGACTTCCCAAAATAAGCTTTTATGTCTTTATCTTGGCTTTGAAGTTGACACCTGTCAGATGCACATCAACATACAGACAGAAAATAAGAGCCTTTTGCTCAGCCCCAGTTTAATTGAAAAGGATTCCTTTCCAAAGTCTCAGAAGCAGCATTCTGACTCCTCCTCTGTAGCAGAAGCCAGAAAACTTGTTGTTAACTAAGTCTGGGGTTTTTACTGTGTCCAACTGTCTGTCAGACATTCAATATAATCAAGGCAATGCAGGTGTTTTCGATGGGACCATACAATCAGCACACACTCCTACCGTAAGTGGGGGAGGGACTGGGGCTTGGTTTACACAATGCATAATGCAGAAACTGTTACCTTTAGAAAAAAAATTTGAGTCTTCACAGGCAGATGATTCAAATAGACCAACTCTAGGAAATAAAATGCATTATTTGCAGCAACAGATACTGGTTGAAAAGAGGAAAGTGATTTTTTTGGCTGGTTGATCTCTGCACTCATATCTATATACAGATAGAGAGATCACATCAATTCATACACACAAACTTATACAGGCTTTTACAGTGCTGTAACTGTTGAATGAAACAGCATAGTCAATTTACACTTTTATATAAATAAATTTGTACTTTTAATTTATAGTAACACTAATTTATACTTCGTTGCTCCTTTGAGTCATTTAATAATACTGGGCAGCTCTGTACCTCCAAAACAGAGTGGGAATAGTGGAACACCCCTAAAATCATTTGAATAATACTTGAAAAGTTTATATGGAAGCACTTCTGACATAGGGTTTCTTGTGATTGTTCTGACTCCTTGATAGAACTGGCAAAATCAAAAATGCATGTTGCAAAAATCCAGAGGAAACATAAAAGAACTTCAGTTTATTCTCCTAGCATTGATAGACCAAGACATTATCCTTATGTACACTGCAGTGTGCATTTTGGGATCAGAGAATGACAACCTGCTACCACATATCCATATAATTTCTACTGTGTCTATTACATAATACTCAAAAAGATATCAAAGTCAAATTAAGGAAAGCTATAACAGAAGTCGAAGTCTTCAGGAGAAACTTGCAGAAGTCTGCAAAGCTCTGTCTTTGCTGCTAAAAAGAATCTGGAGATGACACAACAGAGCTGCCTCCTGCTTTATGAATAAAAAATACAGCATTAAATATTCTATTCTATCTGCAAGTTAATTGGCAGCAACAACTGGACAAAAACTACTTTCTGGAGCCTACGTGGCTTCCAGTGATATAACACAGAGTACCATCCAACTTCAAAGAGACCACGTATTTTCATGTATGAAATGAGATGAACAATCCATTCTGACATTACTTACAAAAGCAATTTCACTATTTCACAGGAAGACAAAAATCACACAATACCATCTGTTATTAGAACACTCTGAGAACAACAAAAATTTGAAGTGCAAAAACCTGAAAAGGGAAAGAAAATGGCACTGGTGACTAATCATTTAAGGCTTGCTGAAGAGTCAGGGACCTATGAATTACTAAAACCTACTTTATTTAACAAAAACATTTGTAGAAAAGACATTGCTGAGGGGAAAAAAAACATTCAAATGCTTTTCAGACATTTCCAGGAAGTGATTTATCTATTGGAGCAAAGGTTAAGGGCTCAGAGGAGTAGACAGGTTAATTTTAAATGCAAGAAAGGAATCCACAGGGCCTGTACTATATACATTGGCAAAAATAACATCAAGGAGGAGATCCTAACTTTTGACATTTAATTCCTTTTTAATTTTTATCCAGAGGAGAGACAAAATGCAAAAATTTAATTTTGTGCTGTCTGAAAGTTAAAGGTGTCTTACTAGCACAGCCAAAGGAAGGCATAGTTATCCAGGTGGCTTAAGATGGCAAACAGTTAAGCAGAACCATAATCCTCCCTAAGGTCAAACAGGGCAAGGCAGAAGAGATGAACAAGGTCTCAAGAAAGAAAAAAATTCATCCAGCAGCTCTACCAATTGTTACTTGCAATAATGTCCCAGGTTAATATCACACTTATGAGACTACATGCAATTTCCCAGAGGGTCTTGTAGATCACAGCACTACAAATCAGGGTTTTTAAAATTAAATTTGGCAAGTGATAAGTCCTTAATAGGCTATAATCACCTTGCATACTTTTGAGGATAGGGGAAAAGAAAGAAATATCAAATATCCATGTTTGAGATATGGCTACTTTGGATTATGGCTATTTTGCATGTATATTAAGAGCTTTCTCAAAAGAATTTTACCATACCTTAAATGCACATAATAGACAGGAATGGCTCCCATTAGGAAAAACTGTATGTCCTTAATAAAACATATAGAAAGGTATATCTCTAATAAAACAGCCAAGCACCACTCAATACTGACAACCTTAAAATTACACATCAGATGTTATACACACCTGTTCCTGAATAGAAAGCAGCAAGTCACAGATTCTCTTGCCTCCTGGCTCTGATTCTGGCCCTCCATCACCCACACTGGGATGCTTCCTCCCCACCCCCAGGTTACCAGCTGGTCCATATTCCATCTTCTGATTTTCTCCAGACTCCACTCACCTAAAATTTGCCATCTATGTGATCCGCCTTCTCTTGCCAGCACCACTGCTGATTGTATTCCATTTCCCTCCTGCTCTCTCTGTAGCTGTGCGATATCTTCATCTCCTTCATTTTGAATTCCCGTGTCATTACTCTGGGCTTGTTTCTCGCCTCACTTTTCACTTTATATTGTATCAATTCTACTGAGCTTTTCTTGACTTCCTGGGTGATACTCTAAATCCCCTGAGCTCAGTGGGAACTGCCTGCTGAGTCCACTGGATCAGAAATTCCCTTTTCATGTAAGGAAATACTGCAGCGGGTTTTCTAATCCCCACCATCACTTCAGGGATCTGTGATCAAAATCTAAGATTTTAAGCCCTATATAAATGAGAGCACTGTAATCTCTCACATCCACCAAAAGACACGTGCCAAACACAGTTGCTGTTTCCTCTTCCAGGAACATTGGTTACCCACTTTGAATCATCCACTTGCAATAAAGATACTTATCCTATGCAGAATGCGAATTATTATTGGATATACAAGTCCACACTGTGCTGAAAAATGAATGGGTGGAAACATTGCTATGAATTTGATCACCAAGATACATAATGACCAGGACAAGTAAAGTAGATTATAGAAGATCCTTGGAGCAAAATAACCACAGTTACAACCACATTTAATGGCAAAACACAACTAAAAGCCTCAGACTTGGTTAGAATCACAGAATTGCAATATTCACAATATGACCCAGAAGCATCTTCAATTAATCTAGTGAGAGGAAGGAAATGAAAGTTTGGGTTGCTTTTTCCTTTAGGGCAAAGTTTGGAAAGAGATGTAAAAGGTACATCAAATAAATTGAGGCGAAGTGATATAAAAACCATGATAACGTGGGAACTCATTCTGTATTCAGACACCACAGACATCTCCTCCACCGGCACCACAGCCCTTGCCAGTGCTCCACTAGGAAGGACACGGGGGCTTTGTCTCTGTCTCAAGTCAAGGAGAGACTGAAAGGGCAGAGGCAGATAGGACTGAGATCTGTGATATACACACATGCACACAGACAGGAACCTCACTCAGACTGACCCAAAGTGAGCCCCGAGAGTGCTCTGTTATCAGCAATCCTGTTAGCCAGCTCCAAATGTGGCCTCACACTCCAAGCTGACACCACCCACTTTGTGGGCAGATTCTTGGGAAAACCATGCAGCTCACACAATGGTTCAAGTCTTGAAGTTGCTACTCAGTGACAATTAACTGTAAAGCCTGGATCTCTTAAATAAGTATAATCATCATAATGCACAATAAGAAATTGCAAAGTTTTGATCGCAAAAAGGTCTTGGAAATGACACACTGAAACTATCTTTACTTTGACAACAGTGCTCTAAAAGGTCCTAGTTAAGCAGCACTCTTACATGTATTTCATTACATTTTGGAAGGCAAATACATGTAAACATGGACAAAAGTTAAAATGCTCATTCAACTTAAGCAAAGAAATGCTTTCAAAGCTAAGAAGAAAATGAAAAATGTGTATTCATTAATAGTTTCCACTCTAAGAATTTTGGACTGATTCTTTATGTATTCCTGTTGCAAATGTCACCATTCTTCAATGATCACAAGACTGATGGAAGCATTAGGAAAATGCATTGTTGGTTCTCACTACAAAGCATTCTGGGCTCCAACTGGCACTAGGTTCCCTAACCAGATTAGAGTGAGAGGCGGGTCACAGCAGATGCCCTGTCCTGGTTCATTACTCAACACCTGTTCAACTTGATTAACAGCCCCAGCTAATTATCTGTTAAGAGTAACTCATGCTGTAACAGATCCCAGAGGTGTGAGAAGTTGACTTCATTTACATGTTTGTCTCCTCTCACAGGGTCTCATTTAAGCATCACCAAAAAATGCCTTCCAGAAAACAACAATCAAAACCTTTTATCCAGAATACCAACGGCAGCCGTGTGAACTGTTTTATAGTGTCAGATGTGTACCTGCAGGGAAAGCCTTGCAACTGGACTTGAAATGCTCAAAATACACACCTGCCCCACAATTTAAAACTGCTTCCAAACAATGTGCGATAAACTATAGCCATGTGCACTGAAGCAGCCAAAACAGATGTCATGGCAGTCAAACAAAAGATATTCTAATTTCCAATTCAGAATTCTGTGCTTGGCCACACACGATTTCCCTAACATAATCCAAAAGAAGTCATATTTTCAGGTGCTGAATGCAATAGAGGTACATAATATAAATTCTGCTGCTTAGCAAGGTAGAGTCGACACTATTACTGTTTTGACTAACAGTTTTCACACCAGTTTTAGTACTTTTGTAGAGCTAAAAATAATCTTATCTTACACTTTGCTACCAATAACATCCGTAGGCCCTGAACTAAGAGATTCCAGTGATTATGTTTTCTGGGACATGAATTCCTAAGAAACACAATGGTTTCCGCTATGTAGCCTGGATATCTGGTCATATGATGTGCCCTACAGATTGTTTTCCATCTCTTAATCACCCAAGGTGCCATTAGATGAGGTGTTTCACATGGTTTGTCTGCTGCTGGTGTCCTCAGGGTGCAGATTCCCGTGTATCAGGGACACCCACTGCTCTCCACATGTCTCCAGGTGCAGTTGTACACTAAGATCCAGTGATGTTATTTCCTAGAGTTTTACAACCAAAATTTTCCTATACCATATTATTCAAATGTTTAATGGGAGCATCACTAGTTCAGGCATCTCTGCATTCTGCACAAATGCCTGTACCTGGACTCTTCCAAACTGCAATGGGATTTTGTACAGATTCAAAAGAAGTATTTATGTACCAGCCTTACACTCGTGGGTGCCTAATTTCGCAGGCAAGTCCACTGTAGCTGTATTTTTTTAAAACAGTGGGGCACTATGAATTAAAATCACTGAAGTCACAGCCTAAATACAAGACTAAAAGCATGATGTTCCAGTGGCATGTTACACCTCACATGGAAAGCAGAGGTTTAGAACTACATTAGTGTCATTTAGGGTTAATGGGCCACAAAATCTCTAAAGACAAAACATGTCTGCTCATCCTAATGACAGAAGAAAGTTCTGCATCTGATAAGAAATTTCTCAATCTGTTCATGTGAAATTTAAGACACCACATGCAAACTCTCTGGAAAATAATGAAATAAATAAACATCTACAACAGCTGGTATCAAACAGCCAATTCATTTTGTAATTAGATATTTATTCCAACCACTCACCATATTTTCTAAGACTGAACTTGAAGATGAGTTCTGAACAAAACTAAAAGTTGAATGATACTGGGCAAAAAACAAGGGAGAAGGGCATACTAAGTATATCAGCACACATCTGCAGTAAGTGGACCACATCTAAAGAGCTGAAAACCTGCTCCCATCTCAAAATATGTTTTTCTTTTCACAGCAATATAAGCTGATCTAATGAAAGACTTCACTTCTCACAACCATTATATTGCCTATGATTATTCTAGTATTTCTGTAGTATCCTAAATGTCATATCCAATCACTTTTATCTGTTCTTACTTCTTTTATGTATTCCACTCCCTTGATACTATTGGAATCGGCCCAGCTACAATCAGGACTGTCTGTTCTTCCTTTCTTTGCGCGTTTTTCAGGGCATGAAAAAACTGTTAAAATAGACTGTAAGGAAGGATAAAAGAATGAAGTGGCTATATTTGTAGTTATTTTTGCTTGTATTAAACAAAACAATGTTCTATTTTTCTGAAATTATATACATTTTTATACCAGGTAAATAGACAAACAACAGTTAAAGAAAGTGAATTTCTTCTATAAATTCAAACCCAATGCTTATATTAGATTTTTTTTCCCCCTTTTTTTTTTCTTTCCTGGAAGAACTGCATATGCAAGGATATAACACAGGAAACAAAATAAATTGCACTACTATCAGAAAGCCATATGTATTTGTGTTTCTTCTAGACTTCCTAAGCAGTCAGTATTAAAGTCATCAAAATATTTGTCTTTTCTTCAGACTATCATTTTCAGCATGATATTTCTATTTTGCCCCTTTCCATAGTACTTTATATATCCATGTATTTACCAACAAACTCTTAAATCAGTTCTGTCCCTCAGCTATATCAGTGCTGAACTCTGTATCCTTCTCTTCCCTTACAGGCAACATCTTCACTCCAGCATATTTCTAGTTTTCCCTTTCTTGTATCGCATCAAGACATAGAACTGTGATTTAAAATTCAGATCCTGATATCATCAAATATTAGCTATCCCAGTCATGGAACATTTGCTGTCCCTTCCTAAAACTGAACACTTTTTCTCAGCTTGCAGCTTGTACTTGGAAAAGGAAAGAAATATTTCATAGATTGCCTGTAAATACAGACATTACACACATTCATTTCACACCTACAGCAAGATTTTTGTGACAGTGCATGGTGCTCCAAGACACGTGTTCCTTTCAGAAAGAATGGATCAGAGATACATAAAAAGATGCAATTTCAAGCTCTAGAGGAAGGAGTGAAATTATCATGTCATCAGTCTAAATGTCACCTTTTATTTTACCTCCTACCACCAGGTTTCCATTCGGAATTCCTGCATTAGCCAGCCTGACAAAGGTATCAGCAGAGTCCTTGTCTTCTTTGCTTCATTTGTTTCCTTAAAAAAAATTGCCAAGCATTCAGTCATTATCCCTGATTCAGAATCATGATAAACTCTTCTTTTTATCTTCATGTGTATGAAAATATTGTTGCACAGCATATATCTCTCTCTATAGATACATAGAGGTGTGAAATGGTCCATAGTGGTAATACAGAAATAGAGAACGTTTTTTCATCATTATTACACCTCTGTGAGAGAAACACAAGGCAACAATTTTATGGGCAATATTCAGCCTGAATCCACAGCAGAAACAAGCTTTTCTGGTCATGCCAGAAAAGCTGTCCTGTAATCCTGCAGTTCACCTTTCCACATTACATGAGATGGACATATTTTTAATTCTTTAAAGAACGAGAGAAAAAGAAATTTATCTACTCCATTGAATGAAAAAGGGGTTAAAATTTGTTTTTGATTATGGAACATGACAAGTTTCTGCACTTGTAGATGTGACACAACAAAGAGAAGAAGGCAAAAAGTAGAATAAAGATGTTGCTTTCAAAGAAAGTAAAGGCTAATGAGGACCACACTGATTTAGTTGGAGGACAGAGCTAGCAGGAAGAAAAAACAGTTCATTAGTAAATACATATATTCATAAAGCAAGAAAAACTGACAGGGATGGTCTAAAATACTGCTTCATGCTGCCAATTTTTTGAATTTTCAGGAAAAGAACTCTCATTCCCTTTCACAATTTTGAAAGTCATCATTTAAGGAGTATCAGAGCTACCTAACTCATTTTGGCAGCAAAAGGAATGCTGCAGGCTGTTCACAGTTCATCTCACAGCAGCTTTGCAATGTGATGGGAACTCTCAAGCTCTACTGTAACCTACTGGACAGGCTGATTTAGCCTTACAGGAAATAGAATGAAGTGGTTAAAAAATAGAATAAAATGGGCTGCAAATAATGCTAAGGGAGAAGGAAAAAAAAAAAAAAAAAGGAAGTTTCTTAAACAAAAATGAACAGTGAGGATGATGACCTGCTGCTCTCCCCAGCATCAGTGTCAATCCCTGAAAAGACTCAGATGCCACTGAAAATGGATGTCTTTCACATCACTTTTTCAAAGCACAGATTTCAGAGGGGCCACTGAGAGAGGAATTGCAAGCTAAGGAAAGTGAACTGTGTTTATTTTACCTGAGCAAAAAATCATGTAAATTCCAGGCACAGAAATTACACTTTCAATATGTAAGGTATCAGCCTGACTGTGAATAGCAACTGGCAAACAAAGGAGTCATCAAAAAAACCAAACCAAACCCCATCTCAACACTGAAAACAGCTGATGAAAAAGAACTGGTCCACAAGGCAGCGGCAGCAGTTAGAAGAAATCTGCTGCAGAGGAGGCACAGCATGCCTCTAACATCACTGAAGCACCTAAATGTTACAGGATAAAATAAACATACAATTTAATATGTTATATGTGCACATGTTACAGAAAACAAAGGGTATTTTTCCTTTCTATAGAATACAGATAAGCCTTAAATGCCATTAAAACCTGTTGGGGAAAATAAAGATTTTACTGAATGGATCATAAAGTTGGAAAAGTCATAGACTGAGAGCAAAGGTGACAAAGCTGTCTGGGAAGATAAAAGGAAAACTAGTAACAAAGGCATGAAAAAAAGCACACCATAATATGGTTACCCCATTGCAGTTATCTATAAAAGATGACAAAAACAATCAGCCTGCCCACTTTAAACTTTTAGCCCTTTTTTTGAAGATGTACCTGCTCATCTTAACAGCATCCTCATTTTGCAGTTTCAACTCTTATTTTCAAAGCAGTAAAAGAGTAATCAAGCTCAAAAATAGAAAATATTCTCTTCTGCCCACAGGCATCCACATCCTCCTGGAAGCAGGAAATTTACTGTTCACCTACCCCAACTTGTGTGCCTGGTTTTAATCAATGGTACTTCCGAAAAAATGTGATGATGAAAAATGTCACCACTTATCAGTTGCACGAAGAAGCTGCTTGTGCAGACAGCAGCATTTTTGATTTATTTTGATTGTTTATCACTCCTGTTGAAGCTCAGGATGCATCAGTTTGCATGTGGCTTCTTGCCAGGCCCACAAGAGACTGACACGCAAACCACAAACACCTTCTGCTACTTAACACCAAACAACACACAGTATACAGAAATGTATCTAAAATAATCAAAAACCCTTCCCTCATATTTTGATGGATGTTAGGGTAAACTGGTAGGTTAAACAATTCCAGGCTGCAACCATGAGATGCTGCACAGCTCTGGAGATTATCTGCAATGCATCCAGTGCTGCTTTGGAGAACTTTCTACTTGTGACCAGCTCTTCTCTTCCATAACCATTTTGTCAGATGACAAAAATACCTCAAGGTTAATGAAAGCACAATTATTTATACCTGCTGGGACTCTGGATACTGATTTTACTTAAAATATCTTCTGAAACTGTGCAAATTATTTAAAAGCTATAATGTATCCTTTTCTACCACTGAACTCTAGTGCATACAGAAAACTGTTATTCTGTATTTAATGTACCATGCCCAACATTTTATTTTTTTCCCTTGGCCCTAGTCTTTTTATACAAAACTTTCATTTTTGCTTATTTTCTTTTTAGTTTAAAAAACCGCATCCATATTTTGTCACTTAAACTTTTATGAAGAATAATGTACATGTGCAACTCAAAAATACCAAAGTAAAACATTTTAATTTACATGGGTAAGGATGCATGAAGGCAAATGCCTCTCACAGCTTGATAAAGGTAAATCACTCTTTTGGAAATGCTTTATAATGATGATAAATGAAGATATAGGGAATGCTTTTGAAGTACACTGAGTGACTGTACATCCTCATACATTGAGGTAATTATGTTCTCCTTTTTTTTTCCTGATAGCAACAAACTTACTTTATTATGGTCCATATACAGTTTTCACCCTTTCTTTTTTTTTTAATTGGCTTTGAAACTGTCTGGTAAACAGCATTGAAAAACTAGTTTGCCACCACTTCTGATTCCAACTTGGATTTCAGTATTGCAACTCACAGCTCTGAATAAGCATGCACAGGCTTTGGTTACTATTTTGCCTGACTGGAAAATGAATAAAAAAGTAAGATTGCATGTTTCCCTTCGCAAAGCATACCAACCACATTAAATCCAACAGCTCTGTGCATTCTGCTTTCTCTCCCACACTGTTCCTTATAGCAAAATCCACTGCTGTGCAGGGCACCCCCTGAACAGATTCTTTGCAAGATAAGCTCAGTCCTGGATCAGTTCATGATTTGATAATAAGAGGAATAGTGTGAAGAGCTGGCTTTCTGGATGAACATCGAAACTAGAAAGTAAAAACAACAACAACCAAACAAGCAAAAAACACACTAAAGAACCCCAAACTGGTTTTGATTAAGTTATTCCATTATTTATCTTGTTTTTTCCCACCAGACTGCAATGAAACAGCACCAGATTTTCTCAGTTCAGCACAACATGGTTAATTCAACCTGACATCAAATATTTATCGCGGGTATCCATAAGAAAGGCAAGGAGAAAACAAGAGCCTGCTTCAAAAAGGTTGAAAGTAGAGCCAGTTCCCTTTTAATGGTACAGCTCAGAGCTTAAAATGCCCGTCCATGAGCCCGGAAATCCGTGTTCATTTGCCTCCTCTTTATCTCCCTGGAGATGTATCACAGACACGCTGCTGGTGGAGCGCTGCCAGCCTCGCAGTTAATGCTGTTCTGCCGCGTTCACTGAAGCAAGTCTGGTACTCCAGGAATCCTCCACAGAGTAAGATCTTATTCCTTCTCTCTCCTTAAGTGATTACTTCAGTATTTCCAGCCAAAGAAAACAACCCCAGAAGGAACCAAAGGTGCTCAAATAGTTACAGCATTTACCTAAGCAGAATTTCAGCTTAATCAGGAAGGGACTCCTCTTGCAGATGTCTTGTAGAACTGTTCCCTGGAATGGTCTAAAGTGCTTGCAAAAATACACAAAACTCCAAACTTATCCTATAGGGATTTTCAGTAAGAGTGTACACAATTTTGTTAAAGAAAAAGAAGAAAGCAACACATTGCTTTATGTAGATTTATTTACTAGCAATGGGTTTTTTTCTGCCTTTATTGAAGAACTGGGAAAGAAGCTACAAGAGCTTAGAAATATGCATAATTCATACAAAGAAAAAGAAGTAATGAGAAAAAACACACATATTTACATACAGTGAGAAGCTAAAAAAACGTATAGAAGGAAAATGTTATAGCATGTATCTTCTAGAGATACTGACTGGTTTTTAATGTTAAATCAAGTTGCAGAACTGGGAGACTAATTTCTAAGTTGCAGCCATTCATTTGTTCAAATGGAGGTAAATGTTATAACTGACCATTTTTAAAAGTGAAGTTTTATGTGTGGCAGTTCAGCATTTCTCGTACTTAAAATATCAGAACTTAAAAATGCTTCTGACATTTTTTGCAAATACAGGTAAAACTCTCAAAAGTCCTCATGGCAGAGTCTTTTTATTAGCTTGTCCTGTCTGAACCTCACAAAGATCCATTTCTTTTTACAATACAGCTTGACAAGTAGCATCATATGTTATTGTATTTTTATAGGAAAGAAAATCCCAAAGTTGTTTATATGCAAAACTGGAGCAGCAGATAAAATTTGTGACTAGCAATTTGTAAGAAATAAATGCAGACGCTCTTCTCAAAGACAATCACGTCTGCAGAAAAAGTAGAAACAATCCTACCTCATTTAAAGATAAAAAAATCACACAGAATCACTTAGAACAATGGGCTAGGGGACACAATATTCAACTAATTTATCATCTCAATTTACTCCCAAACCCGGTTGTTTCATCAGTATTCCCACTATGGAGAAGAGTCAATTGCAAAAAATATTTGATTAATGTTCCATTACTGTTAGCAAATAAATATAACACAGACAACAATATCCTAGTTACAGTCTAACCAAATGGTCCCTAAATGAGCCCTCTGTCCAGTTGCTTTAAAAATAGACATCAACACTGGAAGAAGGGCAGAGGGAAATGCAGAATTTCAGGTTTGACTGTCAATTACGTCCCACTATTCCCAAAGCTATAAATTTTACACCTCAGCTACACAGTATCATCTTGTAACGTGACCAGGTATCTTTATGACACCAAAGACCAGCAATTTTACATTAAACTTATTTCAAATAGCATCTTACTTTTTGAATGCCCAGTTTGATTTGTTTCCTTCAGCAATTACGGAATCGGAAAATAAAATCAAAGTTTTAGGTTTTCCATATATCGAGTAACTAACCCACAAAGCAACAAGGGGCATGAATCATTATGAACACTCTGAACACACCCTGCATAAGGGAAAACCACTGGCCTTTAAAGCAAGGCGTACAGGTCAAGTGGACTAAAACTAATCCTGGTTTACAAACGGAAAAAAACTAAGCACCAAAAACCTAAGTGAAATAATCCAAGGTCATGGAAGCGCACCCCAGAAACCAAGCACCACACTGGTATTTTTCCAGAAACTTTTTCCCTATCAAAATAATGCCGCCAGTTTGCTGAATGGTATTTTTAAAGTTTACCACACACGTACACGCACACGAACACAAAATCTTGCAGTGAAGCTCAGAAAGGGCTACAGAGAAAGCAGAAGCCCAGGCTGTGGCTGCCTCTCTGCCCATCCTGGGTGTTAAATATCACAGTGACTGCAGGAGCTCACTAGGCAAAAAAATCCTAAGCAGATCTTTGCTGGAGATTGATTTACTGTCCAATATGTACAGACAAACTAGAATATGCTTTCTGCAACAAAGGGATTAAAGCCGAGTTTCATTGTTGCATAGACTGTTTTGCAAAATGGACTATTTGTATACATTGACTAATGGAATTATTTTATTCTACAGGTAAATATGATTCACATCCCAATTCTAAAAGAGCATGTACAATTACACTATTACACAACACATTCAGCAGGACTGTGCTTACAGAGATCTATCACTTTTTAACAAATTAATGGCTATGACTCTAAGCCTATACTAAAATGCTCCTTGGTCATGTTCCTAAAACTACCAATTTCTACATTTTACACTGTAATAAAATATTTAACTTTACAGTCCTGATACCTCACTGGAAGTGCAGGTTTTCCTTTTACAGTAAGTCCCTGAATTAATGGATCCAGACCTTTCCAATCTCAACCCCAAAGGAACTGGCCGTGCCCTCCAACCCCACTGCAAAAAAAGACTTTTAAAGCGTTGGAACATTTGCTTTTCAGTGAAGAGCTGTTAGAAATGTTCTGCACCTTTGCATGTGGATCATTATCCAGCTAAATTCCCTTTGAATGCCTAACACCATTGTTTCCAAGCAGATGGCATTTAACCAACCTTTGCAGCTATTTTGGTCGGCAGGCTTTATGGTGAATAAGTTTCTTTTACCTATTATAAAAGTTTGATGACCTTTTCCTTGATTACCCTCCTGCACTTTAGGTGTGAACAGTGGGAAGGAGGAGCTCACTGGGCATCTTTGTCAAAAATCCCTCTACATTTGTGTGTGCAGTAAAGTCAGATGAAGAACTGGCATTTCAACAGCCTCAGTCAAATAACTACCATCACATACAGCCTCACTATGCTAAGGTTTGATGTTTCCACAGCTTAGTGCTAAATGGAAGCACCAGCTCTGCTCTTACAGATCATCCCCGGGCTTCTTTCCTCACACATCTCTCATAACAACAACCATTTGTACATTACCATGACCACACATCCTCGATGGTGGAGAAATTCCTAAATGCTGCTGCCGCTAAAAATTGGTCCAAACCAGAAGGGAGAATTAAACCAATCGGTAAATGTACACTTCGAAGAGGGCAGTACAAAAACATAAACAGTCAAACTTATTCATCCTGTTAAGAGCTCAGAGACCAAGAGAATTAGTGGTGGGAAAAGGAAAATGGAGGAGTTAAGTGTGAATACTTAGAAAAAGATTGAGTGACAGAAAATCTGGTCAGGTACCCAACTGGCATGAGAGAAAAGGACGGAGACGATCTAAAATGAATGACACAGGAGGACTGTGCACCAGGACCACGGAAACTAGACCTGCAAGTTGTGGTGCAAAGTAATTTATTTCGTGGCTTTGTTTATTGAATATTCCTTAGTTTGATGTGATGCTGATTTAAAAAACTACTCTTTTTTTTCCCCCATCGCTGCAAATAAAGAAAGAGATGAACTTTGAATGCTACAAGGCTACATAAAAGAGAGCTCTGAAAAAATAATGACTTGGATTGGGCTCCCCAAATTAGCTGATGTTTATGCTCACTGTTTCTCTACCTATGAAGATAAATGAGCATAAAAACCATCACATCATTTCCCAGCAGAGGCAGCGTGAGCAGAAGTTCATTACTTTTGTGAAGTTCGTACAAGCAGATGTGGTAAGTGTCACAGGAAAGTCTATAAAGCAAATAACGCTGCAGATAGTCCTAGTACAGTGTATAAAAATGAGGGCCATATACTCAATCATGCAAGGAAGCAAAACCCTCAACAGCTGCTCCTGAAGCTTCCACCACTCTTTCTGCATACTGAAAATGCAGAGATCTTGAAAAAGAAATAGTTTGATCACGTAATTAGTGTTGGCACATATACACAGGAACCAAAAGAACTGTACAAATTATTTTAATTCTGCTATTTCCTAACTCCTGACTGACTTTGTAATGTCAGTTTTGTTCTAGGTTTTCTCTATTTATAGAAATATAGATGACATTGAGTTATCTTGGAAGGATGGCACTCCTCTCCCTTGCAGTCTTCACTAGTTGTGTTGGACTTCACACAGAATGACAAGCTGTGTCCAGCAAATAAAACCTGTGTGATTTTTCTGTTAATAATAATAGCTTCACTTACTCTAAATAAAAAAGCCCCTGTTATTACAGTGATTTACAGCATGGCAGATATTCTGGCATTGCCTGCATTGAAACAAGATTCCCGCTGCTGAGATTACAATTAAAGCTTTCAAAGTTGACACAGGAGAAAGAAGGACTGTATAGAGTTGTCATTTGGGGAAAACAATGATAGTATTGTCATATTTAATTAAAACACTCTTAAATACAGGAATGATTTCTGAGAACAGGGCCTTTGTTAGATTTTAAAGGATTGCCTGTAAGGATATCATGTGAAGTAGAAATAATGACGGCAAAAAAGGAAAACAAGTTGAAAACAAGCTCAGACACGCAAAAGTGGATTTCAGCTGGCCCTGAGGGAAGGCAGTTTGGTGATGTGGCATGTGCTTTTCCAACATGTGCTGTCTGTGGCTGCAGAACTAACAAAGCGAGGGAATGTTGATACCTGACAGCGAGTTTGTTGCTCCTGACGTGCTTTGCAGGAAGCAACTGCTATTCAGAGGAGAGAGAGAGAGGGAGAGGGAGGGAAAGGGCAAAGATGTACCACCGGAACAAATCTATTTTGGACCTTTTGTAAAAAATGCTGTTACTTCAAAGAACAGAAACAGAAGGACAAGGGGGAGGGTGGAGGGAACAGGAAATGCATAATGTGGGTTTATTAATCATCTGAAAGGCTGCGTGAGGAGAAATTCCAGGAGCACCATATGCAGCATTCAGGTCAAAGTCTAGAAGAAAGGCTGTAGAAATGGATACTCAGGATGAAGAAATTAAAATACATGCTTTTAACTTTTTCTTTTAAACTGCCATGCCTCTGATGAAGTTTGTAAATCAGCATGTTCTCTTCAGCCTGCTCCCATTCACAATGCCATCCTTTTTAGACCATCACTGCTAGGCAGCTCCTGTAGCATCTTTATTGTTTCAGCCACATTTCTGTATATTATAAATTAATGTTTGTATCTCAAGAATTTAAATAATAAAAATCTAGAAAAAGCCTACGAAACACTACCAGATCAGTATGTTAGCCTTTATTATCTGTAACACACAATTGAAACCACATGCTTATAAGTATTCTCACCTTCCCCACAGCCATACAAGAAGGTTCTTGACAATATCAATAGCAATGGTCAATCTTGCTTTGAGGTCAAAGGCCAAATATATTTGGAAGCATCACAGCAGAAGGTCTCTCTGGAAGCAGCAGAGGGGGAACAGAGGTGCTTTCATATTGCTGAACCTGTTCTTCAAGTGAATAATGAACTTCTGTATGAGGGCACTAAGAGTATGTATTTCATTAAGTACAGTTTGAAAAAGCGTAGAGATGCTGCCAGCTTCCCCAAAACCTCACCAAATACTCCACAGCAGGAAGTACTGCTCAAAACAAGATCTCCTCCCATAGAGCATTTTAAGATTTTTACCAAGTGCATTCTTGAAGTAGCTATATAAGATTATGGTGTTTGTCTAACCCCCAAATTCTCTACCTCTGCCCACCCCCATAAATACAGTATCAGCATCCTGAAGAATTTGTATGTTGAAATACACAATTCCTGACGAGTGGCACCTTTGCATACACATTTATCTTTGACTCTCCTGCCAGTGAGATATGGTTTCTGTTTGTTCAGAACAGAACACCACACACTGCCTGGATACAAGCTGGTGCTTAAGATAAGCTGACTGCAATTTCAGTGTACAGTGGTATATTTCTTGCCCTGGAATAACTTGAGTTTATAGCAGCTGGATATGTGCCAGCTTCTAATTGTGTGTCTTTAGACTGCTGGCTTTCTTCTAATTATTCTCTTCCTGGGATACTTGGCTCATCTGCTCCTCATTTTGTGCTAAATATTCCTTATAAAGTCTTCATAAGCTTTCTTGACTTCTTGTATGTCTCGTATGTTCACTATGAAATAAAGTCTTTTATTATTCCAAGCCTGGCAGTCAAAAGCTTTAAGAGCCCATGCTATCTCATTTTCCTTCCTGTAGCCAATAGGCATTTCACTGATTTCCTGGCATTTGAAACCTGCCATCCTCTCTCACCTAACAAGTTGCTGGGACATTTTACAGAATGTTTATAGGGAATCTGGAAAGCTTTGTTTGTCCAGCAGTGGCTCTTGTCCACTTTGATGCTGAGTTCCAGTAAATGAATACATCTTCCTGGTACTTAGATAATAAATTGTCTTTCCATAAGCACTAGTTTGTCCCTGCCTTCCAAATCTGCTAGGGGAAAATCATTTTCTTTTCATGCTTGTCTTCGTATGTGCAAGGCTCCATAAATAGAAAGGCCAGGGACAAAGGGCATTTACTGCTCATACACACCACTATTAGAGGAAAATCATGAAATTTGTGTATAATTTGCACTCTCATCTTTTTGGGGCAGGACCATGTTTTGGTATGTGTTGTAATTAGCTTAACAGCATTCCTGATTTCCAGGTTGTGTCCCTAAGAGCTAATGTACAATGAGCAGATATTATTATTAGGCCTGGGAAAAGCATCAAGATTTTTTTAAATGTGATTACTCTGTTGGCTTGTGCTAGTTAATAATTTGGCATCGTGTTCACCCTGTCCACTACACAAACAACAAAAGAGACATCCCAAGAGGCCAATTATAGACCAAGCCATGGCTACCTACCAGTGTTCTTGAAGAAATCAAAGATACCTGGTATTAGAAAACTTTTCTTCTTGATGACAACTGCAACCAGTATTTTATGCACTTTTAAATATATAAACTTTGTCCACAAATTTTGAACTCTCTCTCTGGCTTCCAAAGTAAGCACATGCCTGGTAAAGAAATTAACAATTTTTATTCATCTTTTAAATCCAAACTATTTATTAATTTATATATTAATTTATACTAAAAATAGCTCCTTATTATGTTCCGTGCATAATAAGGGAGAGTGTCTCAAAAAGGTTACAATTTAATGAGTACATTTTTAAAAACATGGGAGGGAAGTGGAACAATTATTCTGCCCTGGTATAGGGAGAAAATGAGACCCAGGCTAAGATTGTGCCTAATTAGCCATCCTGCTGCTTTAGGCACACTCTGTCATCCATGGAGAAACTGGCACCGCTTCCACGGCATCATTTCATAACCTAAGTGAAATCTGAGTTCTTGGAACTTCCACAGACTGTGATTATAGTTCCACTATTGCTAAAACATAGAAGAAAGAAGCAGGAAGAGGCAAAAATCTTTTCAAGGTCAAAGATGGTCACTGAAAGACCAGAGACTTGACCTCATGTCGGGTAAGATTCAGTGCAGCCTTTTTATCCTGTTTTACATCTTCATTCAAAGCCCACTGAATGCAATGGTCAGACCCTTATGAGAAACCAAGATAAAATCTTCTATTAAAACCCCCAAACCTTCCAGTTACTCATTTCATATGATGAATCCAACTGTAAGAAACAGTGTCTTTAAATATCTTAATATTTAATGGCAATAGTAATTAATCACAAGCCTTCTGAATTATTATTCCAGGAATATAATTACTTCCAAAAACATTTCTGCAAAGTGAAAAAAGAAAAATCATAACTCAGGGGGAAAAATCCACATGTACATTTATAGCTCTCAAGATACATATTATTTTAAAATATACCCCTTGTATTTTTTTAAATTGAACAAAGGAAAGCACTCCATGAAAAATAAGAGCCACATTAGACTGTTGTATTGACTTCCATAAAGAGTCTAGTGGCACTTCCTATACATATCACTGCAAAAACTCGCACCAGCACATAAAATTTCTGTAGAGTGATTGCAAAGTAAAAGAATGAAAGTATGTATTCAGGTGAAAAATGAAATCACTTCATCTAATATTCAGGCTCCTAAAAGTACTGAGAAAATGTAGAAGAATCAGGTTACTGTAAGTCCTGCATGTTTGCTGGAATCAAAGAGATAGATCAGAAGGTGTGGCAGCTAATGATTGCATGATCAAACTGATGCAGAAGAGTAGTTGTAACTTACATAATTCACACAAACTTCAAGGGGTTTCCTAAGTTTTGTGGTTTGAAAATAAACTCAAAGCAATTCCTCTAGGAAATGTTAAAATGGAATTAAACATCATTACAGAGATTTTGACACTTTGCCCTCCAATGATCCAAATTACAGAAACAGGACTGTGTACATAATGATGTAATTACATGCAGTCATGAACAGTTTAATTACTACATGCCTGAGCAAACCTTTTCTAAAAAAAACTTGAGGCCACTGTTGGAATTTTCTTTATGCTATACCTGACTGGTTTTAAGTACATTGAAAGTGTAGTCCTAGATTAGAATGCCAGCATATAATTCATTCCCTTCTGAAGCAGCACAATACAAAGAAAAGACAAGTTCACACCATGGATTAAGAAGTCACTAATAGGCGTTAAATACTATGTGTTTCTTTTTCTTTTTAAGAATGTTGTCTGTGGTCAGACAGAACTATAAAAGGTTTTCCTTAAAAATTACCAAAGTAATTTTGAAGCTGTTGTTGGATAGTCAGCTGCATCTTTAGTGCCTAAACAGTTATTAGATTCTTTCCTTAGCTCTTCTGCACAGGGGAGGTTCTGCTGGCAAGGTAGGGGTTGTTTCAAGAGTACATTTGTGAAAGACTGTAATTTGGATCACACTGTTAGAGTCAGGTAATAACAGTTTTCCCTAGAATTTTCCTGCATTTCAGTAGTCACATTTGATTTATAAATAAACTTGACAATTTTGTACAGGGTTTTTTTGTTGTTTTTGGTTTTTTTTTTTTTTTTTTTTTTAAATCTTCTCATTCAGTGCTTCCACCACAGGATTAGCCAAGCCCAGGGAGAAATACATTTCAGGAAATTGCCTAAGGTACATGGCCAGGGATGAACTGCATGACACTGGGAGCTGGGAGGGAGCACTACACTGTCTGTGCTTCGTTATTATGAGGCAAAGCCAGCAGGGTTTCTGGATGACAACGGAACACCAAAACCAGGTCTTCAAATTGCCATTAAAAAGAAAGCAGACTGATGCCTGCCTTAATACATTTGTACTCTCACACTCTGCACTGAGAAGATATCATGAAAAGTTTGGGTTGTCCTAAATATTCAGCAGCACTGCAAGGTACAGTGTTAAACCTTCAGTATTCACTGCTCGTCAGTAAATTAGAATTCAGTCACAAGTGTAGGTCCTTGCTCATCTAACCATGTGAAAATCTCACAAAAATACCTTAAGAATCTACAGTTGTACTCAGGATCTTGCATTTCCAGCTACAAATGACTTTAAATTCTACTCCTTTTGATAGTAAACATTTGCATCCACATACAACCCTCCTCTGTCCCATGAACTCTACAGGCTGGACAGCAGCTTTTCCCGAGCAAGGGGACAGCAAAAGGAGCTGTGTCAGAGCAGAGATGGAGAGCAGGTAGAGGGCAATTCAAACTCTAACCCAATAAGAACCTTTTTTTTTTTTGTTTTATTCTAAGCTTTGCTTTGCCTCAAGCCAATTCTCATTATTAAATGAAATCGATTCATCATTCCATAAGTGGGAATGTGTATTGCCAAAAGGGAAAACACCCAACTTTGCTGACCAGTAAATTGCTCACGGACTTTTACAGAGAAATTAGCTTTTCTTGAAAATAGCATTCAGTTTCTGTTCTCAATTAAAACAAAAAGACACCTTATGCAACCATTGCTAAAGACATACTTCTATTAATATTAATACCAAAAGTTAAATATCTGTGAGACTGAAAGGAAGGCAACTCTGCTCTGAGAAGCACCACAGAAAATTAAAATTCAAAAACCTTCCTCAATCTGGAATCATTTCATGCCTGCGCACTTCGGACTGTTCAACAAGAAGTCCTTTTTCCTCCATATCATCAGTCCTTTACATTCCACCAATAATTTAAGCACTACTCTGTCTAGTAATTAGGTTTTAAGTGTAATTAAAAGTGCAGTAGCACCTTGAAAATTCATCCTTGGGAGGGAAGAGCATCTCAGAATTCAGACTATAATTTCAAGAGGAGGAGGATGGCAGCAGCCAGGCAGAGGATGGAGTGAGCATTCCCACCCCCACGTGCACTACTGGCACACGTTATCTCTCAGCATTTCACTTGGCAGTTTCAGCCTAGTCACTGGAGTAAATGCAGGACATGTTGGAATAACTAGTGGTACATCACATGGAAATGCAGATGATAACTCATGTCAGCTCCACTGGGGCCTGCTTTTAAAACATACTTTAAGACAACACTAATTGCAGAGAAAACCCTATTTGCTTTAGATTTTATTTCCAAGGGTTCAGCTGTTTATCTCCCTGCAGATCCAAACATTTACTGTACTCTGAGAGTTCACTGTACTCTAGCAATTAAATTAATGGCTGCAGCAACAGCAAGAAATCCTTTAAACCCCTGTGGGCTTGTTCCTTTGATTAGACTAGATCAGTGAAGCTACAGCTATTTGCAGGCAGATTAGATAGGCTCGGGTTTTATTGCCATTTGCACTAGAGATTGAAAGGTCATGTTTGTTGACATCTTACCAAAACCCATCTGTGAAAGTTTACTTTAAAAGTTATTCTTCAGGAAGATTTTTAATTTTTAAAGAGTACCATATGGATCTAAGAAGAAGAAATGACCTACCCAGTGCAATACAAAGCAGAACACTCCATTTTCACAGAGAGCAGCAGAACCCATCTAGCACCCACACATGTATTTTGTCTTCTCTAAAAGCAAAGTTTGAACAAATTACAGAATATTGTGTACTATTAATATTAGGCTTTGGGGATGAATCATAAGGTAGGTCACGATCTGCATCTCTCTGATCTTGTTTTGGCTGGAAGAATGACTGTGATGTGTGCCACGCTATCTATAAGTGCATCATGTTTTTTCCCGGTATTTAAGAGTGTTTATGACGATGATGTCGTAGGTAGTAAAAAGAATCTCAGAACATCTTACAAGCATTAATGTTCTTATGCTATTTGAGGTGTCAAATGCCAAACATTCCCGCATCAGAAAATATCTGTTCAGCCTTGTGAGAACAGCGCTGCCATTCCTGAGTTTCTGAGACAAAGATAAAAGAAAAGAAAGGAAAGTTAGTGGCAGAGCTGGGAAGTGAATCCAGCCTTCTGAAGACCTTGTTACTGACCTTAACAATGATCTCAGATCATCTGCTTCTTTGCAGTACCGCAACAGTTGTGCTTGAATGGTAAAATAATGCTTTCAGAACCTCCCCCAAAAACAGCAAGATGACACCAGAAGCCAAATAAAAACCTATAAAAAGTCAGTTCATCATATATTTGCACTGCCAGCAAAGAGCAGTAGGCTAATGGAGTTTTGATCAAACTTGTTTTAATCCCACAAAATCAACCAAAACACCACTTTCTCTGTACCTGCTTGCTCTATACAACCCACAGGTCCACTGAACATTAATGCTCAAACTACCGAACTGTTTGTTTGCTTTAATTTCAACACTAAAGCCAGTAATACTAATTGAAAAAGACACAGGCTAAAAAGAAAGTGTGTGTAATTTGCTACCACATTATTTACATCACCACAGTATTTTATTTTCCTTCTTTCAGATTGAAATTCGTATCTAAACGATTCATCAAAATTATTATTGTAAAAGAGGAGTTTTCCTTCCCCCAAATGAGATTTCTGTAGCTTGGTTTTAAGAAAATGGCACATTTTGAGATATTCTGAGTTTTTAATGCTTGATAATTTTTATAGTAAAACTTGTTTTAACAACTAGAGAGAAAACCACAAAAAAAAAAGATATTTTTTACAAATGTAAAATATTTTGCCCTTTTTAACATGCAAATTTCACACCAACTTATTCTACTCCTACTGTGCTGCCAATAGTAGGACTGCCTCAAGAAAACAAAACCTTTAATTAAACTCTTATGAGAGGATAAAAGAAATCATACTTTACTTTTTTCTTATTGATATTAAAATAGGTCTCTTAGGCCATTGTATTATAACTCTGTAATCCCACTCACTGCTTGTGCTGCTGGTGTGAAGCAGATGTCTTCAACCCTGCTCATAAAGGCATTGCTTTCTGTATGGATTTATGTCTCCTAAGGAGACGAAAGGTTTCTACATTTAATTTTGAAGGATGTGACTTCACCTGAAATTTTCACATTTAAGACTACTTGCAAATAGCAGACGAAGTCATTCCTCCATCCCTGTTGCAGCCCTGGAAACTCCAATCACTTTCCCCTCTTTTAACTGATAGTACGTAGAACTATGTTAAAACTATACTTAAAAAAAAAAACAAACCAAACCAACAAACTCAAAAAGGATACAAGTGACCATTTCCCACCAGTTTAAAAATTATCTTTCTTGGTGTAGATCCTATTTTCTTACAACACCGTATTAAAAATGAATCCAGAAAAAACGTCTCTTCTCTGGTCAATCAGCTCTTGAAAATTCCATTTTTGCTGTCAGAAGCGTATTCTACTGTTTAAAAATTTGAGGGGTCTGGAGGGTTAGAGAAGGCAGAAAGACCAATGCCACACATCTTCCTAACAGTCACACAAATCAAAAAACTCTCCCAAAGTATCTTTCAAGATGTCCAAAGGCAAAATTTCCAGACTGTTCCTTATGCACAGTCATAACATCCTGTTTTGTCAATGTGTGTGATAATTACAATCTGTGAAAGTTCTGGAAAAGGTTAAGGGAAATTAAAAGGAGAAGATAATTTATCAATTCAGTAGTTATTTTTTTTTTTATTTTTCATTTTAAAAGAAACAAAGTAGGATCCACAAGGAAATGGCCTGGAAAAGAGCTCGACATGGGATGTATCAGCTTCCTAAGACCAGGCATCAGTCTGAGACCACAAGGTGTTTCTCATTACCTTGGCTCCCAAATGAATGCTGTGATAGCCAGTGCCAGGCTGTTTTCAACTTCTAGAAAACACACATCTCAAAATCAAGCACCAGCAGGTCTTCATTTCTACTTGATATTTTTCAAATATATGCCACCACACAAAATGTGTTCTGAGGTAAAACACAGAACACCATAAAACTGATCTTAAATGTTTTCCGATTTCAAAAGCCACGAAGTACTTTATGGCTTATATACCTGCAGCTTTTCAGTTCAATATCTGTGCAGGAATCCACTAAGAACAAGCACATAAGAAAACCACAAGGCGGCAAGAAATCTGGGTTGTGACTTACCTCCTTCATTCCTTCACACCCTGCAGCGCAGCCTCTACTTGATCGCACGTTTGCTAAAGAGTCTTACGAAAGGTGTTATTATTTCATATATAAGGCAGTAGCAACAAAAATATCTCCTAGACCTAATTTTTATATATCTTTGCATTCTAAAGGGAGAGAGAAAGCAAGAAACCTACTAGGTCAAGTTTCTGTGTTGGTTCTCTAAAGAACAGCCGCCTCCTACCAGAGAGTAACAATCTTTGCATCCAAGTGAAAGTCTCTAATTCTTCCCAAACATCTCCACTACAGCTTCAAAGGAAAAATTACTTGATTCTCTACCTAAACAATCAAGTTCACAAAAGAGAAATTAGGAAATACATCAACTCTATGGCATCTTTGATTTTTTTATTTGTATACCCTCTTTATGCCATGCACTGGTAACAAAACAGGGAAGTTAATCATTCAGTGAACTGATATAATTCAATAAACCACTGAACTTGAATACTCATCCTGGGTAATAGCAATTTACTAGTTGCATGATTGGTGCAGTTCCTTGGAGAGAATTCAATTATCAAAACGAGATTTTCTCTGCCTTTCTTCCAGGCTCTATTCTCTCATTGTTGGTTTGATAGTAGAAATTTACACCAACCACACAATCACATGTTTATTCACTTTTTCTCACGCTTCACTGCCTTTAAAAGTCAGCCATATGTGACCCTCTTAACTCAAAGTGACTAAGGAAACATGGACTAATAACTTTAGTTATTAAAATGTAAACACGTTTATTAAATTATTGCATGTGGTCCAGAGAAATGGTATTACATACCAGCCCCAACCCTTGGATTCATTCTGTAGGGAATTAACCCATTCCTTCCTCTGAGTTTCTATGTTAACCGAATTTTAAACCTTACCAGCTGTTCTTTCTTTCCTCAGCTTGGAGAATAAGGCTTTATCTCTGGTTGGAAAGGAAGTTCTTATACCTAGAAAAGCCCATTTGCCACTGTTTTGCAGTGGCACAGCTTCTTAGAAGATTAATCAAAAGGATGACACCTACCAGATGCTGCTTCTCGATAGGAAGGCTCTCCAGTTGCCTAGCAGATATGTTTCCCTTCCTCACAGGGCTCTTTTTCCTACGACTTCCCCCCGCCCCCCCAAATCTTACAGCATTAAAAGATGCCTTAGTTATCTGCAAAATGTGAAAACTTGCAGTTTATAATATTTTGGTAGCCAGTTCATGAAACTCTTAGGGTCCTATGCTGTCCCTAGAGTGGGAGGCAAATTTTTAAGATATTGTCTGTCCCATATTAGCCCTGGCTAATATTTCTAATGCTCTTCAGCCTAGAGGACCCGTCCAGGTTTTATTGTCACCAATTATGATCTTTCTTTTCAGAGAAAACATGAATGGCATTTGAGTTCCATTGTCTTCCCACTTAAGGACATCAGAAAATTACAATACAGTTTCACATAATTGATTTTCAATATACTGGCAAATAGGCAGGTGGAACTACAGTAATACTGTGCAAAATTTGTAATTAACTGCAATCAACAAATGGGTTAAAAATTTAGGTTGCTAATTTGTCATGTTTGAACTTACTCAGTTTGCAGTATCACCTAGAGAAACATCCCTGCAGAAGGACTTGGCTGCAAATGCTTTCACTGTTGTCTGATGACAGTTTATTGTTTTAATCCATGATGGGGTTGTGCTGAGTGGGGTTCATTTTTGAGGTATTTAATTGCAATCAAGGATTAACAGGCACAGGATCTAGGATAACAGTCTATGGACTAGTCATTAGTGAAAGCACTTCCTAGGGCAAATATTACCAACTCTATTAAATACCTCATTGCTTAACCCCAGTGATTTTTGCTAGATAATAAGAAACATCTGAAAAATTTATATGTAAACGTGCAGATATTAAAGCCCTGTCTTGCCACTCTGCTGATGACAAAATACAGTATAAATGATCCACAACAGCCTGGAGCAAGGGCTCCAGTCCCAACCACATCACCTTGGCAAGGCTGTCACCAGCCTTTACAAATCATTTGGAAGGTGCCAGGAGGTGACACAATATGGATGGAGATGTGCACCCTAAAGAGTCTGTTTGCCTTGTGCCAGCAGCGAGACTGAGAAGTGGGCAAGAGATCACAGGGCAGTCCACTACACCCAAGGGGAGACTGGATCAATCACAGCGTAACAACAGCTTTCCAAGAAGGATGTGTAAGCTGTCCTGAGCACAAGCCACAGCCTGACAAAACTTCAGAACCAGCCAGAGGAGAAAAAGCATTTTTCACAGCTATTGCCACCAAAGTAGACAGCGTGTGACCTGCCTGCCCTCGTCCTGTTCCCAGTGTGGCCTCACAGGGCACAGACTCACCCAGGAACAGGCTGGAGATGCATCTCTGGTGCTCTGGAGAAACTGTGGGGCCTTCTCTGCTTTACAGGACAGAGCAAGGAGATGTCTGTGCGACACGCACAAGTGAAGAGATATAACACAGATTCTTGAAAATTCAAAGATTAAAGTACAGTGCTACTGCTGACTGCATTTATTTCTAGTCCATGGATACCACTAAGGGAATATTCTTTTCATATCATCTTTTATTTTCAATTCAAATGAAGCAGCGTTACCAGCATGTTAAAGAGTTTATTCATTAGCATTAGAAACTTTCTTATTATTATAATAGCTTTTTCTTGATAATAGCTTTTTAAATTCTCTAACTGCATATTTGTATAAACATATATACGTCCCTTCCATTTCCAATGCGTTACTGAAGTTCAGCATGTTTTTATTCCAATATTGGCAATTCATGGATTTCCAGTGCGGTTAATTCACCCCTACTGACAAAATTCTCCACAATACTCATTTCATACAGAGAACCATGATATTTAGTGCAGTCCTTCAAACATATTACAAAAATCTGGGATGTTTTTTTAAGCCTTTGTACATTTTGGATTAATAGAAAGTCCCAAAACCCTTAAGACATTAGTGTTCAAATGAATTGAAATGGCTTTTTGATCTTAAAATTGCAGCAATTATCATATCCCATAAATTGCAGGAAAATCAAGCGACTTGAATAAACATTACTTGCTTCCCCCCAAAAACTGGCATCTAGTATTTGCCTCACTGAATGCTAAAGCATACAGGAGGAAAGGCTGCTTTTACTCCTTATGTTAAATTAAATAGATCACGTTTCATTAATAAAATATGCATATTATTAAAAAATTCAGTTAAGTCTTGATTTCTCAAGAAAAGTAGATAAATCAGGATTATTAATTCTAATTTGTTACCGTCAATAAGCCAAGTAAAAAAATGCTGTGTAAAAGCAGAATACTTTTTAGAATTGCAAAGCTCAGGGATGAAGTCCCTCAGGCCTTAATTTCCCACATGTCAAGGACTCTCGGGAATTTCAATGATGCTTATTAAATCACCTAATAGTAGTTCTCCACAAGCACAGACCTCCTCTTCTACTATGCAGTGTTGTTTTTAACCCTTAAGTTTTAAAAATACAAAACACAGCACACTATAAAAGCACCAATTGCATGTCTTACTCTCAGAAACTTTCTGACAGTCAAGATTTCTGCTGATGCTTTTTCTTCCTCCCCATTGTGTCTTATTCCTATCCAGTACATTGCTTTTCACGACTTGATAAAAGTTTCTCTTCTATGTGAACATTCCACAGCAATCCATCATTGTCTAAGGCAGAATGGGTGTGAGGTATATCCTCTCCTCAAAGAAAAACCTCGTTGTCTTCTTTGATAGCAGCAATCACTTTGATACTCATCGTGACAGTATTTACGACAACAAAGTGTCAGAGACAGAACAACATCCTCCTCCATCATGACTGCTCAGGTGGAAGGAGTTACACACCAGAGATTAGGCTGAGTCAATGTGCCAGGTACTCTCAAATCAGCCACAAATATAGATTGGTTTTGGCTTGATATCACTGCACTACGTGGTCCAAACCCATAATTAGTCTATCACATCACATGACAAGTTTGTTTATTCACCATCTGTCAGTACCTCTAGGTGGTCATCTTCTTCCAGAAGAATATCTATGCCTGTATTCTTGCTTTCCCAGATGTTATGGTGATTTTTCCTACCTGTATCCTATCCATCAAAGCCATGTAACAACCTGCTGGAAGCACACCCAGCAATGTTGGACAAATCTACCGCAAAGCCTTTCGCTCTCTGCCGGGAGGCAACAACAGATTTAGCACAATTCAGCTGAATGCTACTAAAACATGCTCTTCCAGCTGGAATGCTCAAAGACACACTCTGAGCATTATGAATTGTTTGGGAAAGCTGAAAACAACTTGGAGATTCTCCTTCTGCTGTTCTGGAGACTCACTGCCCTTCCAATGTCTAGAAAGGATATGTCCCTTTCAAAAACAGGCTTGAAGAAAGAGAAGGGAAAATAAGGATACTGTGTGGGAAAACAAATCTCTTTCTCCCACTGCAAAAGAAGTGATGTGCAAGTTTTCTTTCTCCTTCTCCCCATGATTTACAGGAGCACATGAAGCAACATTTCACAGCCCCCCCAGAACAGATGAAACAGCAGTAAGATAGTTGTTTACAGACGTGAATGCTAAAAAGGAAATCTCTAGTTGTTTTAGTTTGATACTCTACTTCTTTAGGGTTCTTTTAGAACGTTACAAGAAGCAAGCCATCAAAAAGCAACAAATATTCCTCGGTTAATTGTTTTAAGTCCCTTCCTGTAGAACTCTACATTCACTCCCCCACAGAAGCCTGAAAGTGCTGCCACTGTTCCAACACCAGTGTTTTCAAACCTCATCCACCTTCCTACCAGGACTATGGGAGAAACACAAAGCAAACCCCCTGGAAAACACAGAATTCTTGTATGCTACTCAGACTAGAGTGTCAAAGAGCTCTAGTCTCATAATTTTTGCATCAATACACAACACACACATGCTCTGGTAATGCACATATAATCAACAATAAATACTTTAACCTTAGCAAGGTGAGGCAGCATTTGTCAGAGAGATGAAAAAATATATGGAAGCATGATAGAGTTGTGTAGGTTCCCAATCATTTGTGATTTACTTCCTTTTAAGAATGTTTCAGGTTTACACTTCCATTTTTAACTTCAAGCACTCTTGACTGAATTTCAACTAAATTTTTGCTTTCTGGAATAATGAAAAATATTCTCTGCTAATATTTCCCATTAGTTTCTCTTAGTTTATTCTCACTGAGCAACTACATTTCAGTTAAAAATAAGAAGGTGGATAACTCCAAGTACAGCAGATCCTTAAAGGGTCACTGTGTGACATACAAGTACCTGCCTAACATATGCTTTGAGAGAAATTGTCTTTTAATTCTCAGTTTATTTATTGGTGATAGTAGTGTGAAAGAGCTGGACAGAAAAGCAGCATAAAGTCAGCTGAGAGGTGACTTCAGGGTTGCCATGGAAATTTGTCTGTGAGTGTTCCTCTGTGGGTACTTGGGTGTCAGGAAATTCTGTACTGAGCAAAGTGAGCAGATAAGAAGACTATTTTAGGCTGAAGAAGCTTGGGGAAAAAGCCTGCATCCCACAGCCAAATTATGCAAGGAAGTTGGCACTAGCAATGGTTTTTAATTTCTGTAAGCATCTTACGACTATGAATAATTGATGTACAAAACCACAAGCACAACATCGCCTGCATTCAACCGGAGCACCCGAGGATCCCTTCAGCCTCTCACTGGGCTGTGTGTGCGATCAGACCCAGTGACCAGGGACTCACCATCAGCCTCTGGTGCTAGTGCAAGCAGGCTAAAATTGGAAAATAATTACAAATTTCTACCTCTGAAAGAGCTTACATGTCAAAGTTTCTTACTGCAGAACTATCTCACTGTACTTCTTGTTTCTGCCCTCTAAAATGGCCTCGTTCTGTGTCATAGTTCTGATTAGAACTATGAATTTACTATTATCTCCGGGTCTAGATAAGCAAGCACTGCCTTGCACCTTAAAAGTTGTTCTTTTAACAAGTTTCTGCTTCTAAATAACTCAGAATATGTCTTTCAGAAGAAGGTTTAAGCAGAAAATTTTCACACAGGCACACACTGAGAGAAAGGCATTTTGACAAGAATTGGAGATTCCTCATCACCTTTCTGACAATCTGCTATTTCCAAGCAAACCTCAACAATTTTATTTTGTTTATAAACTTGTTTTCAATAGAAAAAAGGGCTCATATTAAAACAGAAACATAATGCAAGAAGAGGTTGCTTTGAATAACATTTCCTACAGGTGAATTGTTCAAATGAACTCCCACATTATGATAAGCATAAAAGATTTCAACTTAATCATACTGGTTAATTTTATTTTAATCCTTCTAGAAACTAAACCATATTCCACTGGAGAAGCACTCACACTTTGTATGCAAGATGAAATTCATCAGCAGGAGGTATTTTCATTCTAGAGAAATTATATTTTCAAACCACAGAAATTACATTTTCCTTATGATCCACATATTGTATTTTCCTGAATCCAATTGAAATCGACCTAAGTTTATGTTGCGAAAATATCAGATTCAAACTTTTCATTCTGATTTATTTCCAACTACTTTTTTAATAAAGAGACCTGTTTATAGGTTAGCATTGCTATGTCCTACCAAGTCCTCTCCCTAAACTCTGTCAAAAAGTGTTCTACAGTGGTATTATCATATGCTAAAGATATGCAATTCATTTTATAATTGATACTCGCTCTTAATTCATGTGTAAGAAATGTCCTCAAAAGCCTGACTCTTCTGGGTAGGTATTACAAATACTAAGGGTGTGGTCATTTGTGTGTGTGCACACATGTATCCACATATCCTTTTCTCAAATAAAGAATTGGGGTGGCGTGACCCTGGCTGGGAAGACCTGCTCTTCAGAGCAGGTTAAAAACACTTTAACCATAATTGACGGGTCTGAGAGTGTTTCTTAGTTCCAGGTTGGTAAAAGGGAGTTTGTGACAGAAACACTACAAACACCACGGCCATTCCAAACACAACACTATAATTATGTTCCTTGATTGCCAGCTGGTTGAAAGAATTGCCATCCAGAACAAAACTGTAATTTCTAGCTAGAAACCGTCAGTCAGAATTCCTGGATTATAGAAAACTCATACAAGGCACTATTATCTATACAGCCACAGCCAGAAGATGTCAGGGAATCAATTCATATAACATGCCAGCTTAATAAAATCTGCATACAAAATTTATGAATACGGTAATATTCCTTTATGTTGTAAGTTATTAATGGTCAATTTAATGAATATCTACAGCTGAAGTGCTTTGGTTCTGTATGATATTTTAATCATCTTTAGGCATGTATTTAAATGCATTTCATTTTATAGCCATCTGCGCTCCCCACAGATAAGACACCCATTACATTCACATGAAGACATGTGAGGTAGCTACTAATTCTGTCTTTAAGCTGTTATTGATTCCCTAAAATTTACTACATCAGGAACAGAACTACATGTGCCATTACAAGGCTACATTTTTTTTTTAATGCCCAAGCTCGACTAAAAAGATGTTTAAGAGAAGTCCTCTATGTGTAATCATTCCGGTATTTCTTTATGTTTACAATACGTAGCCCTACGTGGCTGGAAAAATCAACATTCCCTTAAGATGAGGGTGAATTCAAATACCAGTATCCTTAAGATAAAGCAGTGTTCTTATTCCATGTTTACGTCAAAACAACAGACTTGTTAAAAGCTTATTTTTATTTTATTTTAATGAAGGTATTATTCAAAAATTCATTCTATATAAAAACAGTCACGAATATAAACAACCTTATAATTAGTATGTGAAACTTCTACTT
Organism: Cephalopterus ornatus; assembly: GCA_013396775.1. Taxonomy (NCBI): domain Eukaryota; kingdom Metazoa; phylum Chordata; class Aves; order Passeriformes; family Cotingidae; genus Cephalopterus; species Cephalopterus ornatus. The sequence continues at coordinate 1,136,868 of VZRE01013210.1, forward strand.
GGATCCATGGTAGGGCAGGAAGGCAAACTTAAAAAATGGAGTCCTAGGAGACTGGAGATTATGCAGGAAAATTATATATACAGGAAAAGAGCATCTTTTAGATCAAAGCAAATTATTGTTCAATGAAATTCACTGTAAGAGACAAAGAATTCCACCTGCTGACACCTACCAGCCTTAAGGACAGAGGGCTTGTCACCGAATTCTCCATCTGAGAGTGACAACAAGACCTATTTGGCTCTGACATTTCTTTTTTAAATATATGCATCTGTATTGCCTTTATGGGACAAGAGATCTTTTTAACAGAGTACCAATCTATTCTAAAAAAAAAGGGATAAATCATAGAAAAATTACAAATCTTATCAAGCTGGTTTATAAATCTTAAATGACTATGTCATCCATAAACAGATATTTCTGAGAAACATACTTTCTAAGGGGAAATTCATGTCCTACTCATAAGCATATGTAACCTTAAAAACATATTAGTTTCCACAGTTGTTAACAACTGAAGTGCAAAGTATGTGCTGAACACATGTCCTGAGTCTAATAATAGCCAAAAAAAAAAAAATTTGATGAGATGCAATTTTCACCCTACAGTTTTTTGAGGAAAGCAAGTAAGCATGAAATTGGGGCTTTTCTTTTTGTTTGCTGTTTGTCTGGCAGGTACAGCCAAAGGAAAAGGAGTGGAGGCTGCACAAAGAGCTAAAGGACATCACGTAGGACACTTGGGCATGATTAGTCCTCTTTCAAATGAAGTCTACAGCAAATGTACACTCCTATGGAAAACCAGTCACCTGTGCTGGGAAGGATAAAAGACTAAATCTAAATCTCATGTTTATTTTCCATATCATAACTCAGCTTCTTTTACCATTCAGTTTGAGCTAAATATAAACCTTTGTGCCCTTACACAATTTAGATCAGCTCCCATAGCTCTAATAGCTCAGAAAGCTATTTCTACGTCAATATATCTTAAGAATGCAGGTAATTATAGTTCATTAAAATGCATTTTAATCCATTTCAATTATTCCCATGTCATCAAGCAAGATAACATACACACAAGCGTTGGACTAAAGCAACAAACTAACCTGACAGTGGAAACAGCTAAATTAAATTATATTGTACTGGTGCTGCAGATTCACAAAAATAAAAACCATACCCGATAAAGAATACCAGCAGTATCTGAATATATGAATTACATTCTCACATAGATATATTTTAAGCTATAGTGTGATTACAATATTATATGCTTATTAAAATATTTCAAAGGCTTCGAGAGAAATATGATTCTTAAATAGGAAAACATTCTTCATTTCTGTATCACTAATGGTACTATAAACGCAGAGTTTCATAAGCAGTGAAAATAATTTAAAAACCCACCCAAACTCAAACTGTTTTCCTATGGATTTATGCCTCTGGGAATCAGTTTAGTGTAATTTCTCTACTGTCTGATAAAAGGCAAACCCCTGTAAAATCTTCATATTGGGTCACCATTAGTTTCTCTCCTCTCCTGCCTACTTACATTTGACATACAATCTGCCCCCTGCCACATCTGGAAAGGAATTAACTCTTCCAGCCTGAAGATGAATGACAACATTTAAATGTTATCATGATACACACATGATAAATGCTTTTGTTAACATCCAAAATCCCCTCTACTTCTTTACTTGCATATTTAGACCAAACTGGCAACCTCACTTAAGAAAGACAGTTGAATCTCTGAAACAAGGAAGTATTGATCCTACATGTACATCATTCCTTTTATTTAGAATAAGTTAGAAATGTGTAACTAAAGACGGTGATATGAAATGTCCTCTATTTCTTATTATGATTTAATAAAACTTTGAAATTATATTTTTGCTATATCAATACAGCATTTGCTCCAAGTAAGTCCTATTCAAAGCTGGTTTTATTAAGTGACCTAATTTGAACCAGTAGAAAGAGCTTAAATTAATAAGGACTATTTACAGCAATATACAGAGGTCAAATCAGCACCACCTTTAGCGGTCTTCTGTGTTTGTTTTATTCTGTTCTGTAGGCTAAGTGCAATAAGATAACAGAACATAATTTTGCAAATCACATAGGAATTTGTTTATGTTGTATCCATGACCAGGTCAGAGCCCTAAGCAGCCCTTGGCTCCAGCCTGCAGCTTACTGGCACAGGAATATTTCTTCTGGAACTGCTTTGCAAGCCAGGATCCTCTGTATTCAGAAGCATCTGATAAACATTGTCACTGTTCTGCTACCAAACCACAGCATGGCTGCAGCTGCAGCTCCCTGGTACATAAGGCAGTGCCCACCCAGCTGCTAGAGCGATGAACAGCTGGCAAATTCTGTCAAAGTTTTGTCACTGTATTCCAGTGCTTTAAACAGAAAAAAAAAATTTATATATATGGCAACAGTAACATCCCTCTTCCCCACTGCCACACTTCCATAACCAGTAAAGGGTTCTATCTCACCATCTTTTGCATATTTGAGGATAGGCTCCTTTTCAGCTCACTTCAGATCACACACACACCCCCCCCAGGTTCAAGGTTTCCATTTACTGCTTGAGCAGTCATTTGACAACTTGTGAAGTGGGAGTTCTGGTGAGATTGAAAACCTGTTGACTGAGGGAGAAGCCCAGAGCAGCAAGGAGCAAAGGAATATTCAGAAGTTTTTAACGCCCTGAAAATAGGTCCTGGAAATCACCTAGCCTTCTGTCAGCCCATTCAAGCACATCTCCATTGTGCAGGGGCTTCAGAGAAAATATGCTTCCACAGCACTTCCCAAGCTTCCAACTTCAGCCTGGTTTTAACATTTGCACATTATGAACAAAAGAGCATTAGCATTGTGATTTAGGTTTAATATACAAATCAAGAAGCACTCCAAATCAATGTGAATATATCTACAGGGGGGGAAAGAAGGGAAAACAAATAGACACTTCAGCTGGGGCTGTACAGAGCTCAACAGAAACTGAGAAATCAAACAGTGAAGTAATCTTACTATGTGGTTAAACAGTAGGAGTACCTCACCACGGGAACAGTTTTGATATCTTCAGACAGCACGCATTTACCTAGACCTCTGTAGGAATTAGGAGGGTTGTTAGTCCTTGCCATCTAACATGGTCCATCATGGATTTTTGAAGTTCCAAAGCACAGAAGTGCTTGTGCTATGAAGAGAGTAAGGAAATCTGACTAAAGCTACAAACACCTAACATAGAGCCCAAAGCCAAGGTAAATCCTGTCTCAACATTAAAATGACATTAATGTGTGTTCCTACAGCACTGCATACAACCACCACCTCACAGCTTTCCTGACCACTGTGGGTTGGCTTTGCCCTTGCCTGTACCATGCTGCAGCCACTGTCCTATCCATAGACCACCTCTTACTAATAAAAGTCAATTTGTATACCAAATACTCATTATAGACACCATCACCCCCCAAATCCTATGGAAATTCCAGGAATTCTGAGAAAATCGCCTGTTCTGTGCAGCCAATTAAATAATGAGCAGCTTCATCCTCTTTTCCCGGTGAACATTGCAGCTGCCTCTTCAGCCCTTTCTTAAGCATCCTCTCCCCATCGGTAAAACATCAGGGCTGGTATCTGCAGGTTGGGGCCAGAACATAATCTTTTGGAACAACTCAGATTCAGCAGAGACCATGTCGTAAAACATTATTACAGTTTTTGTACCAAGAGGCAAAATTCATTTTCCCAGCTCAGTCACATCTCAGATGTAAGATCTTCATTATCCAAATCAACACAGGTTACTCATCATTTATTTCTGCAGGCCGTAATTCAACAAACTGTAAGTGTGTGCTCAGCTTTAGGTATCTGGGTGGCCAGTTCAAAAATATATGGTACCTCCTGACCCAGGCCATCAACTTCTTGTGGGTTTAAGAGAAGGAAAAATACCTAATAGCGATTTCAGTTCAAATTCTCTTGGAACAAAAGTCTGGGCTCCGCATTTAGGCCTCTGTGAATAGAGGCTGAAATTGCAGTTCTACTGTGAAGACTCTGTATGGTATTTTTTCTTTCTACTGATCAAAAAAATTGTGATTATTGATATATTTTCATGCTGCAAAACCCTTTATTCTAAAAATGGTTTTAATATCTAGCAGAAGTAAAACTAGAAGTTAAAATGTTACCTCTAGTAGTTACTCTTAGGCACTTAATACATGACATGACCTACTGAAAATACTTTTCTGATATTACTGACATTTGTTTAACCTATAACATTAATTCTTTGTAGCTCAATAAATCCGAGTATCTTCCCCCTGTATCATCAAAAGACTGATACTGACAAAGAAAGTCAATCTGCGGCCCCCACACAAATAATAGCTTTCCATTACATTTGCCATTTCACCTGAATAATTCCTGATAATCATGAATAATGATGTTATTTGACATTCTAATGATATCATGCTGTGCAACTTCAATCCATCAGTCACTGTCAGGAAGGTCAAATATTTGTATGCCATTACATTATGCAGAGTTCATTAAACAGTTAAATGACATTATACACCTTAATTATACTTCCAAATGAAACTAGCACATATCATTTAGATTTTAGAGTCTATGTGATGCATCTCCATTTAAAAGAAGGATCATGATTTTGAATACTCACTTGTGACAAAGAAATATATTGAAACTTCAAACAGTAGTTTTTCAGCTCTGTCAAATCCTGATGTAAAGATGACACAACTAAACAGCACGTTCCTCACAGCCAAAGTAAGTTTATCAGATTTTCTACTGTTACTATGGGTTACTTTTCAGTGATCCTAACAAGGGCTCAAACATAGAACCATAACTGATACAGGCAACTGATTGCTGACTAGAGCTGTTTGTACACATGATGAGAATATAATATTTATGCAAGAAAACAGGCAGGGGAAAAAGAAGAGAAATTTTATTGTCAGCAATATCTTCTTCTTCTTGAAAGCAATGATTTAAAGTATATCTCATCACAACTCAAAATCTGCTTTGGCAGATCAAAACCATCGTAAGAAAAATGAAAGAAGCATATTCAGCTGTGGCATTGAATTAGTACTATTTTATCAGTACCTAACATTTAAAAACATGAAGCTCACCCCAGGCTATCAGTGTAAATAGTCACCATCAAAATACTATAGCAAGTAATCTAAAGGACTTGTTTTGCACGAACACAGTTTGCTTTTTTTTTTTCCCTCCCATCAAACCCCTTTTCATTGACAAGAAAAACAGTAAGGGGTTCTCAGACAGTCATTAAGTAGCCATCAGTAGCTATGTATTGATTTAAGCAGAGTCTTTAAGAAATCACAGTCCTTGTGACTTTACTGAGCATCGCCACAGTTTTCTAAATGAGACACACAGAATAGGCAGAGAAACGGAAAGACTAATACAGGGAAAAGCACGTTTAAAATCCCCCAAAAAGTACAAGGAGGGACAAGATGTTTATGAGATTAGTGTACTTTACCAAATTACAAAAGGCTTATTAAAATCCAACTTTCCTCTTAGCTACAAATTGGCTGTTTCCTAAATGAATCTTTGCGTCTAGGATTAATAGACCAAACAGACCTTTTTATCAGATTGTCCTTAATTTATTGCAGTATTTTATGTATGGGAAAAGAAGCAAATTCATCAGATTACAGCAGACATGAGATGTGTTCTTCAGTTCTTTATCTAGCTCAAACCACTGATGGGCAATGTGCTTTTAAGCAATCAAAATCAACTCAGTCATGTATGAAACTGGAGAAGAAGCAACGAAACAATGAAGGAAAAAAAAAAAAAGGATATCCCTTTCTATCCCCAGAACTTGCCACAGTGCATCGACGAGCTAAGCTTGATGACTTCACAGGTGGAAATTAGATTTGAAAGGTCAGTTCTAAAGAAAAAGCAGGGAATGTTTGCTTATTTTTAAGAAATTATTTTTTTTAATCATTTATTTAGTAAAATTTCAAGAATTCTGTTGAACATGACCTGAGTAAATATTAGGGTTTCCTTCTTCATATTAGTTTAGCCTCATTCATAGAAGAATGTATGCCTGTTGGCATCTGTAATTTACAGAAATATAATTGAAACAACCCAACCAATACAGCTTCGGAGAATAAATTGAGACATTTTAACTGAGTTAGTAAGTGCCAGCACATAGAACTGGATGATCTAAAACTTTATTTAAGTTTGATTGTCTTTCTTTCTATCTTCGCTTTCTGAAGAACTGGGAAAAAATATTATTTTCCTTCATATTACCTGTTCTTCACTGTTCTAAATCTCTCATAGCTGCCAAAAGGTATTGGAGGGAACTGGGAATAAACAGCCTACCAGTTTCTGAGTTATTTCTTACTGTTTCTACCGCTTCAGTAAAAGTATTTTCTAGCAAAAAAGACATTTTCAGTTATTGGAAACTACTTCCAAATGTCTATCATTTGTGGTATTTTTATACTCTGAAGTGAGCTGAGCTACACTGTCATCTGCAGAGTCAAACCCAATTAATTACTCTTCTACTTCCTTTTGTCAGTGCCAAATGCAGCATCACATCCTTATTACCAAATACTGCACAGTGGGAAAGGCCAGGCCTTGGGCATCAGTTTCTAATAGAGCAGATTCAAAGCCCTAAAGAAAACAGCAGACAACGTTACATCCTCAGTATCCAGTGTGCCCAGCACACCTAATTCCAAAGAGCAGGACGGAAAGATGATCACTGATTTTTTTTTTTTTCCCCCCATATGGGATGGTATTTTAAACTTTATTTTCAACTGAACACGCATAGAAAGTTTTAGAGTTAAATTAAGCCTCAGCAATATAAAAAGGAAAAACATTTTAGGCCTAACATTTTTACATCAAAAGGCACAAAACAACTAATATCATAAGATGAATCATGCCACTGAAATCAATCTTAAACTTCTCTAATTGGGCAAATTGAATTGCTTTCAGTATATGCAGCACATTTATGCTTCCCTTTACTTAACAAACGACAGGCAATCCAGTAGACACTAAAGGTAATGCTATTTAATTACTCGATGGGAATGGCAGTTTTTTCAGGGTTTATCACTGTGTTGCATATATTATATGTTTATATTAAAACTAATTTTGAAAGTTTTCTGTTTCGTTATTATACTGAACAAAGCAAGACTGTCATGAAATATAATTAGGAAATCACAAAGGACCTTCTTAAACAGATACTCAGAATTCAGTGGCTCTGACAGCAGAGGCTTTGCAGAGAGCAGCAGCTCCACTGACAATGAACAAAAATTAGATTCAAGATGTGGAATAACATTAGCTTTATATGAGTGTGCTGGCTTCCACTGCACTCCAATACAAGGAACAAGGACAATGGAACAAGGAACTCACAGAGAACCTCCTCAGCCCTGCAACAGTAGGACAGTCAAAGGCCCACTGTTTCTTATGAGAAAAGCAGAACACATTATTATACCTCCACACACGTCTCATTTCCTTTTTCCGTCCAGGATCTCTACCGGCATTGTTAGTTTTTAAACAAAGCACTTGTAAATATGTGTTTTTGGTGGTCCCATGTTCCCAAATATGTGGATTCCAAATGGAAAATATTGTCAAATTCTTTACGTTTCAGAGTATCCTACTCTTAGGCTATCCTCTACCATTCTTTGTGGGTAGAAATGAACAATAACCTGTGCCTGCTGACCAACTGGCACAGTGGAAAGAATAACAAGAATACACATCTTGTTTAAAGGACAAATATTGATCTTTTGGAAGTAATGAAACTACCCTGTCTGCAATTATCACAGGAGTCCCTCATCATCACCTCAGCAATGGCTTTGAAAAATCTACCAAACATATAGGGCAGAAAAAACCTTAACCACCATTTTAAACAACAACATGAATTAAAAACAAAATTAGATTAGGTAAGTCTTTTTTTTTTTCCCCTCTTCAAACCTGCAGGAATAAGGAACAGAGGAGATCTCTATGACAGTTGAGAACACTCTCACTTCCTCACAAAATCACCAACTCAGTGAACAGACTTTAAAAATAAGTATGTATCCTTCGTGCAGTAAATGGGAACAACAAACACTGGAGATCTACAACAGTTGACAATTTTTCTCGCAAAGATTAAAAAGTTTGAAAAGGGAAGGAGAAGTAATGAGATGGAAGATAGTTATTGCTGCTGAATCCTCTGACAGATCAGATGACAATCTTGATTCAACTTTCATTATTTAAAAAGACAAATAGAGCATCTCCCTGTGCCTTTTCAATCGTGACAAAACACAGTTATCAAATCACATTATTTTCTTTACTCTGATATCTTGTAGGCAATATAAAATGATCCCCTATGGACAACACTTCAGCTGAGGTACAAAGTTAAATTCATTCTCGTACCATCCAAATGACGGTTAAAGATCAAGGGGTATCTGAGAAAAAACTCAAAGCTGGACTGCACATCATCTCCTTCCCCCTTGCCCCCATGTTGAAAAAATGGAGGAATATCTGAAAAGCAGTATTTTTTTGAAATACGTAAGCACAACAGCAATCCAACCACAGCACCAAAAGGGACCTTGCATTTCTACTGTTTGGTTAAAATATTAAATTTTTTACTCTTTCATTTCCTAATGCCAGATTCTTTGTATCAATTTCATATCTAAAGAATCATTATTATGCATCCTGTTATTTAAATTAGGGGGGATCAAACCCCATTACTTTTCCAAATACATCCCATGTATAATTCTCTCAATTCTTAACTAAGGCAGGTACATAAAATCATCCTTTTGATTTGCACACAAAAAGACCTCTAGTTTTAGCAGTCAGTTTTACAAACTGTCTTCCAAGCTGCAAGCACATATACAGACGAGCAGATAAATCCATTAGCTTCTAAGAGACCAATGAATGTTAAAAAACCATCCTCAACTAGAATAAATAATCTATACCACATGTCAGGATTACACTAAAACAAACAATCCTGCTGTGAATGCCAGATAAATGGATCAGATTTTTCTTGTTTAAGGATGAGTAAAACCTGACCTGGACTCTCACTAGAGGTTTGGATTAAGAATATCACTCATATATACAGAAAAAAAAAAAACTCATCTAGACATCTTGTCTTCCTGCAGTTTAAAAATGGGTTAAACAAGCTTAAGATTTTATATAAAGATATAATAAATACAAAAACAATCATCACAAGAGAGAATTTTACACGCAGGTGAAGGAGCACAGCAGAGCTACACCCACAGAGCTGCAGCCCCTCACTCCTTACAAAAAACTCATTATTCCCACACAAGGCATCATCAGAGGCCAACCTGAGCCTGATGAGCTTTCTCACACCACGCATTTGTTCTCTCTGGGGTGCACCAGTTTGAGTAAGATCTGCACCAACTCCATCGTATAACCCCAGCTGATAAACAAACTAAAACATTTCCTCCAACAAAGTGCAAAGATCAAGAAAACTAAGCAACAGATGACCGGTTGATCTACACGATAAAAATCAAGCTAGATGTTATAAGTATTTCAGAAAGCAGTTCTGTTTAGTTTGAAATTGTCTCCTATTTTTCTTAGAACTGAATAAACAAATGCCATTGCAAGCTGTTTCTTGGGCTTTGCTTTCTACAAACATCTGTTGGCATCAGATGCTTTCATTTAATACTCAAACTTCATGTAAGAAGGATGTTTCTCCACATTTTTAAAAAAATTATTCAATACCACAGGTATTTATTAATAAGTCATTATTGATATTAGATGCATTGCATTTTATTTTGTTAAGGAACCAGAGAGGAAAAGGGAACACTTTCTCTGTTTTCTAAGCTAAAATAGCCTCAGCAAAATATTATGTTAAGTCAGCAGTGCTCCATTAACATCACCGTTTTCAGATTAAGATAAAAATAGAATTATACGACTCCACAATATTTTTGTGATGAACTTTCTGCAGGTCAAATTCAGAAATTTTTTTGAAAGACAAGCAAGTATAGCTTATTTTATTAATATTGATTGGGCACTAGTAAGGAAATATTAATTGAGCAGAAATGTCATTAGCATCCTTCCACATGACTGCATACTAATTAGGTGGCTTCTTTTTTGTCTTAAAAGTCTTCCCACTACCTAAGAAAGGTGGCAACTCCATGTTTTGCATTCATTCAAAATGACTGCAGGAAAACAAAATACACAGCCAAAAAATCCTTTCTTGCAATACTCTCCTAGTACCTCTGCAACTCTGTGTAAGAGCCACGCCTGAAGTTTCTCACTAAAATTTTTTAAGGAGAGTCATCTGAAAAATACATTGATCCCATTTCAAAGTGCTTACAAAGTTTTCACTGCCAACATAATTTCTCTCCACCACAACAGAGCTAGGCAAAATGAAGTATATATTTAAAAGTTTGCCTTCATTTTGTCTTTAATTTGCGCTACTTGGAGCTAAGGTAATTGGCAGGGGGAAGAACATGTAATTTCATTTTGCAAATGTGCCAAAAGTTTCAATAGAACATTGGGACACAAGGTGTTTGGCTCTAACAAGAAAGCACTGGATTGTTTGCAACACTGCTGGTGGTCCTTGCACCCAAACATTCAACAGGTAGTAATGCTTGGCAGAGGTACCCTGGTATGTCCTCATGAACAGCCAAAGTTAAAACCCCAAAATATTGGTCTTTTTTTTCAGATGCAGTTCAAATTTATTTGATTTTGCCATACATCGAATGCAATTCACAGAAGTTTCGTCACGCGTTTAAACTTAGGGAAATAGAGTCACTGCAGGCTGCATAAAAAGCAAAATTTCCAAATTCACCTGTTTAAACTCGTACTCATTGCACACAAATTTCTAATTCTATGAAACAAACAGCACCAAGGCCATCTCAGTGCATTCCCAGTTATTCACAGATAAAGATCATTGAATCCTGAACTAAAACCAACTGCTCTTGGGCAGCTCCCGTGGAGTGGTCACTTACCTGAATGCAGTACAATGTTACACTGGAGCATCAGTAGGGGGATTTTCAACATTTATTGTACAATATGAACATCTGCTCCAGAGAGATCACTGAGAGATGCTGAGGTTTATGTTTTGATTAGAAACGGTAGAAGTCGGCAGGTTACAAGCAACAGCAACAAGTAAAACACATTAGCAAATGAATAGCAGACTATACACACTTGTGCAGCCTTAGAAACCTGGATATGGTATGAGTGATCTTCTGTATCCATGAATTATGCACTCCATTTCCTACTGTAGCCTCATTTTACAACAAAGCCTCCATTGTCTGCTATGTTCGCATCTAACTTTACACAAGACAACTTACTAAAACATAATTTACCCAATTACCTGCTCAGAAAAGGTGCCTGACCCTCAACTGAAGCTCTGCAAAGCAATTATGGGGCCATTTGGAATCACTTCACTTGATAGTTTCACCTGCCACTTCAAACCCACAGAGGAAAGCACATCCTGAACAAACCAAGGAGCACAACAAGGTGGGATCAGATGAACGTGCTGCACATGCTCCCCTCCTGAGCAGACAGCGGGGAAAAGCACAGCACTGGGCATGAGTTACCTGTGCAACAGGGCAGAGAGGAGGAAAAGAGGGAGGGAAGGGCTTTGTCCTACCTAGAAACAACAGACGTCAGAAGAGGTGAAGCCCAACAGAATTGAGGCCTTGCATCTCAAAACTCAAGCTATTTTACACAGGTATCCAGAAGACTACTACTCCTTCAGGGTTAAGTAATTGTACTCAAGATATTCCTTTTTTACTGCAGTTGAATCTGAAGAAATCTGTACTGGTGTCTGGACTCTACCCAGACGTCTGCAGGAGCACTCACCGGGGGAATACAGGAAATTGGATTTACTTGTAGAGGACTGACATCTAACCAGGCAGTCTGAAGAGATCAGGCTATGGCATTATATATCACTCTATGCCCTGGAGAAGGTACTGGGATGACACATCACAGTGAACTCTTCTTCCCCTCCTGTATGTTTAGAAAGTGTTCCTGCTTATTTTTCATGTGCAGGGAGTGCCCTTTATTTCCTTCTTCGCTGGTTTGAGCTGGGGTAGAGTTGATCTTCCACATAGTCACTGGTATGAGGTAGTTTGGGATTTGTGCTTGAAACGATGTTGATAACTCAGGGATGTTTTCATTATTGCTTTGCTGCTCCTTACCCATCTTATAGGGGTGGTACAAGGAAGTGGGAGGGGACACAAAATGACCCAAGGGATATCCCAGACCACATGGTGTCATGTTTAGCATATAGGGCTGGGGGAAGAAGAAGGAAGGGGTTGGGGCATTCAGAGTGATGGTGTTTGTCTTCCCAAGTCGCTGCTACACACCATGGAGCCCTGCTGTCCTGGCTGAACACCTGCCTGCCCATGTGAGGGGCTTTTGCTTTACCTATTAAACTGTCTTTATATCAACCCACAAGTTTTCTTACTTCTGTCCTTCCAATTCTCTCTCTCATCCCACTGTGGGGGAGTGAGCAAGTGGCTGTGTAGTGGTTAGTTGCTGACCAGCAACCACGATAGAGTTCCTTTAAATATAAGGAGTACAAAATGGTTACTTGTGAAATTACGAAATGTCTTCATTAGATGATAATTTCGGTACTCCAAGGAATATTCATGTATGTTTCAACAGAAGAATACTATACTATATATTAGTATACATATACACTATATATTAGGCTCCCCACAGCAAAGAGAAGGAATGACTGATTTACATTGTATCACTAGATCTCCTCTTACGAGTTGCAACAGGAAATTCATGTTAGATGCCTCTCAAAAATATGTACTTGAAGAAAACACATAGTTGTATTACACAGAATAGCACAAAATATTCCAATATGCTGGAAACAATAAGCAATAAATGAAATTTCCAACTGACTTTCCAGCAAATCTATTTTCATTACAAATGGAGATTTTGCATGTATTGCATTACTTATGGTAATTGTGCGACATCTATTATGAATATCCATGTATTCCAATCATCTCTTTTAATTATATTCTGCTGTAAGAGCAAGTCATGCAATACCTTGCCCAGACTTGGTTAACTGTGTGTGTGCTGCATATCACATTCTAATGGCTGTATTGAGGAAAAAAGGTGCAGAAACTGTAACAGGAATGACTGTAACTGTCATCTCCTTCATTAGCCAGAAACTACTTAGAAAAGTAGAAAAAGCTGAATTTAAATCTAGTTATGTACTGAGGAAACAGATTTCTTTGTACTCCTTTCTATTTTAACGTTCATGGTAATTGGTACCTGGATGCAAAGCATGAGGTTTTCTGCTACAGATGCAGGTACTGTAATTTTCCATAGTGTCAAAAGTGCAACATCAGCAAACACCTCCTTAGCATTTTTTATCTATCGTCCATTTATTTGTTTGGGTTTTACTGATGTGAAAAAAGGATAAAATTACAGGTTTGTTCAATAACCACACCAATTACAAATTTGCTCTCTACTAGACTAGAAAATAACTGCTGGACTAAACCGCTTCATTATTTATAGAATCATAGAACTGTTAAGGTTGGAAAAGACCTCGAAGATCATCAAGTGCAACCAACTGTGCCAAGCCCACCACTAAACCATGTCCCTGAGAGCCATATCTACATGTCATTTAAATCCCTCCAGGGATGGTGACTCCACCACTGCCCTGGGCTGCTGTGCCCATGCTTGAGCACCCTTTTGATAAAGGCATTCTTCCAAATGTGCAATTTAACACACCCACCCACCACAACTTCAGGCTGTTTCTCTTGTCCTATTGCTTGTTCCTTGGGACGACGCAATGACCCTCACCTGGCTACAACCTCCTTTCAGGTAGAGAGCAGTAAGATGAACAGGACTTCACAAGTTTTTAAACAAGAATGCCAGTTATTGTGTCTAACCTCAAAGGAGGTTTGGAAATTTTGCCTTTTCTAACCCCTGCCTCAGTTTCCCGGCCACTTTTCATACAAAAGTTTGCTATCTCTTAATTTTACATCCTTCTACATTGCTTTGCTCATCTGTCTTTTAAACTTGACTTTTTCCAGCTCCTTAGAATGATGAGGTTTTTGACACTAAACACTTGGCCAGGTTTCTTGCTGTGCTAACATAAATTCTTTCTACCAGGTATCTCTGTCACCCCAATGACATGAACTTCAAAGTAAATTAAGTCAGTTACCATAAAACTATAGCTGTAAGCCAATGTGAAAATGCTAACATGCTTTGCAAATCAATAATGAGGGTAAACATGACAAAATGGGAAATTCTTCTGCGTGTCCCTGGATCTCATGAGCACAAGCAGTTCCACTTTTAGAAGACACACATTAGTAACACACCTTCAGAACTGTGTAGTGAGTGCCCCTGGAACACACAGAGCAGTAGAGAGGTTCATGGAAAATGTGGTTTAAGCCACTTATAAGATCCAATCAATGATGATGACAAAAGGTGAATAAAAGGGATTAGACAAAAATGGAATTGGATTTTTTTGCAGAGTTTTAGTATGTGCTAAGAATGTAGTAAAAAAATTTAATCCAACTCATTATGACACACAGCTTACAAGCCCATGTTTCTAATTTCTCATTCAAGTTTGAAGGCTGGTTCAACACATGACTAATAAAAGACTGCTCATCCCTCCACAACATTTGGTAACATGCACCAGGCTCCAGCCAAGGATCTACTGCCTCTCTCAGATGTGGCCTTAAGACAGCTTTTCTAATACCTCTTCCAATACAGTTTGTGCTACAATCTGAGAAATTCTTACCACTAATCTGCTGAATGACTAAAGAGTAATTAAATTGGTAACTTACTCCATTTGCAAATCAGCAAGAAATACTTCTGATTCCATTACTTTCTTTTTTTTCCCCTTTCTATTTATAATATTGGCACAAAGCATTTATAAAGGGATTTTCATCCATACCAGTATATTAATGCAACTATAACAATGCAAGCAGAATAATATATCCTTATGGTGAAGTGCATCCTCCTTCAACAGCGAGCACCTGTCTAGCAAGACAAGATTTGAAGGGAGAAAAAGCATTTTTATCAGCCCAAATGAGACAGTTGAAGTCCATGCCCACAAATAAGTCAGACAGGCAAGCTTTTGTGCACAGAGCCCTGAATCTGTTATCTTCACAAGCAGCATTTCTTAATGCGAGTCAAACACCATCCCTTTGTTTGTAGACTGCAAACAAAATGACTCCAGCCCTGAGATAATTAACTGGCCTCTCTACCACCAGGAAGTTCAAGTGGTTTGCACACACGGAGCATTCTTTGGGCTGTTCCTTTTTCCGCAAGGCAGCTTGAGAACACAGCAAAGCTGATTTACAGGCCTGCTGCTGCCAAGGGTGCAGCCCCACTCCTCACCCTCTGCACGACACAGCTTAATTCACAGAGAAACGGTTAAGCACAGGAACTGTTTTTGTTACTTTCGTTTGTGCAAGTAAACACTATAAGGCATTAGTAAGTCCCATTTGAGGTATCAGGACTGCTCATATAAGGAAGAGTCATGGAACAGCTTTTTTTTTTTTTTGGAATCTGAGTTTAAAAAATTGGGAATTTTCACTGACGTTCAACAGTTTCAGGCTGGTATCTCAAAAAGAACTTACCAAATACTGACAATAGATAAAGTAAGTCCGAATCTCCTCTGCGTTCCTGATGAAGAGAAATATTCTATACTTCCCTCACATTTTCAAATAAGATCTATCATTTATATCCGCTCTTCCCATTTTTTCCTGCACCAGCAAAGGTCCTGCATCCTCTTCCTAGTACTTTCTTCTTCTAAGAAGTAGAGGACATTTTGAGGAATTCATATAAGCAGTCCAGTCCCCATTGTACCAAACAACGTTTTCTGTCTCCATGTGATTGCCTTGCCATCTCCAGCATCACACTTAGGTTACAAATTCTTTACCAAACACCCCTATTTTTAGCTCTTCATTGAAAGAGCTAAAAGGAGCATGACTGCTTCTTAACATTGTGCTAAACAAACTAATAATAATAGTAATACATAGGAAACTTCTGTAATGAGCATTAAAGAATACTTTTCCACAGGGTTAGATATGTCTAACAGGTAGTTGCAAATGTGCAGCATAAATTATTGCAATATGTAGATACAAATTTATATATTCTGCAATATAACTGAATTTTATTTTCTAAATCTAAGTTTTATGGCAAATATTAACACTTCTTTGGGCTA
Organism: Cephalopterus ornatus; assembly: GCA_013396775.1. Classification (NCBI taxonomy): domain Eukaryota; kingdom Metazoa; phylum Chordata; class Aves; order Passeriformes; family Cotingidae; genus Cephalopterus; species Cephalopterus ornatus. Next base: position 1,152,919 of record VZRE01013210.1, read on the forward strand.
AACCAAATAAAATTCATAATTAGGCAGCATAAATATAGATGTGATAAACATGCAATGTATAAAGTAACTAAATCGTAGCAAACAGCAGCTCTGTAACTTTATGAAGAATTAAAATTTTATACACATGATAAAGACCACGATTTCCAACAAAACTTGGTGAGAGAATAGTACTTTTCTTTCCAGAGCCAGTGCACTATCTTCAATGGAAATTCTGTCAGCACTGTAGCTAAATGAAAAACTGCTTTTAAAATATAATAAGAAACAATATTAATCAAAGGATTATTTCTTTCTAACTGCAAAACTTCCAAGGAAAGCCTCATGACAATATTTGTGGTAGCCCCAAGTAGTACAGCAATTCTGACAGCAGGTGACAGGGGAGCTCCCAGCCAGACAAATCCTGCAGCAGAGCAGATGCTGCCCTCACGTTGCCTGACCCTGGATCCCACCCGGGCAGCACACCCAGAGCCGTCACACTGCAGCTCGGGCTGGGAGCACGTCTTTGAAGGAGCATCTGGTTCAACTAATGTTTTCTCTACTCATTGATAAAAGGAACAAGCTGCAATAACTCACAGAACACCACAACTGTCTCAGCAACAAATAATGACCATTAACTCCATATAGTGATGAAGTTGTCAGAAAACATCACATGCTTTGGGTTTTTACGTGTGGTCCATTACCGATAATCAGAATAATTTCTGGTGGGAAAAACTGGATTTCTATGAAAATAGCAATACTAAATAGTCCAGCAAAATTCAGCATGTAACAGTTAAACTGCCTTTTTTTGTTTCTCTTTTTCTTTTCTTTTTTTTTTTTAAATAGAACAGCCTTTTCATATTCAATCCCATACGAAAAGCTGTGATAAAGTATTTATTCTAATTTATTATATACACATACTTGTGCCCTTAGTAAGGGAGCCAAACTGTCCACCACAAATTTCTCTAAAATTACTTGGTCACAATAACGCTCAGCTTGTTGTTCCCAGCTGGGAAGCCTGTTCCTTTTAATAACCAATTCAATAAACTGCTGAAAAATGCTTTGTATAATATAGTATTGCCATAGATCTGATGTTTGTCTCTGTCATTACATATTGCATTCAATCAATTTACAAATGTTGCTGTGTTCCTTTTGTGCTAGTTCTTCTTACGGCATCCTGAACACAAATCCAAAGATCAATACCTTGTCTACTGAAAAAAAAAATTGGACATAACAAATGAATAATTTTATTTATAATAAAAAGCCCTGGTCCCCAAACGGATTCTGCTAATGTTCAAATTCATTTTTCACGTTTAACACAAGATGAAAGCAAGTACCCTGCACAATGCCATGAGAAAGGCAGTGATAAAAAACAGTTCATATTTATTGAAGATGTGAGCAAAACCTTGTAAAGCTCTGGCACAGGGCTAGGAAAACATCAGTAAAACGGTAGGTCATTCATAAAGTATTTGTTACCATGTTAAAGCGCGAAAAGTCCACGTCAAAGAGGAGATGGAATTTTTTTAAAACAGCCACAGTTCTGTTCTATGGAACTGTGGAAGCTCTGAAAGAAATCATTCAAGAAGCCAAGTAGAAGCTTAGCTCATGCTGGTTACAGGAGCTGATTCAGTTTGTCTTGGGCCTTTTGTGTGACAAAACAATGCATTTGCTGACTATACACATCCCTACGCTGCTCCAGCTATTGAATAGCTGCCTTCTCGAAAACAGCCACGTTGTTGTTCAACGGAGTCACAAATGACTTTTTTTCACAATCACTCTCTGCAGAGCAGCAAGTAACAGAACTGAGAGGAAACAAGGACTCCACCTTTCATTAAAAAGGGTACTGGTACCTGTATATGGGTACACATCTCAGCAAGCTGACAGAAATAACCAGCTCACTTCCCTACCACTCCCAAGCTTGCTGCCAAGATGAGCACTGCACACAGCACTCGTGTTCCCACCGAGACTTTTGGTTCCTTGAAAATGCACAGGCATGAGCAAACAAAATCATACACCTTCTGTACAAAACAGAAAACTCTCACAAAACTACAGCCCAGAAAACAGTGTCTCATTGTTCAGAACTGTCCCCAATACGATGTGACTCCCTGCTCTGAAATGAGACAAGTAGAAGGGGCAGGGATTGAACTCCAGGGAAGAGCAGAGCAGTTATAGACCCCTCCTTCTGTCATGGGAGTTTAGTGATGATGTCTTCAGTCAGACTGTGGTCAGACATCTGAGCCTTAACCATTGCCCTGTTAGAGGACAGCAAAGGGACTGGATGTCCTGAGAGGAACACACACTAATCCTGCACACTCACCACATTTTGGTCTTCTCCATTTGGTTGAGACAAAAGAGGTGAATAGGTTTCCTCCTGTCAAACACATGCCCATATTGTAGCCTACACACTAAAGACTCCAGTGTAATGTGAGATATCCCTTTACTCAACAGTAAGATCCCAGTTCCTTTCTATTCAAGAATCTGCAATATCACTGGAAGGGATCCAAATACAAACAGGCTCCTGAGTCCATGAACTCGCATGAATCCATCAGGCAGAAGTCTAATGCTGGAGCAAACGGGGCAGCTCTGTCCAGGAACAGAACTCTTTCCTTACCATAAATACTGAGTTCTTACTCTACCTACTCTTGGTTTCTGTTAGCACAGTTGGCTTCTGAAGTGTCAATCTAAATTCACAGTCAATCTAAATTCACAGGATTGGCAGCTGGAAATAACACCAAACTTTGCAATGTGTTAACTGAACCAGCCTGCTTGAATCACAAACACTGAACTCCCCAAGACCATTCTGACTGATTTCTTATTTTAAAACTATTACAGCCAATTCACAGCTCCAATCCTATGTTCTGTTTCAAGATGGAATTCCAACCTGACTAGTTAATTAAAGCCACCACCTGGAGGGAGCTGGCTTTCAAACTGATTTCCTTTGTCTCTCTAATTCCCATACATTAATATTTTATTTTCTACTCAAAAAAAAAAAAAGGAAAAAGAAAAAGAACGTCATATGTGTGCCAAAGACAAGGCAGATAAAATTATTGCAATAAAACAAAGAAAATACACTTGTTACTGCCACGTCTCAAGATGAATGCTGCATTATACAGACATTTTAAAGGCTTACAACTGCAAATTGCTCTATTTTACACACTATATTCTAGTCTTTGTATCAAGATCTCTTCTAATTTTTTCTTATTGTAATGAGAAAGGAAAAGGGTTGGGTTTTTATTACCTGAACATTTATTCAATGGAGAAACAAAGACTACATTATATATTACAACACATAAGCTATTAAAACAATGTGACACTATAAAATACGCTGCAATACTCATTATGGGATAACAAAGCTAAACCCTGGGCAAATAAATGTATCTGCCAAAAGTCAGCAATAACTACACAAGTAAAGTTTATAATCTTTAATTATTTAAGAAGGAGAGAAGCTTATAATAATTAAGTTTTATAGGCTCCTTAAATTGTCATTACTAGGTGCTCACAAAACTTCAAAACAAGTATCCTTCATCTGAAATACTCTTCTTTATTTTTAACAACAGATGCAATTGCTCACTTAACTGATTAATTCAAAAACAAGTGTTCATATTATTTTTAAAATTTCCTCATGAAGAAAAGAAAACATTTTATTTCCTCTCTGATCCAGACAATTCATATACCAATATACTGCCCAGGCATTTCCAGGCTCTGCATCACACAGTGACTGATGTGATATTGTCTTTATATAGCTTTGAAAATGGTTTTTGTTATGACAAATCCGCAAATCACATTGATTTACACCAGGTATTTTAAAAACTTGAAGTTCGGGAATCCTGTTAATTTAATTCATTAAAATATACTGGTGAGACAGTAACACCTTTAACGTTTCTGTGAAGTCTATGCATCTTTGCCCTGCATTTATAACCAAATAATCTGACTTCTGGTATGCACAAACACCATTTAAAGCAGGTGGAGAGAAAAGTTCAATATTGAACAATTACAATCTACAGAAGTGATGGGAGGAGAGGAAGTTTGCATTTCAGAGTGTGAGTTTAAAAAAATGAGTAAATTATGAAAGAAACAACATAAAACTACAGAAGAAAAAGAAAACTTTCAATAAAGTCCAGACAACTTTCTTCTTTTCCCAAAACACACTCAGTCATTGTCTGAGTTCCTACTAAAATTTTACCATGAACCTCTATGGAAAAAGTGATCAGTCTTGATTATTTCTGAAAAATTGCACCTCCATCCACTGAAAGCAACACAAATTTTGGAGCGGCAGAGTTTTGACTGGAAAATAACACATCACACTACAAAATACCCTAAATAGCCTCATTTAGCATCTTGCGTAATCAACTTCCTATAAAGTTTCTAACTTGAGAATTTTACTTGCAACATGGGGCTTCACTTTTTCATCACGAAATGTGTGCACTATACAGATGGTTTATTTAATTCATTCCTACCTAAATTAATCAAAGCAATCTGTCCCCCCAAAAAAAAGAAAAAAAAAAATCTTCATAAAGGATTCTACTGCCACTTGGCAAATGGTGTGCGTTTAGCCAGGAGAAGTCCAAAATTCTCCATAAAGAAGTTACCACATCTAAAAAAAAGTGCCATTATTAAAAGGGAAGCGGGATGTGTTATTTAGCATAATATGAAATTTAAACAGTACCACCTCAGATACACTTTAAAATGCTTTTAGTAGCACCTGGCTGTTTATACATCTTCTGTGGTGAAAAGGTCAATAGAAATTCACCTCTAAGGTCACAGTTGCTAAGCAACTGTTTTCAGCAGTTCCGCAACACTGATCAAGTATCTTACGTTCCACTGCCTGGTTTCAGAATAAACCCGTGTCGCGTCCTACCTGGCCTTCCAAGCACTCTGCATTTCTCCCGCTTTTCCCAAGAGCACAGGCATCCAAAGGATACGTCCTGGGACCACCGGCTTGCGGTTCACGAGAGCAAAGGAGAGCTCGGTCTTCAGGAAGACCACGGAGGGCTTGATGAGGTGCTGCCCGAATCTCAGCATGATGGATGGCAATCTTCAGGGTCTGAAAGACACAATAGTTGAGATAATTAAGGGACTGACTCTGCCTTTCCAAACAGCAGCAATAAGACAAACAAATTGTCCAGGCAGCTTCTAAGAGAAAGTGCCTCCTGGGCTCATCAAGGCACTGCATGTCTTGGAATGGTTGTTAGGGTTTTCCGAAAAGTATCACTTCTTTGAAGGGGTGTTGGAAAAGGCTCCCTTCCAAAGCAAAAATTTGACATATAATTTCTTAAACCCTTTTCTCACCATCTTGGCAGGACTTCAAAATTCTAGACAGGAAATGTAATCACTCCCTCCCATTTTCATTTGTCCTGCATTGTGTACATTTGGATCATATGTTCTCGAAAAAGCACAAACAGGATTTCACATGCTTTTTGCCACAATGCAAATCAATCCACAACAGGACTTACCAAACAGATCACATTTTCTAAATCAATCTCTTCTCTAAATACCTCAACTGAAGAAAAACCAGCAAACTAAGGAAAGTGTATTTATTCATTTTCCATCCACACATTCTAGCTTGAGCAACCAGAATGTGAAGATGATCACATTTTTTCTTATAGAAGCTCAAAGAATTCCACTTTCATTCACTAAAATTTTTTCTCCTCCTGATGAGAATGAAAATCTCTCTCAAATAGCTAAGGCACAATCCTAACAGTGTCTATTTCAGGCCTTTAAGCCCTAGAGTATTTAAAGTATTTAATGCAGTCAGAAATACCCAAGGTACTGTAGGGTAAAATATGAAGTAATGATGAATTTCCTGTGACAATACTTCAGACACATCGGAAGTATTACACTAATATTGCCCTGCTTGAACCAAGTGAGTAATCAGGAAATTCAGTTTTATATGTTTCTCCAGATGGGGAAATCTATCGTGAGAGTCACGGAGGGTCTTTTGTAGCAGCTCTTTTCTTGCAAGCTTGCTGTGAGTAAAACCCGAACTTGGTTCTTAAGCTAAGAGATTTATTCTAATTTAACACCCCACTCCTTTCTCTGCTCTCATAAAAAAGTACACGTAACAACGCCTTCTAAGTGCACACACTTTGAAAGTGTCTGTGAGAAATACCCGTTCTTCGAAAGGAACTTCTGAATTTGTAGCTACCTGATTCCACAGAAGAACTTAACTAAATTAAATTAAGGACAGCAGATGCATCTAGTCAGGCTTTACACCAGAAAAACATGTATAAATCTTAGTATAAGATAGAGTAACAAATCAGATGACTACAATTCCAAGTAATAAACATTCTCTAAGCAGGCACCATGTCTTGTTTTATTTTTGAAAATCACAGACGAAAGGAAATGCTTGAGCAGACCATGGAAAAGTGGAGATTTTAACTACACCTGTTTCAAAGATCTGAAAAGGTTCTACAATTTTTTCCCCATAAAGTCAACAGAAGATTAAGTGTCTGAGATGTGTCCCTTAGCATATATTAAACTTGAAACTTGACAACATACAAAAATCTAGTCTCTTTAGCTACTGAAAGAATTGCTTAGCAGAGGAAACACCTGCTATCTTGTGCTGATGCTTGAGAAAAATAACTACTAGGAACTTCAATCAATCTTCCTCATTTCTCTTAAGCAGCCCATCAGCAACCCCCCCGCAGGGGATTTTCATTCCAATTAAAACATGCAAGAATGTTTTTACCTGATAGACAAAAAAGACATGGTTCTTTTTGCAATGAAGGCAATGTTCCTGATAAAGGAGCAAAACACATTCCATAGCCTGGACTACCATCCAGTGATGAAACTAAGCTGGTGTTTCCAGTAGCTGGAAAATCAAATATACCACCACACCTGCCCCTGCGTCTGGCAATGCTGTGGACACAAATAAGAGCATTACCAATCATTTCTTATTCTGTCTTCCAAAATACTGATAAATAAAAATACTGTCCAGAGGCATGGAATGGAGATAAACATGGAACCAAGACTTTAAAATTAAACAGAGGCTGAATTTAAAGTCTGATGCTTTGAAATTTGACTTAAGGAGGGAGAGAACTTGAGATTTTGGTAAACACCAGGAGAAGTCCTCTGGCTTTTTGGGGCCATAGGCAAAAAACAACAAACAGTAGCAAAATAAGGTTGGTGACAATAGGTTGCCTGAACCACGTATTAATCATACCACATGCATCTTTACTTATTCCACAGCCAATCTTATTTAAAAAAGTTTAGAAAAAGCACTAAAGTAAAAGTACTAATCTCGTACCTCTCTAAGCAATAGTTTGAACAATCACATTACAGCCCAACTGGGTTGATCTAGAATTAATAGAACATTTTAAAATCTCCTACATAGAATTAATGTACGTATTAAAACCATTTCTATTTGCTTACTACACAATAATGTATCTGAATAACATATTTGTATCTCTTAATTCCGACCAAAGAAATATAGCATGTGTTTCAAACAAATGTGTCACTTGCATTGGCTTTGCTATGTAATACTGCAGACTTCCCAGTGCTACTCTTTCCAATTCTGAGAAGGGACTGTGGGAATTTTTTTTCTTAAACAATTATTTATGATCTATTATATATTACTTATGCTGTTTTCTGCCCTAGTGATGCTCTGTGTTTTTTGTCTGTGCTCAGAACCGACACAAAAGCTGAAAAATACCTTGGGGAAATAAGGAATGGGTACAACTGAAAAATCCACACTGCAGCAAGGCTGGAATATTCCAGAGTGCAGCAAGGCAGGAAAGTTTTTAGTCCTCTGAATTCCACCTGCTTATTGCTTGGACGGCCTGTAAACAAGCAGGAATCCACCCAGCACACGGGTGCACGCAGGTCATGAGGTGCAAAGAGTGTGTGCTCAAGGTTTCCCAGAGGATTGGAATCACTGCACCATGGCTGTTCCTCCAGGGATTTCCACTTTTTGCATGAAGAGAAGGTCAACGTCAGATAAACCAGAAACTAAATATAATTGGTGAAAGATGTTTCTTCTTTAGTGATAGCAGTCTTTCTAATCCCCGGTAATAAGGAGGACAATTACATAGTAACGTTAGAAAATAAAAGAAATCCATTTCTGATTAAATTTCAGCCCAGTTTAACACAGCTTCTATTCTGACTATTCAGATGAAAAGTGTATTTACTCTTCCTCATATTGCAGATATACATTACATTGCCTATTTCATTTGCCTCATTTTCCTAATTAAATTCCCTTCAAGCTGCGTTACTGCAGCTGTAGGTGGAAATACAGTATTAAAAGCTAACATAACAACAAGTAGACTAATTTTACAGCCACAACAGACCTCAAATCTGTATAACTCATGCTAGAAAAAAAATAGACACTGGAATTCTATACTACAAAATAAGAATACTAAAATTAAGAAAAATCTTGAGATACACTGCAGTATTTTCAATTATTATTATAGTTTCGTAAAATTTCAAAAGGCACATTGCATTTGCCCAGCCTATATAAATACTGCTCATATATTAAATGTATTTTCGAGAGGAAATCTAAACATATCTCAATTCTCTAAGGTCAGGGGCTCTGGTTTGTGCTTCAGCTTTTAAATAGCATAAGCTGGAGAATCATTGGTGTCAAACACACAGGGAGAACTCTGAATAGAAGTTCACCTAAATACAGATCCTTAGGACATTAAGATCAGTGTCTGCTTGTTACACGTCATTTCTACAGTCAGAGACCTGGAAAACTCTTGGAAGTTACTTTCTCTGTACTGATTATAAGGAGTGATGGCACTAATTCTTTAAGGTTCTCCTCCTGCTGCCAGAGGCCTCCCCATTGGATGCTTAATTGAGATGGTGCTGGTACTCCAAAATGCCTCTTTATTTTACCACACAATGACTTGTCTTTAACAGCAAGGTGTTGAGATCAGCACCTGCTGGGAACCAAGCTCAAGGCTTCTGCTGAGCCATCCCATGAGCACCGTTCTAGGAAAGCCGCACGTCTGGTTGTAACGGGAGGAGACAAGGTAATGCACAATGAGCTGCTAACTTAACAGGTGTGTATTAAAGGAAACCAATTACAGTCCCATTAGCTGTCTGTACTAATAGAAAGGACTCTTTTAGAACAATTCCGGGAGTATTCTTAAATTTTAAAGTTTGTTATTTTACCACATCAACATCATCTGCTCATTAATTTTGACATTCCTAATTCTGCTACTCAATTTCAATGTAAATACACTGCAAATATATGTGGCAAAATACAAACAACTTACAACAACAGCAACTTAAAAATGTGGGCATTGTCCTTAAATTCAACAAGATCAGACAACTTACGTCACACATTATAGTTAAGAGAACAAAGTACCTCTACAGTAAAGGATGTTTATGGTTGACTTGAGATTTTTCAATCCCATTTTCTAAGCTGCCCTTTATCCTACAAAACTATATCCTTACATGAATATTTGGCATTGTTTCCTCTCAAAGGTTTGATTATGGGAAAGTTATATTCCTACTTAGACATCTGAATCCTGCACCATGTTCCAGAAGTAATCTACAACGAATATCTGCCCTGCATGCTCCCACTCCTCTCTTCATGAGTTATAATTTGTAACTTATTCCCTCCCATCACTTCCCTTTTGTGAAGATGAAATCCACGCAACTCAGAATATTACTTATTTGACTCCAGCACACGAATGTCCTTGTTGCTAGCAGCCATGATTTGACATTTTGATCAAAGAATTCCTAAAAACACTAACAAAAGGAAATTATTTTATTCTAAAATCACCTAGTTTTTCTAATAGCCCTTTGTCCCTAGAGCAGCTTTATCTCTCAGCATCCTTCAACCCCACCCTCGCACAAGGTTCAGCTACACATTTTGCATCCTTCCAGTTCCACAAACTGGCCTCTAGTTAAAATCCCCTCTTCTTCTCAGTGAGCCAAAACATCACATGCTACTGCTACTTCTGTTCTGAAAAAGCCAAGAAGAATCACTAAACTAGAAAAGGTGCTCAAGTATCTTTGACAGCCATAGCCTAGATTCTCTGCATGGGGATGGTATTTAATGCTCTACATGAGGCTGAAGGGAAAAAGCTTGTGTGGATTATTTTCCAGTTTCACCACCCACAGAAGCTGCTGAACAGAAAGCCCATTAAATATGATGCATGCAACCAATCCTGTGGTGTTGACAAGGACCAATTTCTCCCATCACAGACAGATTATGATGGACTTGAATCCACTACACATGGCTTCCCCTGCTTAATCTAGCAGGGAAGAAAACATCAAAATTATTACTGTTTAAATATATGGCCATTTTCTTAGCATGGTCAATCAAGCTAAATTATCTACACTTAAAATGAAAATAGGCTGTGGTCTGTTGCATAGTACCCAAGAACCTGAGTGTGTAGGATGCCAAGAGCCATCCATTTGCAGACCCACAACCTGCCTCTCCTTGCAGCTCTATTCCCTCTCACCTGAGCTGCAGCAGCATTTCACAGCACCTCTCAGACAGGATTTTCCATTCTGCTCTCCCTAGTTTTGCCTGGAAGCCTTGATGTTGCTGTTACAGCATGTTTTCCTAGGGCATGACTGTGACCACCATGAGAATTGTCCCTTCCCCTGCCTGTTTGTAGCTTTTGGGTTACACCAGCCAACCCAAGAATGAGACTCCCCAAAGCTCAGTGATGGAGCAGCACCAGCCTTGAGCACAGCACCGCTTACCAGTGACACCATGAAGAGCAGGGACCTGAGGAAGGTCTGAGGAACAAGCAGATCCTGATGAAAACTAAACAGTTCCCAATTGTACTGGGTTTTGGGTTTGTGACTAAAACAGTGCTGACCACACACCAGTATTTTGGCTATTTGTGCCCACCACCAGGGAGCTGATGTACATCTTCACCTCTGGCTCCTGACAGGAAAGCTGCATTGTCCTCAAACCTGTCTCAACAACCTTTGTGCAATGGGTCCAGCCCTCAACATTTTTAAAGCAGGAGATGCACAAAATGCAAACAAGGAAGTTAGCCTATTTCAAAGCTACAGGTCAAATAAAATACTAGCATGCTCTAGTTGCATTATTTATTTTAAAAGTAAACTCAGCACATTTTTTGTTTCAAAATTGCCCCTCCTCAGGCACTGCACAGCTTGCCTACTGCAGCTGCTAAGGTAATGTGTGGGTGCACACAGGCACTTGTATCTAACTTTGCCCTCAGTTTCCTATTTCCGAGTTGCCTGGTCCATCATTATCATGACATTTACAGTCTTCAAACAACACAAAACCCCCAACAAACAAACCAAAAATAAAACAAATATAAAAAAACCCAAAAGGGGCCTTCCCTCTGCTCCCAAAATACCCCAAACCCCCTCAAAACCAATTCAAACTTCAGACACTCAGATCTTTGTTGACCAAGAAGGATGCAGACACCTAAAAGCAAGCGATCCACTTGGTAGCAACCCTGTAAAGCAATCACAGCATTGACAAGTTAATCAACAAATGCAGAACCAAGCTAGACATCAAAAGCAATATACCATCCATAATACATGGAGAAGGCATAAATATTTTTAAACGATGTAGAAGTACTTGTCAAATCCATTTCTATAGCAAGCATTTTGGAATACAAATTAGGCCAACTTATTTCTTTCTTATAATTCAGATAAAGAGTGCAAAGTTATAAACAATAAATGAAAAGGTTTGTAGAGGCAAAAAAAATGTGTAAAACATTGAAATCAGAAAAAAATGAGGGTTTAGAAGAGTCATGAAAGTGCTAAACATGCTCTACATTCTTCAAGTGTCCATATGTACACTGTGTTCCTTAGAAGATGACTCAAATACCATTTAACCATGCTGCAAAAATAATTCTGGCAGTGGAGGCTCTTTTTGCCTCTGTGCTCAGGTAACAGCTCAATTCTCCACACATTTCCAAAATTTCTACATAATTTTTTTTTTCTGTTTTGACACCCTAGATAGACCTGTAACTTTGCTTTCTTAAAAAAACTTTTATGATGACTAACACGAAATAAAATTGCTGTCTTGCATTATACTGCAGTTTATTTACGTCCAGTTTATGCCAGAATGCATGAACTCAACACACCACAAGTTATCTTTCAGACAGAATCCCAATCCCAAGACTTGATCAAGAGCTTCTCCCAATCTTCTCTGCCAGACACCGATGCCCGTTTGTCCTCATACCAGCAAAGATCATCTAAGATTATAATACCTGCTCCTGTTGTTATCCAGCAAAATGACAGGAATCCAAAGAAAAGTCTGATAACTAAGAACAACTTAAAATCCATGTTCTATATCCGTGATTTTAAGAAGGATGTTTTAGGCAATGAGACACAATCAACAGGTTCACCTCCTTGATGACTTCTACTGAAAGAGCAAAATATGCACAAGCACACATAGGCAATAAAACAAATGGTGTTCACAGATCTTTCCCCAGTGTTAGGGAAAAAAAATAAAACAAAGAAACACACATTATATTTTAAATTTTTTTAATAACTTGCATGTACCACAGCTATTATCCTGATGCATGGAGAACTCAGGGGTTTGGATTTGCCTCTGCAAGTCATTCTGATGAACGAGACCTTTAGTGTTGTAATAACTGCTGTGAGTAATGGAACAACCACTGGCTTTTATTAAGAAGGAACGCTGAATAATGTATTACCAAAACTAAGATCAAGGGAAAAGACATTTTTATTAAGGAAAAATATTAATATCCATCATGCTATTTTTTAAAGCAGAAAGGTGAAAGGCAGAAAAGGAAAAAAAAACTAAGAAAATGCTCCACAGTATGCAGTAAGTGGCAGAAATTATACTGTGAAAATCCTTTTTTTCTAGTGTGGCTACCTAGGGCTACATTACATGCTACAGGAGCAATAAAAAATTGTGACATCTCCTGAGATATATAAGTGCAAGGAAAACTCTACCCCAGCCAAAGGAGAGCTGGGGGAGGAAGATCGCTATAGAGACCAGCACACCGCACATTGAAACACTTGAGCTTAAGCTCATTTCTTTTTAGGTTACAAACTAAGAGGGCTGACATGATGGAACAACTAGGAATGTTCTTTTGCTGTACCCTTCAGAGGAAAAAAAAAAAGTTTGCTTTAAAAATGGGGAGCAAAGAAAAAGCTGTCATGTTTTAGCTTTTTTTTTATTATTATTACTTCTATAGCGCTACATAAAGTCACTTTATAGGCTTTAGAAACATACACCAAGACTAAGCCTTTCCCTGAAGTGGCTCACTGTTTCCTCTGAGTGAATTCAATTTGGACATCTACAGTATTGGACAGCAGAAATGGGGCAAATAGAGCTGCAGAAGAAAAGCTGCAGGGAGCTAAGGGAAAAGATTCAAGGAGTAAAAAAAGTCCATGGGGAGAAGAGAGAAATGGCTCTTTCCCAAATTCTGTGATGGTATAAACCAAAGCACAATCAGAACAAGAGAGGGGGAGAGAGAGCGAGCACAAGGTGTGCTATGGCAAAAGGATGGGCCACACAACTCAGGGCCAGCACAAAGAAAAGTGTGCAACGAGCCAGAGATGCTGGATGGTGAGTTTTCAAACCCAGTCCAGAATTTTATAACTTCTGTCACTGAGGAAACAGTTACATCACTCCAAAAAGCCCTTCCGAATCAGTATACACTTTCAAAGATGTAAACAGATATTTTCTGTATCTTGTTCTTTCATCCTTTTGTCCAGAATTTAATTTTGAATGCAATGTGTTATTATTAGACCATGTTCTTTTGATAATAGTATGAATTTGAATGTGATCCATTTCGAGCAACTCCTGTGATACCCAAGTATCTCCACAAGCATTTTAGCTTCCTGAATTAATAAATGTAACACAAGCATTTTGAGGAAAATGCAGACACTGTACTTAGTCTAACAATTCCTCAGGCATATAGATGAAAATAGTAATGTAATGAAAATTTATTGTCAGATTTACATTTATATATAGCTAATAATACTAGACAGTGGATTCTTTACATTTATGTACAGTACATTTACGTTTATTACTAGATGCTGCAATCTTTAAGACATCCCATTAGCTCTCATTTTAACATTTTATATATATGCTTGCTCTTCAAAAAAAAAACCACTTAAACCAGGTTGTTCCACAGAATTAATGAAGCCTCATTTCAAAGGATTTATGTCCACACCTTTGTTCCCCTCACAAGAATCAGAGAGTCTCCCATGGCCCTGAGAGTATCCGAGGCACATGCACATGTCTCATTACATACTGCACAGTTAAAAGTTAAAAGTGCTGTTCTAATGCTGAAATTTGGTAGATACTTTTGAAAAAGTTTATACAATAGTCACTGGCAAAATACAAGCATGTGTGACTTGTCACATTTCTGGTTCATTTAAACCAGTAGAACTGCAAACTGCAAACAAAGAACACTTTTCTAGGTTTAACTTTCCCTCTCTGCATATATTTTCCTTCTGATTTTCTCAAAATGCTCCCTATGTACTAAGACCATATGTTCAGAAAACGGTAAATAACATTCCTGCTTTCTGGCCACTTTGCTGTGTCTCTCAAAGACACCTGTGGCAGCGATCAGAGCTTTCTGCAGTTTTGTACAGAGCACTGTGAGGCCCTCAATCGAGAAGGTAACATTCAATGAGAACAGGGTTCAAAGAACTGAAAAGATAAGCAAATTTTGGAAAAGGAAACAAACCCTTCCTCACTGTCAGACCAGCGCTAAAGCACGATGGGAACCTACTTACAGCTTTCTGTGCTTGGTTAGATAATGCTGAACACGATGACTTAACAAAATTTAGGCAAATACAGGCAGTCTTATGTGATTATTTTTTCAGGAGATCTTTCATATCTGGTAGCAGAAAATCGACCCTAGCAGGGTTATATTAAAATATATCTATTTACTGAATATGGCACTCCTTTTCATAAGATATTTTCTGCTGAGAACAAGTGGCTTTCTTGTTCTTGTTATCTCATACACACAGGCATTAGATCTAGTTGGGTAAGATACTAACCCTGAGAAGTTTGGGTTTAGATTTTCACCTTCAATTGCTCTTTAGGAATCTTTTCCCACCACAGACAGATGCTCTTAGCAAATTAACCACTAAAATCTATCAGATAGTTTTCTAGCTTCACCAGGTTATTTTCAGAATCAGGACTTCACACAGCTCCAGCATTTTCTCCTTTGATTGATTTACACATGTAAGAGAAGTCAAAGAAAAACTTGTCAATATTCCCAAAGTCAAATTTCAAAATTGATGTAGTAAGGCATTTCCTCCACTGTAATATGGCAGCAGAAATATAGAGAAATTAAAGCCAAAGGGGAAGATATTGTGATACAGAGCCTAAACCTGCATTTCCAATATTCTGGCCTGCATCTTCCTTAGTAAAAGATTAAGGAATGCTTGGAAAAATTCTTAAAACAGGAAAAATTTTAAGTGCTCTTAATATATACAAGTATATTATTTTATTTGTCTTATGTCATAAGTATGTTGTAGCTTGTACTAATTACACATTTAACTGTATATGCACATCCTTCTCTTGCTTGCTTTTTACTTCATGATTGCCAAATAACCTGAAAAATATGCATTTTCATCTATCTGTAACCAGCATGAGATTCCTGGGGTTTTTTCCATTTAGAAAACAGTCTCTATGATTATTTTTTAACCTAGACTCACCATACAGAACTGCATGAGTCACATAATCAAGCCATAAACCAAGCAAAAAATTTTGTATGGTTTTGATGTCTTTCTGGCTTTCTTTCCCATGCCACATCACTCCAGGCATCAACAAAAAAATGTTTTAGTGTTACTGCTTTTAACTTTTCAAGCCTAAAAAACATTTATGGTCACATGGTGGATTGGAATAATTTTTCAGTAAACCTGCTAACATTTTGAACAAGAATTGGGTGCCAGATGACTGTTCTGCAACTAATTCAGGAACAAATTTTTGTATAATCTACTGAAAATGCTTTGGAGTTCCTTGCCAGCAAGGCTTTCTAATAAGATCCTCATGAGTAATTAGAAATCTATAGACATGATTAAATCTTAATCTACAATCTGCAGGATGAATGTTGAGGCTGAGGTATGACAAACTGGCAGAGAACTCAGCTGGAGATCCCTGTGTAGCTTCAAGAATTTGGCTGGCATTTGTCAAAGCTGAAGCTCTGATTTATCTGTGAATTCCTCAGACTGCACTTGTCTCCACCGGACAGATAACCCATAAACCAGTTTGCCAGCTCAGTTCCACAGCCCAGACTGCCCCAGCACCAATATCAAACATTTTACAGAAGGTGGGCATAATTTGGACTGTCATTGTGCCTCTTAAATAATGGATATAATTTGCCTGGTCTTTATTATTTAAAGGGTCATTTACATGATACATGTCCTACTCAAGCTACCCAGTAGGTAATTCTACTTAGTAAAGCAAAGTTCTCACTAACTTTCATTTTTTCCTCAACAGGAAGCAGTTGTTGTGTAAGTAATGCCACAGCAATACCATAAAGCTCTGGGAAAAGCTGGTTCTAAGCAGTCTGGAAATGTTTACGACTGTAAACAAAAGAGACTGAAACTACTGAAAAATTCATTTTCTCATGTTGTTTTAAGAGCTGTATTGGCTTCCACAAGTGCACTTCACAGCCAGGAGAAAACCTTCCAACTTTCTACACATAAAGTAGCCTCCCGGTTCCACCAAAGATATGAACTTGGCACAACACGAGGAACAAAGCCTAAGAACAAGCTAATGAAGGCTAACATTAAAAAGGTATTTAAAGAAACAGCTTTACTACCTAGCTAGACAATTCCAGCACACCCAGCCCCTGTTCTGACAGGCAGAGTCATGATGAATGCAAGAAACGTTCCACTTCTCTAATCAGCTGAAGATTTCAAAGAGTTTTGGAAAAATATATAGAAATATCTATCGTGCAGATAAAAAAACAAAGCAGAGATAGACTTTGGAGACCACAAAGTGCCAGAAAATGATACAATAAAATCTTTTTTCCTTGGTTAATTTAATCCAATTAGAGTTCTCCAAAATTAACAGAAATACTCAGAAATCACAATGTTTAACCTTGGTTCAAATCCATAATGCTACTTTAAAAGGACTGTGAAGAACTAACATGTTATCTTAAATTCTCTGTGCTACTCTTTCGGCAGCCAGCAAGCCTAAAACAAAAAGTAGTATAACATAAACTGCCAATGGAGAAAATAAAAACAAAATCATGTACATGTAAATGTACTCACTATACAAAATGTGAACATAACAAATAAAAATCACCAATTAAAGTTTATCTCAATAATGAGCCAGACTTGCTCATGAATCTTCTGGTATTTAGTACGTCTTTACAGAGGAAAGAAATCTGAATATACAATGAAAATAAATCAAAGTACATTTGGAAAGATCCTCTTAATGTTTATCACAGAAAAAAAGTACAGCCTTTGAGGCAATACGGTTTCTCAATATTCATTCCCCAAACTAACTGGATCACGAGTTTCAATATTCCCAATTAATCTTTCTCCATTGCAAAAAATCAAACGCCCAAATTGACAAGGATGAGAATTCAGGTGGCTTGTGCAATCCCAATTTATGTGCAGGCGTTAAGGAACAGTCTTTAAGAGTACAGTCATTTTAGAGTTTTCAACAAGCCCCACTGGCTCATTTCTGCGGGTGATTCACTGAAGTTCTGCCTCTTTCAGAGAAAGCTCCGAGTTCCTGTGTGACACTACACGAGGTATCAAAACCAAACCTTTCCTCAGCGATCAGTAGTGCCACGTAAATGTTCAGCTTGCACCCTTGAGATGCTGGGGAAGTTATCTACCCACAAGAAAAACACACCTGACACTAAAGCAGCGAGTGATGTTTTCTGAACACAGTATGTGCTGTATGATCTGAAGGGCTCTAAAATCCAATCTTATGTCTTAAAAATGTGCATCCAAATTTGGCGAATTTTTCTGACCTTAATCTCTGTCAGTTCCCCATCTGTAAAACAGAGATAATACCACATCCTCACTGGGGCTTTGTGGAGATAAATTTAATTTAAAACCTGTGTAGCACTTGGATACAGCAGTGATGAGCAGCACAGAAAAGCCTATGAGGAAATTAATAATTCCGACATCTGAGCAGGGTCTGAATGACGCACTGTAAATAAGGCTTAGGGCCACATATCAAACACTGAGGATAAAACAACTTCTTGAACAGCTGCTCATTAATTGAGCACTGTCCATCTTGTGTACTGAGTAAGGAAGAAATCATCTGGAAAAGTATTATGCGTTCTTATAGTTAAAGACTTCCTCATAATTCATATGCATAAGAGAAGCTGAATTTCAGTTGCAATGACACTCTTAACACTCTCTTCTCTCAGTCACTTGATTTTTGCAGTCTAAATAATGTTTTTCTCCGTGAAGTTTGTATGTGTAACATCTATATACAAAGAATGAATTATGATCTCATTGTGAATCTCTGATTTCCATGCACAAGTGATAATGAACAAATCTCGGTTAAAAAAAAAAAAATCCATTAGAAATATAAAATACCAAGCTTGCCTGGGCTTGGTAAATTCAGCAGGGCTTCTACTGAATTTCCTCTTCAATTGCTTGAAATGGTCCAAGTGCTACTTCTGTTAACACCTACTATGTATTACCATAAGAAACTTGGGAAGGGAAAATATATCAGGGCACTGTCCTTTCAATTTTAATCCAAGGCATTAAATTTTAATTCTGAACAATAACAGCAGCTGACATGTTCCCTTTGCTAGTTCCTGTGAAAGTAAATCAGGGAGAAGCAAAGCTAGAAGTGCACTTGGGAGTCCAGGAGAAATAGCATCTCCTCCACGTGCTCTCCAGTCGCGCCTTCTTCTTCTAAAAAAGCCCTTTGCACCTTTTAGGATGAGGTGATGGTCCTTTTCTGGTGACAGCCACCTCCTCCTCCTTCAGACTGCACAAACACACCCTCAAGGAAAGGGACACCACTGTGACAGCCCTCAGAGAAAGAGCCCAAACACAGCCCTGCCATCTGACCAAGCCAGGGGACTCCAGGAAGTTGGACAGGTTCCACTCCTGATTTCATTTAGATGACATGTAACTTGCTCAGTAAAAGCCGGAAGAGTCATATCCAGCAACAGAAGATCCAAACCAGATCCTGCAAGTTTCAGTTCAAGGAGTTTTCTAAAACTCAAGTGCTAAAACAGCCTAATGTATTCAAATTAAAATTAATTTTTTTCCATACTAAATCATTTGAACAAATAAAGCAGATTTCCCAGAGGCTACTTGTACAATTCCATCTGTGTAAAATTATCAGTGGTCTTAAATATCACCAAGAGAAGTGAAAGCTGTTTCATTCCAGCTAAAAAAAAATCTGTCTTCAGAGAGTAACTAGAAAACATTCTTTGTTCAAATTGGCACCAAATTCACTAGACTTTGTCAACCAATCTTATGTAACACAACAATTCTTACAGTAAAATGCAACCAGAAGATGTTCTTCTAGCAAGAACATCCCATCTTCTCAAAAGGGCAATGGAAAGCCAACATCTTTTAAATATTTAATTAGGAGTCAAATCAAATTTACATAGGGATGTGCCACATTTTCAGCTCGTGATGAAGACAAACATCTCTGCGTATTATCAGCACTTGCAAGGATAGTCATTTCTGTTTCACTTTGCTTACAGAAGGTCTCCAGAGGTTTTCACACGGTTACGCACCCTTTCAGAGGCTTCTTTTAGTTTTTTATTTAACTAGTTCATTGTTGATATAAGCTGGAACATTACAGTTCCAACAGCAAAATATTTGGTACTTGATGAAAGCGTGAGATATGCCCTAAAATAATTGTATTTGTCTTCTGCAAACATTATATTTGAGTTCTGAACAAAACTGCTGATTGAGGCTGATGAAAATTACTCCATCTTGAAATGCATTGACAGATGTGCTATCTAGCAAGGGATTTCCCTGGAAATTTTCTAATTTTCTTTCACCAATTTAGAAAAGGTTTATTTAAAATCTGCCAGAATGTACTGGAGTACAGTCACATAATATCTGGTCATGGAAAGAAAGCAAAAATGTAGTTGAGAAGCCTAAGCTCTGGCTTCTTGAAATGGTAAAAACTCATCCAGAAACCAGCAGCCTTTTAAATGACCTAACATTTCCTAGGAAAAGCAAAAAAATAAAACCTATAATTTAATCACAGAATTAATAGAATGGGACACACATTCCTCATTTTACAGGCTTTTAGAAAAAAGGAAAGGGAAGAACAATTCCCCAGAAAGCTTCCACACTTTTCCTTTCTATTGAAGAAGTAATTAATTGCCAAGAAACCAAACTTCAACAAACAGCAACAAATACACAAGCACACAAACACTGCTTACAAAACAACTATGGATATCATCACGTATTTCAAGGTTGTGACTCGTAGAAACTTTAACATTTCACACACAGACGTTCTTTCCTGTCAGTAAATTTGCCCTTTCCAAAGACAAGGTGGTATGAAATCAAAGCTTATGATTTTCTCTTTCTGACAGCAATATAACCAGCTAAACTGCGGACTTTCCTCTCCCTCCAGCATTAGATCAGCAAGTCAAAGGTGAGGAGAGAAGTAGTAGCTAATTTTATTAGAACTCCCATGCAATCTAGAAACATCAGTTGAAAAGGAGATGTACAAGTGTCACCTCCAGCCTTGGGACAACAGTGTGACCATCAGAAACACTTCATCATTTCAACCATGACTTTGGCCAGCTGAATCTCCAAGGATGGACATTCCACAACCAATCCCAAAAACATGTTCTTCAGTATGGAGGGGAAAAAAAAGTAGATTATCAATGAGCACTGAAGGAAAAAATCATTAGGTTTCAATCAAAAGCATCACAAGCCTTCTGGGGCAGCAGGCTCTTATTTTAGATACATGAGATGGTACCTTGCCACAGACTGGCTTCCTAATAATTGGCAATATGGAAGGTTGTGTTTTTCCCATAATTTTCCAATCTCTTTCCACTGCTTCCTTGCATGATTAGCACAAGCAAAAGTATCCACATCCCCCACACTGAAAGCACTTACAAGTGCATGGAAGAAAGCTCTTTTCCTATTGTTGCAATCCAGTTCTTCCAAGCTGCCTCTTACAATTGTATGGGAAAAACCTTTTTCTGCAGTAGACATAGGTGAACTAGTTCACATGGTGCTATTTGATTAAACAAGATGTTTCTATACATGTGTAGGTATCAACACAAGCAAATTTCCTCATATATATCATTCTACCTCCTGTATCAGTTAAATATTCAAAAATTTAAAACTTCACAATTTAATAGGTGATCACTTCCAAGGGAAGATTTCCTCTGGCAGTCAGTTTTAACAACTAATTCTTATTCCTGTGCTCTGTGAAGTAAATTGTGCTAACAATCTCACCCGAGATAATCCAGGTTATTTAGTATTAATCTTGATAATTGATTCTTATTTTAATATATTCTCATTAACCTTGCACTGCACAAGTTGAGCGAAGTTTCTACTCTCTGGCAATCCAAGATGCTCTACAAGCTCCCCTTTGACCTTTTTGATAGCCCTTGATGGAGTGACCTAACACAGGAGTTCACTTTCCAGTATCACACCACCTTAACGTTGATGCACAGAAACCCACATTCACACAATTCAAAATTTCCTGAATACAATGTTTCAAGTGATAAAAGATGTGGAGATTTTGGGTTGTTGCCTTTGCTTGCATGTAACACACTCCTAATGCACTTAGCTAACGGGAGGAGAAACTCAGCTGCTGCACAGCAAAATGCTCCAGTTCCATATGCAGCACATACATTCCAAGCTGTGACTGACCTACATATTAACCTCAAAGAATGAAATTTTGGGCCTTGCTCTTCTAAGATGTAGGACTAATACTCTGTAATTCATCGTTTACCTGAAGAATGTATACAGGTTGCTGTAGCAATGGCTAATCCGTATTGCCACAGCTGAACACTTCACTCAAAATTATTACTTTTACAAAGGACTTCGATTTGCGTCTCTTCAGAACGTACAGCACAGGACACTGCAGCTCTAGATGCACTCAGATGCAGCTTCTCAGCTTGTGCCTGCGCCCTGGACACTTGCACTATTAAAGCAGGCAAGCACCCCTTGGGGGATCCCCCGCACTACTGATAACGGAGCCACTCCGCCGAATCGGCAATTCGAGATGAGTAATCACAGATGAAAGAGCCGCATGATCTCACAAGAAGTCCCTGAAGCAATTGCATCTCTTGAAACGTGATTTCAAACTCAAAAGCAGCGTGGGGAGCAGCCACGTTCCCCCATGGTGAACACTTGTAGTTCTGCGCATGGGGTAAAGAGCACAATGACCCCGTTTTGTGGGAGAATCACCTTCTGGAAGGCACAGAAGGCACAGCAGGTTCCAGGGAACCCTGCTTGTGCCTACCCTGTGCCTGCTCAGGTGGATAGTGAGGTTATTTACTGGGCAGGCTAATTTTTTTTTTTTCTGCAATTTCTACATGTCCATAGAGAGCAGCAGTCTAAATTTGCAGCAGAGCTTTTTGTATAGAGGAAGAAATATTTGTATGATGAATTATGTGGAGCATCGTACTCCATGGGAGAATTCTGAAGACAAATCGGAGCGTATTATTAGTATGTCATTTATTTTATGAACATTTGGTGCACAAATATCTATATGCCTACACCCACTCAACAACAGGAGGGGGGAAAAGGCAGTTCTATTGCACAGTTTGTCATTATTTCTATGCCAGAGAAAAACCTCAGTAACCTTGTTTCTCCAGCTATTTACAGCCCCCCCTTTGTCTTTCCCATACACTGGTGTTCCCTGTCCCTACTGAACACACACACAGCCAAACGTTATTGGGTACAGAGGAAACAAGCCAAGGCACCAGGAGCCAGAGCTATTACTTTCTCAAGTTCAGAGTGTAGAATTTACCCAGCCCAGCCCACAGTGTTCAGGGAACAGTCAGAAGAGAGCAGGATGATAGATGGATCTGGGCTGAGCAATCCTTTACTCCCCAAATAGATCTTGCTAATACAGTAGCATATGAACGATCAGCTCTTCCCCAGGGGCCACCCTGTCCCCCAACAAACAAAGCTATGGAATCTGACACGACAAATATTGATTTCCCCGGGGGAATTCATTTCCCCAACACAAGAGAAGCACTATCTCAAATGAGCAATCAAACTGCAGCAGCAGTTTGCATTTAAAGACATTTAAAACTATTATACTGTAGTGCATACAATATGTAAACAATCAGGTCAGCCTAAGTGCAACATGTATTTACATGCAGTCCTTAAATGCACGAGATGTGTTGCCATACTTAATTATTTCTGAATCAAAACAGTTTAAAATTAATTTTTCAGCTTATTTTAGTTTAATTTACTAAAGGCACAATCCAAAGCCTTTTCACAGGAAGGAAAAATTCCCAACACACTAAAGTTGGCTTAAGATATGTTCTCAGCAATCCTGCTTATCACATCAATGCTGTAGATCTAGTGTTCTCTGCTGTTTAGTGCCACTTCACTTACAAAAATTAATCTAGGTACATTGCCCATAATTTATTTTACTATTTGAAAGAATTTATAGCCTATTTGCCTGTTTCATCAGTCAATGGTATGGATCTCCCAGACTTAAGACTAGTATTTGATCTATATTTAACTGACTTTAATAACATCGAGTTACCCAAACTTGAAGAGGAATAGGAAGTAGATTAAAAATGGATATATCTACTCCATCTAAGAACACACACTCAAGATTCATCCTATTGTTTCAACATAAGTATATCAAAACAATAATATGAAATAACATGGAAACCAGAAAATTTATTTCTTAAGTATTATATACAGCACTCTGACATTCCTCTGATGAATAAAGGACATGTACTACTAATCCCCTCCTAATTTATTCCATTAACTCATTGTCTATTTGCACAATTTATTTGATCTACCTACTCAGGGCAAAGAGCAATTTCTGCAATCAAAGGTAACCTTAAGATGATACAAGTTAATTTTCTGTGTCATCTGATTAACTTCCAGTCGTACATATACTTTTCCACTGTTACACCACATTCTACATTAGTTTTATAGAAGAAAAAAAAGTGTTCATATACAGGAAGAGAAAAACCAAACCAATGCAGAATTTTTGCTTTCATAATATCAGTTGGGGAAAAAAAAATTTACAAATGCTCTAAATCCAAAAACTTGGTATCCTCAAATGTCCTTTTGTATCAAGATGATTCAGGAACAGCTTCTTCTTGGGCAATAATTCAAGTGAGGAAGGAGAATAATCCAATGCTTAAACTCAAACTCACAATGTCAACTTCTACCTCAAAATCTCTATTCCAGATTAGAGCCCTTGAACACTTTATCTTACAGATGTGACCTCTCACAAAGAAATTTCTAGACTTCTAGATTGATCTGCCAATCCTAGACTAAAAAAAAGGAAAGGAATGTGATGGCACAGTTCTTGGAAGAGTATTTAGAACACATCACTATCTTGCCTTTGCTTACCCCTCCCTCAAAACTGTAAGTAAAGAGTCAGATATACAAAACAAATCTACCCACAAGGCAAGAGGACACAAAAAGTGACAGAAAACTAAGAAAACATTCAGTAACCTTAGCAATTACAGAGATGCAAATAATTAAACTCTGTGAATTGTTCATTATAGAAGTCAGATGAGAACAAGTGATTTGGGTTGTATAAAATCAGGCACCGTTTAAGAACATGTTGCAAGCTCATGGGAAGTCTTAAACAGAAATAAGTCATACTGACTAAAAAAAAAACCTAACATGATTTAGATGAGCAGTGAAAGGTACATAACAAAAAAAAGAATGTAAAGCCATTCCCAGTGATGCAGGTGAGTCAAGACTAAGAAATTGCATAATCAAGGAAAAAAAGAAAAATATAGAAAGAGGGGCAGCAGAGTTTAGAACACTAAGAGAGATTTCATTAACACAGAATTTATAACTGTGCTGTATATCTGCATACTTTGTGGCAGAAGTATTAATAGAAATAATAATAAGAGAAAAAAACCAAAAGTATTCAATAAGTATTAGACTCCAGGAAAAAGCAAGATGATGCGTTTGGAGGATGAGGTGCTTTCTACAATTATTAGCGAGAGAAAATTAATCAACAGTTGCTCAAATTAAAGAGATCTCAATAATTTGCATCCCAGAATTTTGAAACAGCCCAGTCAAGCAGCATCAAGAGTGTCAGACAAAGATTACACTGCTAAGCTTTAAAAACCAAACAAGCAAAAACAACATCCCCAAATTGGGCAAGTCAGGTAATTATACTCTTGTTAGCCTGAAATCAGCGAATGGCAAAATACTGCAATAGTTGATGAATGACTTTACTAATAAGCAATTACAATAGGCTAAAACTAATGCCATTTTAGATGAATTTATGGGAAATTAAGTTAGCTATCTGGAATTCAGCTTTTTTTTTTTTTTCTTTACATTTGAAAACTTGGCTGATAAAAAAGGGGACATCTTTAAAATGAACCACATTTTCACAAAACAACTTATCAGCACAGGACATTTTGGTTAAGAAACCAGAATAATGTAAGTTCGTCACGACGTACACAAAACGCAGTTTAAAAAAAACATTAATAGCCACTAATAAATAACTATTAATAAGAATAATTTGGTTTTAGATGAACACTGCAGAATTTGGCATTTAACCCCATACTAACATCTTTACTGGCATTTCAAAGGCAATTTAAATCACTACAGATAAGGTTTGTGTACAATGGACCGAAGAATGCTCTGGAATACAGTAGGACACCAATGCTAAGCAAGAAAATCCGCTGAGTGGGAGAGCTGAGCAAAGAAGAGTAGAGGCTGTGCTAAACATCGAGGTGAACAAAAAGTCTGTTGTCATATTTGCATATCAAGAAAGTGCACTGAGGAGCAGGAGTTACGAGGAGCTCTGGAGTCATTGGAATTCATTTCATAGACCTTGCAGCAGAGGTTTAGCATCACCGCTGGACATGCACGCAGGAAAATCCCAAACACACAAACAAATGTTAAATTACCTTCTGCATTTGGCACTGGTACAGCCACAGCTGGAATAAGGCCTCATGCATGGATTTATAATTTTTTAAATCAGGCAGATATACTGGAGGATATTCAAGCGAGACAAACACAACAAATCAATTAGAAAACATACTTTGCCAAAGGGCACAGAACTTCATCTTTCTTATTGAAGGGAAGCTTGAGGAGTGCCTTGAGTACAAAAGCAGCTACAAGCCACATAGATCTTAACAATTTAGAAACACAAAGGTATAAAAGCTTCTATTGATGGAAAATGACAACTATTAAAAGAGATGAGCTCAGAAATGAAGTGCTTGTTTTGTTTGATGCATTTCTCTTAATGAGTACTTACTATTTGAATAAATTACCCAGGGCAGAGATCTTTTATCAAGAGTAATTTTAACAAATAAAGATAAGATGATCTGAAAGATCTAATTAGAACATAAACTAATTTGGGAGAGTCATATAGCTTTGTCCTGTGACTGTGGAAGCCACACTAAGGTGACCACACTGGTGCCTGCCCCTCAGCAGAATTAGTTCCTTTTAGCGCTCTTAGTGCTGCACATTGCAGGTTCACCTATATTTTGCTGCTTTTTGTGTCACAATAATGATCATCGAGTGAACAGGTGTGATAGGGGACTGAATAAATGAGGTAATTTGTAATTAAAATTAAATGTAAGTTTAATTTCTACTGCACCTTTGATTCTGTTATGAATGCTGGTCCAGTCCTCACATAATAACCCACATTAATCAACATTATCTTCGTATCTTTTTTAAAACTCGGTATGCAGCCTCTTTTCTCATTGCCAAAGAAGTCTGCCACCACAAGAAAAAGAGTGATTTACATTTACTTTCAAAATTGAAATTAAAGAGTTTAGTATGACTGCTGGAAGGCTGGTCGTCAATAATCACATATGTTTATATCTGCCATCAGGTACAAAACTAAATGTTAAAACCTGATTACAGTGTAAACAATACTTAAAACTAAGCACAATATTTTGGTTTCTAAATAAGTAAACAAACATTTGGCTTTTTCTCTCTTCAGTCCCTTCTTCCAAAATTATTTAGTTTGAACTGGGCAAAGCTTATTCCAGAGAAAACAAACAAGGCAGATGGTTAAATGTCTGTATGGTCTGGAATTCCATCAACTTATCAGCTACCAAATTACCCTTTGGTACAAAGGCTCATCACCAGTACCAGAGAAATTAATTAATCCTTGGAGAGTGCTATGAACCAGCACATGGAGCAGTGGCCTTTCATGTCCAGTGGTCTTTTTCAAGGTGAGATTTCCCGCAAAATTCATACAATGTGGTTCTAAATTTTCAGATCAATTCAGCTGCTGCTGCCACCGCCATATGCTTGTATGCAGAAGAAAGTGATGCTTCTGGAGTTTCGAGACTGATTCAGAAATGTACTTATGCACAGGGTTTCTTTTTTATTTGAAAAGAATAGTAAGAGGCCATTCCTATTCCAGACAACACTCAAACGGGTGCTGAAGCTTCTGATGAATTTCAGTGCCATCTAAAATATAAGCACTACTCCAAACAGAAAACCTTTGAAAATTTCAGGGAAGAATGACTCAGAATAAACAGTAAAGCACAGCACTTTTTGGATCTTTAATGTAGATCAAAGAATGCTCACTTATATTCCATTACAGCAATAGTTGTATGATTCTGGGGAAAAAAGAAAACAATAAAAGTGTATTTCCTCCAGCTTCTGAAATGCATATCCACATCCTACAGGGTTGGTGCCAGGCCTATCAATCAAAAATCTAATAAAGGTCTCCAGGAATTTCAAGAGAAAGTTACTCTGGAAAAAGCTTTATGCTAGCACATCCTAACCACATCCCACCTCTGGTTAGGATGAAAGGCGGATGCAATTTTAACACTCCTGTATAAGCCAATGCATTCCAAGGTAAGTCTAACAACTATAAAAGGAAGATCAAGCTTCACATAAGAAATCTAGTCCAGCTACATTTCACCTGAGAGGAACAAGAAAGGCAGATTTAAACAGAGGTTGCTTCCTCCAAATAACCCAACATTTTTTTTTAAAATTGTAAAATCAAATTTAAAGGTTATTTACATGGGAGTAATTTCTTTGATTCCAGAGATTGTAGCCGTCTTTGGTGTAAAGACACAGCGGTTACACCACCAATCCAGAAAACTGCCATTATTTTCAACTAGCAGTGATTAGCAATAACATAAAAGCTTACAGGCTCCAAACCCCCAAAAGAGGAATCAGAACTACCACTACTACATGTGTTGCAAGAAAACAGCATTTAGCAGACGAGGTTTTCTTGCTATCTACATCAATCGTCACCCACCCACTTGCATTCAGCCTTGGGTTTTTGAGGGAAAACTAAACATTCCTCTGATGCAGAGAGCCATCTCCAGCAGAATGCTGTGTGGATCTGCTTTCCTTATGCTCCTTTCATTGGGGTGTGGAGATAAAAAAGTCTTTTCTCAGTACTGCAGTAAAACTAAGATCCTAGACAAATCAGGAATGCCAGGCAGCAGCTTCAGCAGGAGCACTGGAAATAAAAAGAATTTGCCATGTAATTTCACAAGCTGAAGAGAAGGATTCATAAACAGAGGCCCCAGAGTGCCAAATACCACTCCAGTGAAAAGTAAGAGGAAGGCAGGTCTCTCAGAGCCATGAAAATGGTTTGCCCACCTTTAGCAGATGAAATAACAAAGACTAGAGACTCCTAACACAAACATGCACACATACGCACAAACCCCACATGCCTTTAGAATTTACAATGGAACTTTATTTGCGTCCCACTCTAATGATTCCAGAGTTTGGAACAGGAAAGGAACTTATTTACCATGTCTCACTTTGCCTGAAGAGAACCATTATAATGGTTACAGCGTTGTACAAATACCTCTGCTCAAGGCACCTCTTCATTTGTTTAAAAACAGAAGTCTTGTTAAAATGCAGTGCACCTTTTACTACATGAAAGAACATAAAAATAACCACCTTAGCAGGAGGCCCTGTACTCTTTAGGGATTGAAAAGCAAAGAAAAGAATAATTCAGAAACCTTAGAGTCAGTATTCTGGCCTCTTGGAAAGAGGTTTAAGAGATCAAGAACAAACAGATTAGCAGCCCTTTAGGCAAGACTTGAATTTTGTTCTTATCTATCAAAAGGCAAGAACAAAAACCAGTAAGAAAAACTACGGAGTGAGCTCTGTTTAATTTATATTTCCATATTACTAAAAATTAGAAAGGTACAACATGCCCTAAGGGAGAGGGTAAACTTCTAATTATTCAAATTTTTTAATTTAAGTATATTGGACCTGAGCCTCGGATTCAGAACTGGGAAATGCAGATCAACTACGGCAGCACTCAAAATAAATGGGGGGGGGGGGGGGGGGGGGGGGGGTGGGGTGGTGTTTGAATTCTTTATTTTTTACTATAATTGTGTGGGTAGGGGGATGATGTGCAATAAGATGCACTTCTTTACTTTGTTAGATCTGGTTTACCCACAGGTCATGGCAAATTCTCTGGAGACTATCAACAGGTTATCAACTCAGTCCTAATGGTTTTCATCACAGCTCAGTGATACTCAAGCATAACCTCTGTGCAAATCATTCCCTTGCATCCAAAGGATAAAGAAGGTTTCCTTCCTCTGTACAGAGGAGATTGACACAAGATCGTTACTGGTTTACTACTTCCTTCGAAATTATGAAATAATGACAATGAATGCAGAACATGAAGTCACAAACATGGGACACACACGATAATTCCAGTGAAGGAGGACATTCACTCTGACACAACTTGTTTAAGAGTAAAGACACAAATTATGCTGGTGGGGCAACTCACACAATTTTTTCTTTAATACCTTCTGCTGCAGTATTTTTGGGGGCGCATCAAAGAACAATACAGGATGATGCTGACAATCCCTCTCACATATAAAAATGTCATTACAGAGCGTTAAAGGCATCATTCTGTATGAGAAACAGCAATTCACAGGGGTTGATATTTTTCTGAGCTGAGGAAACACCTAAGGTTCTTCCTCACAGTGACCCAATACCACAGAACTGGATTTGTGTGGCAATGTTTTGGTAGGGGGGTGGTTTACAAGGGTGGCTTCTGTGAGAAGCTGCCAGAAATGCCCCCCATATCCAATGGAGCCAATGCCAGCAAAGACAGACCCACCACTGGCCAAAGCTGAGCCCATCAGCAACAGTGGCAGGGCCTCTGGGGTAACAGATTTAAGGAGGGGAAGAAAACCCTGCAAAACTGCCACCAAAAAGATGATTAAGAAGATGTAAGAGAAACAGCTCTGCAGACACCAAGGTCAAAAGGAGGTGTTCCAGGGCCTGGAGCAGAGATTCTCCTGCAGCAATCTCATGGAAAGCCCCCGCTGGAGCACGGGAAGAGCATAAGGAGGCCTTCCCCTGCAGAGGAAGGAACAGCAGAGACAACGTGTGATGAAGTGACTTGTCCCCCTGTGCCACTGAGGGGGAGAAGGGAGAGAAAATCAGCAGTGAGGTTGAGCCTGAGAAGGGAGGGGTGTGGGAAAGGTGGTTTCAAGATTTGGTTTTATTTCTCATTGCTCTTCTCTGATTTGATTTGAAATAAATTAAACTGTAATTTTCCCATGACGGTAATGGGTGAGTGATCTCTCCCTGTCCTCATCTCGACCCACAAGCCTTTTGATGTATTTTCTCTCCCCATCCAGCTGAGGGGGAGAGTGATAGAGCAGCTTCGGTAGGTACCTGGCATCCAGCCAGTGTCAACCCACTGCAGTGACACTGAATACTCTTGCCAGAATTTGTTCTGAAGGTTGCAGACGTGTAATATGATGAAAAATCTGATAAATGGGAAATGTGGGGGCAGGGAGGGGAGGAAGGTCAGCAGAACACTTTTCTGTGTCAGCCATGTAACTGCTTTAACGTTCTAATTAGCTTTAAAATATTTCCTGTAAACACTTTTCTATTCCTTTCTGAAAAATGTTCAGCACTAACTTTTATAGAGGTGCCTGTAGTCCATGTCTTCTCTTACACAATCACAGTGAAACAAGTTTTATTTTTCATCCATAAGAACTGCAGAGTTCCTTTCCCTATTGTAGTTACAGTGGTTGGATAGTCTGAGCTGGCTGAGGTGCACCCTCCTCATTTCCATTTCAAATCACTGTGATACTCCTGTTTGTTTCCCAAGCTAAACTGCTGCAGTCTGTTCTGTCTTAATTAGGCAGTTGCCAAAGTCTACCTCGGGAATTATTGCACCTTGGAAACCCAGCAGAACTACTTATGCACTTACTACACAAAAGAGTTCAGAGGTTTGAAAGGATGGCTCTGCATTTCTGGCCTCATGCAAAATCAAGCAGTCTCGGTTATTTTTAATACACATGTGTGGAATTGCAAAAGGAGAATATGTAATAAAGAGACTAAATTGTCCTCTTAGTCCTTACATGAGCAAAATGAATTAGTTTTATTTAACAGAAGTAAATTTACATAGAATTTGACCCAAAATTCATATGAAAGATAACCAGTACCCTAGACCTAGCCAGGAAAAGCTGGCAATGGTGAATCAGGAGTTTTAAACAGAGGCCATTACTTACTGCTGATTTCTTTTTCAAGCTAGAAAAAGAAACTGCTCACCAGATGCTGAAACCTTCAGCAGAAGAGAATCTAACGTTCTCCTCTCATTACTGCAGTTCACATGACATGTCCCTTCCCTTGACTTCAGCGCAGGCAGATGAATACAGACTAGAAAGAGGAGAAATGGTCCCTATGTTTTATTTAACACTTTAAAAATTGATACAAAGAGTGCTCCAGTAACAAGAGCTGACAGCTTTGATTAACATAGCTACATTTCCTTCCTATCCCTGCATCACAGCCATTGTAATTTAAAAAAATAAATAAAACCTTCTTCATAAAGTTCACGAAACTTCTAAAAAACCCCCTTATTTGTAAATTCAGAGCAAACAGAAAACAACCCTAAAACCTTACTCCCCACAAGTCATGCTACATAAGGTGGAAGGGTCTATACCTAGGAAGAAGCCCCTGCCTGTATTGTGCAATTAAACATCATGACATTAAGTTCTCAAACAGGTGTCTTGAGTCACATGCAGACAGCAAAAGCAGTGTGATCTCTGCCTCAGATTATCCCCAGTCTGAATCTCACAACAAACAGGCAAGTGGAAGGAAACAAAACATTACTCAACACCATAGTTTGTTTTCCTTAGGAGGCTACAGCCAGAAAGAGCATCCCCAATAGTCCCATGTGACATGAAACAAGGTTTCTCGTGTGCTAACAGTATCATCTTGCCCTAAGATCATTCAGGTCTATTTTAGTCACATTTTCTGTTGTTATTTTTCTTCTTTTTTATTAAAGTAGGCAAGAGCAAACAGCTTTAAAATCACATTACCTTGTCTCAGTCAACTGTTTGCCAATGTAACAATATAGTATAGTAGTGTATATTAAAGTTCAAAAGTTAGACTTTAAAGCAAAACCCAGTGAGAATTATTTATAACCTATAAATCAAGCTGCAAGAAAAGCAGTGGTAAGGGTTTCTAGTTGACTGTAGGGGCAGTGGGGCACAGAAAGAGACAGCATCATTTAAACTCTTTAAAATTTATCTTTTAACTTTAAACTTTTAAAATGTCTGTGTTCAATGAAAATAAAATTACTACTTTCATGTATATACAAATACTGGCCGTGACAGCACTACTTGCTGAGTCCAACTGCCAGGACATGTGGACATGTACATGCTTCCAGACTCGAAAGGTTCTGCTTTTGAGGGCACAAATTTCCTCTATTACTTAGTGACAACTATTAGTAGTCAAATTCATTTCAGTAGGATTACTGCCAGGCTTACCAAAACAGTGACTGTGTGCACCTTTTTTCTATTGTCTATAGCATCTTGGCAGTACCAGAACACAACCAAGATTTGATTTCCTGGGCTCTTCTGGAAGCAATTTGGGAGAGAATTATTAACAACAAAAGTACCACAAAAAAAGACCACAAAACTTTAGGCAAAAACTGAAAAGGGTAAGGGAGACGCTGGGGGGGGGGGGTTTTTGTGTGTTTAGATTTTATGCTTAAACTGACTTAGAGTTACGGTATTCTCATAATTTATGCTTCTGCCTTGGATGTAGCTATTAACTGAATGTGTCACTGACCTTGGCTGGATGACAGAGGTAATCATTTCCCGAGGATAAATTGCTCTTGAAGAGTTCTTTATTATCAGGCAGGCCTATGATTTCTTTTAAACACTAGCCATGCCTCCATCTATTCCTCTGGTTTGTTTATTTCAATAAAGCAAGTGTATCTCATTACTAAAGAACATGCTAAAAATCTATTTTATTTCCAGCTTGTTGCA
Source organism: Cephalopterus ornatus (assembly GCA_013396775.1). Taxonomy (NCBI): domain Eukaryota; kingdom Metazoa; phylum Chordata; class Aves; order Passeriformes; family Cotingidae; genus Cephalopterus; species Cephalopterus ornatus. Next base: position 1,186,146 of record VZRE01013210.1, read on the forward strand.
CTCCAGAGTACAGATTATCTTCTTGTGTTTTCTTGAAAGAGACCTGTATGAACATTAATGAGAACTACTGGATTCTTAACACTTCTGAAAAATGCATTCAACTCATAGGAGCACGTAGGAGGTTTAGTCATAGAGGTTTTTTTTTAAGTCTGGCCCAAAAATCAAAGTATTATGCAATCAAACCCAGCTTATTCCATGCCTAGGAAACTGATGTGGTAAATCTTATCAACCTTATCTTTCACAAACAGGCAAATCTTGGTTTTGGCACCAATTAGCCTCTGAATGCCTCAAAATGGGAAGACTCGTCCTGCAGAAACTGTGTCCTTTGCTCCCAGAGGAAGAGAGGACTTCCCAGCATTACAGCTGCACGCTTGTCACTTTATGATCCCTGTTCAGTATCACTGTTAAAGGCAAAGTTTCTGAGCTCCAGACCTGCCACTTGCATTGTGTGCCTTTTCCCAGCTGTTCCATCTATATATTGAGAAATACTGCCATATGTTGGTTGACATAATCTGTTTACAAACCTACATACCTGCAACAGAGAACACTCTCCTCCTGCATATTAGCACAAATTGATTCTGCTACTCTATGCAGTGACTTCACATACATCAAATGTCCCTTCTATCACAGAACAGGATAACAGGAGTTCTTTTGTACGCCTGAGGCTGGAAACATTGGCCAAAATTTAGAAAAAACTGACATATTTAGCTATTATCTCTGAGGTGCCATCCACCATGCCTCTAAGAAGGTCACTAGTCTTATAGAACCTTTCTAATCTGGGTAAAGCAATTCTCACATACACCCTCCACCCCCAGTCCAGCCTCTCTCAAGTCAAGATGACCAGATTCCAAAGAGGAATCTGGATTTCTATGGACTTCTTTATTCATTCACTCCTCTTCAGATTTTCCCTCCACACTTGCATCCTTTAGTACACGATGAAAAGTAGTTTTTAAGGAGCAAATTGTTCTAATTCACCTATTACCATCTCTCCTTAGGAGTGAATCTGCTTTTACCCATCTCGATGATGTTACTCGCTTTCTTGCCTTTTATTTAGCACTAAGAAGGGGAAGCAATACCTTTAACATAGTCTTCTAAATTTTAGTATGCAGGGTGCTCAATACCATATGCAAATACTTCATAATATATTGATATACTTCCCTTAAAGGTCACTAGTCTCAAAGGGGCTGAGACAAAAGGTTCTTAGGAAACTGGTGCCAAATTCAGAACTGGTTTCCAGTTCTTAGTATTCAAACTAGAACACTACAATTGAGAAAGATTTTTTTCTGATGATCATTTTATTTAATGATCTTTACCCAAAGGGCTCTCCATGGGCTCATCACCCATTTCAAAGCAGAGCTCCATTCATCCAGACTACTCCTCTCCATAGGGCACACTTCCCATTCCCAGTCTCTTCATCCTGGATCCACACATTTCAGCACTCCAGTCAGGACACTGTCCCAATACACCACTGTTCCACCAGCAAGATCAAACTCCCACAGTTCTGCACAAGCTTTCAATTGGTCCAGTTTGCTTCCTTTGCTGTATGTTTTCATGTATCAGTAAGTAGAAAGAAGCACATCAAATCTGAATTCTTCATGCATTCTTCAATGAATGAAGAGTTCAGCTGCTTTAAAACATGAACCTGCTCAGACATCAAAATCAAACTTACAGAGCTGAAAAAGTTACTTCTTTTCAAACTGCAAGATTCTTATTCTAATTACCTTGTGGGGTCACGGGCAATTGATGATTATTGTAGAGCACTGCCAAAAAGTATGTATTTTATAAGACAAGAACTGAAACACAAATAGCTTGATGCTGCCTAGTGAAACCAGCAATAATCAGAACACAAATAGTGAATTTATTTCAAAATTGCCATTACTTACACAGTAAACAAAGCTCACTCTTTTATATAAACACTTGCAAGTGCAGCTGCTTATATTGGACAGTGATTTTAGCCAGCTATTCCATTTCATTTTCTTGCCTTTAATGAAATTTAACTGCTGGGAAAAAGGAGCTACAAATTGAATTCAGGTTGCCAGAAAGCAACCTGGGAAGAAAAATAAAAATACCACCACCTTGTCTTCAGTAGAAGGGAGACAAAGAAGATATATACTGTTGGTTCAAAACTATCAAGTACCAAATCAAAGTACAGCAGGAAATCCTTACCATACTGTTGAAATATTCTGATAACATTTCCTTTTTTTAAACAAATGAAATCATTCAGGTTGAGGATCTTATATTAAAAGATTAACAGTATTTTTTAACTTGGGCTACAAATTTTTTGTGCCAAAGAAAGCTGATTTCTTCAACTTCCCTCATTTTTCTCAGATAATGGTTTAAGAATACAGTCATTACTTAAAAGTACATTGTGAACTAAATTTTGCAAACTTATTATTTAACAGAGAGAACAGACACTCAGCATTTCAGAAAATGCTTTTGCTTCTAACACAGTTTAGAGTTACGATTCTGCTCACCCCCCTGACAGAACTGGATCACCGACTGCATCATCCAATCACTTGTTTTCAGAAATACAATAGTGCTGCCAATGTGAGCAGGCTTCAGCAACACAAAGATCTCGGCCACTGCACACACAGTGAAATGCAAAAGTTGCATTAATACAAAAATAAATTATCAACTGAGTGCAAGGAGTGAGGACACAAACATCAACAACATCAGCAAATGGGAACGTTAGGACAAGAACATGAACCTGCCTGCGTTTCACAAATTCTTCATGCTTTTGAGATTTTTAAAAAAAGGGACATTGAATACTCTATGGCATTTTCAGAGAAATTTATGGATGCCAGATTTCAAACTGCAGGGTAAAACACTTTGGAAAATTTAGAGCAAGTTAAAAGACTAAAAAGAATTCTAGAACATTTACTTTCAGGGGTTACTTTCATCCACATTATAATGTCAAATCCATTCTCTGGAGCTGAAGTTAAATCACACAGATTTACTGAGCAGCACAAGAAGAAATATCAGAATATTTCAATATTGGAATACTTCAGTTAACAAACGTTTAACATTGATAATTTCTGGCATGCCCATTTCAAACTTCTAATTCAAAGACTCATTTCTGAAGGATGACCTAGTGCAGGACAGCTTTGATGAAAGTCAGAAAATTCTTACTTTCCAAGTGGTCATCTCTATTTCCAGACCAAATCCTCAAAACAAATTAGGCAAAGTTGCCTTTGATGTCTGCTGAGGGAAAAGCAAGTTTTGTGTGAGTAATTAGTGCAGGACCAACAGAGGCTCTGAAAGGAGTCAGTCTTCAGAAAAATCAGTTTCTAAGCTCTCCAGAGGGCAGAAATGCCAGGCTTCGTGTCTTTCAACAGTAAGCTTCACATTCCCTGGGAAACCAAGTGTAAAACAACCTTGCAAAGGTAATGAATTGCTGAGATAGAATAACAAGTAGTCAGATGTAGCTAATATTAATCTTTCTTCTATGTAAACTGGGGTCCCATCATTCCAAGACAGCACTTCTCGATTGCTTTTTCTTAAATACAAACACTGGTGTCTTTCCTGCAAAGTGAAAAATCAATATCACACAAGCACCCCAGGCCTAAGCAGTTAATACTTACCTTCAGCTAAAAATATACAAACCTCCCATCTCACCCCAAACCCTCTTCACACAGTGGGACTGTGTCAATATTTTATCACTCATTCGTGGAAGCCATCCTAAAGTGTGGATGGAAATTCTGCCCTCCACTACAATCTGTCTGGAAATTAGGAAAAATGAGGCAACATAACGAGAGTTGAACTTCTTGAAACAAAAACACCAACAAGTAAATAATAAAATAACAGCAAAGTCTAACTTGCTTTGGGAAATCTCTGATTTACCAAGTTCACTACAGAACTTCTGCATGTGGAAAAAATAGCTTACACTGTGAATGCTAACAGAGCATTTTGCTTGGTTAATGCACGTAGTCTACAGCTACAGCAGATAAAAAAGAAATTGCAGTGTCTGTTTCCAGAGAAGCACACATGAAGCCTAATAAGTCTAACCATGAGACTGAATTGGATAAACTTGCTGTTGACCAGTCAGTACCCTTTCCCTGATTCCTCTTAATGTCTGACTTTTCAAATCTTAGCAAAAAGATTTGTAGGTTCCTACGGCTTAACAGACAGTGCATGTTTCAACAGCAACAATCTTCATTCTGCTTATTAAAGTAGAAAATGCAGGGTGGAAAAAGAAAGCAATTTCAGTCAAGTTAACTAAATCCTGAGTCAACTGAAGCACAACTTCATAAGAATTACATGTTAGAGTCTGTAAGAACCAAGAGCAAAGCAGGGACAGAGGTTTCAACGTGTTCACCTCCCGCTCGAACGTATACTTTCCACGTGAAGAAACTGAAATGCCCAGGCTACTGCAACTCTTCTCCAAGGTGAAAAACAATTAGTAAATGATCAGGGAGCAAGAATACAGACAAAGAACTAAAATATCTGACATCATTCATTGCTAACTCCATTGAGAGAGAGCAAACTGATGGGAGATGCTGGGGAAAGGACCATTAAGACCATGGGCCTGCTGCGTATTCTTCCTGATGGGAGATGTAAGGCACTATGGATGTGGGCAGGACACATATCATTACTCTGAGCAAAACGTTAATGCAAGCAATCTAACTAATAGCCTGCAGCAGTTTAAAGCATAACATTTCAGATAACTGTTTGATTATTTTTGAAATCCCCAACCAAAAACATTGCTGGGTAGAAAACAAAGGAAAGGGAAAAGCCTTAGATCTGAAAAGAAGTGATGGCATTTTCAAATAGCTAAAGCACAGGAAACATTAGCTAAGGCAAGCTGGACTTGTCCCTTGAGTTGAAGCTGATACGCAGTGACTTGTTCTCTTCTTAGTTCCACTAACAGGTTATGTTGGGTTTTTTCTACACTCTTTTTTTTCTAGCGATCAAAAGAGATCTACAGGGAGCAATAACTCATCAGACCTGCAGGCAATCATGGTTAATACTAAAATTCCCGCATTCGTAGGAGCAGACATAGCACAAGACACAGACAATGCCTATTTAAGGCCAGGATAGGTGGAGACTGCAATTTTAATAGGGTGCAACTGTTCAATTTAGAGACAAGAGGAGTTAAAGAAACACAGGTAGCCCAGATATGCACCATTTAACTTCAGGTGTCTCAGTTTTCAGTTGTCAGTGAAGAGACAGATGTGGAAGCAGCACATAATTTAGGTTAGCAGCTTATTGTCAACACAATGTAGTTTTAAAATAGCAAGATACTGAACCACTTAGAGGTAGAAGATGAAAAGGAAACTTGCTGGTTGTTAAACTCCAATAAGGCTAAGAGAGCAAAGATCGTGATCAACAGGGAATGACATCAAGTTTAATAAAAACAGGACAACAATGGGAATTTTGAGATTACCTTGAAAGTTTGCTTAAAGGCAGACAAAAAACACATTCAAAAAGATGATTTAACACTTATTTTCACGAGACAGTCAACACTTCTGAACTTCAGCCTTAGCACTTTAATATTTTTTCCCATACTTAGCAATAAATATTTCCTTGTCCACAAAAGGAGATGTAATCAGTGGTACTTCCCCCTAACAAAATAACATCTCACAATTACAATTATATTGATTATCTGATTTCAGTTACCTTTGCAGAACAAAGCCTTGGCCATGAATGCGTAATTCTTACCTCTCTGTCGTGGTTTATTATGTGCCAAGACAATGACTGAACTGGGGGAGGGAGCTCTCTGGTGCCCATCTTCAGGTACATTTAACTACTACCCGGCTTCTTCTCCTCAAAAACACACAGTGACCGGGTAATTAAACTTTATGCTATGTTTCCTGACTGACTGAGTTTTCCAGGCCCACTTCCATTTTGCTCCTCCTGCAAACGCAGGGATAAAAGCCAGCCCACATGAGTAAACTGCTGAACTGCTGCACTGTCAGAAACACCATCCTCTCTGACAGCAAAATTCTTCATAAAAGAGACATGAGAGAAATGAACTTCAATAAATCACCATGTTCAGATCTAATTTTTTTTACAGCTTGAACACAGATGAGACAAGACTTCTGGTGCATGAGAAAAAGCAACTTCCCACTGTGTCTTCTCCACCTTCTTCTGATTATACCCATTACAAAAACACCAAAACCACTCAAAACCCCAAAATATCTTCACCACCAACTTAGTGAAGGATCCTGAAGAAGGGAGATGCCTGGGCCAAAATCTAGACAGCTTGGCACTATCCTTCTGGCATGTTCCACTATGAGAAATTCTCCAAAAATAATTATAACCAGTGTCAACAAATAAATCCAGCAGCAACATAGGGTAACATGCAAATGATGTTTGTAATTAACCACTTGTTCTGAGATTACTAATATAATTTCATTTTGTAGATTCATTAATAGCAAATTAAACCAATTATTTTTATTGCTGTACCATAGTTTGTGCTGTGTGCATTATGCAGCTAAATAGCATTGATAAAACTACTACATTGCTATGCAGAATGTAATTAGTATCCCACTTTGCATATGCAATTGCCACAATACTATAATAAAGAATTAACTGATAAACAAGATTCAGGATACAACCATTTGCCCTCTTTCCAATCATTATATTTTATAATGAAATGGCATTGCTCAATTCAGCTTTTAAATATCTTAACAGAGCATAATGAACTGGGGATGTTCTGGAAAGCAGACCAGGGAACACTGTGATGATAACACCACTGTGTTCCCATGGCAAGAATGAACTTGTAAAGTCTAGGACATTAAAAAAAATTCATTGTATGATAAGAAAAACACTGTGCTTACGCTATATTAAGTTTGTTCACTCTCCTTTCTGTGCATGTGTCTTATTTCCAATGCAACATAGTTGAGTATTTGGGCTTCACTTCATTATTCCACAAAATCATAAAGTGGAGAAAACCAAGACCAAACTGTATGGAAAAATGACTCCTTCCTGAATTCTTACATTCTATTCTTTTAATTGAGTCTAATAAAGTTTGCCTGTGGGCACTGAACACAAGTAAAAATACCATGAAACGTGTAGGCTTGCAGAGAATTGATAGTTCACCACAACTGCACTTTCACAACAAAAAAAGGACAGTACAAATTAGGGGGGAGAACCCTGGAGATACCCACGGCCTCATATACTTTGACTTGAAAAACAAATTACAAAATACTGAGGGCTGGCAGCATGAGGCACAAAATAGAAAAGGTTACTCAAATTATACCCTATACAAATGGCACCACATGAATTCTGCTGTCTTACAAAATTGTCAGGGTTTTTTTTTCTTAAATCACTGCTATATCAACACATTTACCTGGATTTCATTTCTGCCACTCAGGAATCGCTGAAGTCCTATGTCAAACTCCCTTCCTGCTGCAACCAAAGATGTCATTTTACTGTGGCTATGCCTTTTTTTTTTTCTTCTTCTTTTTTCTGTTAATGTTTGGGATAATATTTTACAGAAGTATGCTACTTCTGGAGGTGTGTTCATCTCACCAAGTGACACACTTTCAATGCTTTTATATTTTATTCTTTTATTTCCCTCTCCTCTAGAAGCAGATTGTCTAACCAATGTGCAGACGGGAAAAGACGGGTCACTGGAAAGAGTCCCGGAATGGCTCAAAGGCCTCAAGTGCACACAGAATTTTGCTACATTACTTCAAATCACAGTCCTCAACTGTCATAGTCTGAACTATATCAGGATCTAGAAAGGCACTGAACAAACACTTCAATACTTTCTCCATGGTATCTAACCAGGCTGTTAAACTGGAGCTAACAGTTGCTGTGGGTAAGTGCCATCTATCCATGCTCTTCACAGGTACAGATTTTCTTTAAACTATAAACATATACATGAAGAGAAAGGAAACTCCCATTTCCAGAATATACCACTTGATATTAAAAGCAAAAGCTTCTGTCACTACTTAAGGAAGAAACAGATTGGCAGAGACAAAAATCAAGCCAGGAACTACAGAACAACAGCTACTTTTGGTTACAGTTCAAATTCCTTACTTTGTCATTAAACGAACTAAAACTCTGCATGATTATTTAATCCAAGTTTTTCCAACTTGAATAGCTGCACATAAAGATTAGCTTCTCAAAATCCTTAACCTATAACTAAAAACTAAAAAGCATTACCAAAAAACCACAACAGTTACTAATTCACTGCGATATGGTGAGAGATCACCGCCTGCTCTTGTGATAGCAGCACTTTTTAAACAGGGGTCTCATTAAAACTCCCAAAGCACTGTTGTTCCACAAGTCTTACATACAGGGAACAGACCTGAGATTAATTCCTCCCAAAAACTGAAGTTGTTTTTAGAACTGAAGTTCACCAGCAACACACTGAGAAAAGCAATGCCACCACACTGCAAGTTTTCCTCATCTTGAAAACACTTTACAATATTAAGCAGGCATATTTATCCCTTTTTTATTGAACAAGGCACAAAAGGATAAGTAATATGGCAAGTGTCTTAACAGTGAAAAAGCTGGAGACAGAATTTAGAGATGACACCCTCTTCCTTATCCTCCTTGCAAGGCTACACAGCTTCACGTTTATCCTATTATTTACATGAAAATACAAAGCCTGCTCGCATTAGAGTCTCTTTGTGCCAAAGGAAAGTTAAAATGTATTAAAAATACCATGACAGCAGCCGGCAAAACCTTCACTGAACAGCTTCTAGTACGTACTAACATCTCAAGCTGGCCTGTAAAATTAATTACTTGTTCTTTCTAGATGAACTTATCTAGAACCAGAACTAGGGTTAATACATTTAAAAAGAAGAATTGCAATGTTCTATTTTATACTTCAACTGACACCAAATCTGTCCAGGATATAAAACTCAAATACTGACTAGTTCCCAGCATAGGAGCTTGTAACATCTAAAACCTACCTGCTTCTAAAACATTTTGGAATGAAAACATACGTATCTTCCAAGGAATTAGTAACTCTTTTTTCATAGCACTTTCATTTTGCATCATCAGATTACTCCCTAGAGTGATTTCACTCATTAGAATGGGTTGGGCTGATTATCTTTGACCTGAACTCTACTACTACCACACTAGTGCTTGCTGATTTGTTAATTAAAATTGCAAGTCCATCAAACTAGTCAGAAAATGAAAAATCTCTTCAGAAACGGTAGTCTCTATTGCTGCTCATTTTTGCATGCCTAAAGCCAGTTTAGTACACAGGAGAGCAAACTATAAAGACAATTTCTTTCTTTATGCAAGAGCAATGAGTAATAAAAGGTATCAATTATTCACATTGCTTCTCAGCAGTTCAGAATTTCAAGAGGGGAAAAAAAGAAGATAGGAAGCTATACTGCTTTCAAGTAAAAAGCAAAAATAATTTGGTGAAAGGCAGAGATCTCTGTATAAAGCATTTGGCTAAATACATTTGGAAACAAGAAAAACACACCCATCTTGGGTTTTTTCCTCAATTTCTTAATAATATGGGTCCATTGCCAAAGTATAATTTCCAGACTGAAAACTAAGATCAGAGAAGGCACTGAATAGCTCAGACTTGGCATTATCAAGCCAAAAAAATATTGCCTTGAAAGAGCTTATGCATCTGGGAATGTTGAGAAACCACGGCTGGCCCTTTGCCTCCTTGGCTGGAGTCAGCTGTACTTACACAGCACCAGCTGAGCGTCTAAAGGAGAGCTGCTTCCACAGATGTGGGGCTTGACTTCAGTTTATTGATGTTGAAAACATGGTATATATTGGACAAAGGCAGCTCCTTGGGGGTTTTAGGGTTTTTGCAGGGGTGGGGGGTTGGTCTTTCTGTTTTTGTTTTAGAGAAAGAGGTAAGAAACAGTAATGAAAGGAACGTGAAAATTGCGAGTGTCGGAAACGTTTCAAAATGTTTCTTTACTCTTAATGAGTAAGCCAATGAAACAAACCTTTGCACAGGAATGCAGATTGCACATGTTAGAATCAGGGTTAGTATTGAAAGAGTTAATTAAATAAGCCAAAGAATAAAAACACTGCCACACTCATGGTAATTGTATTATGTGGTTTGCAAGAGCTGAAAAGCAAAGACATATTAGCTTTCTAAACCTTAAAAAGGTAACCACCCTATCCATCAGGCATGTGATAAATTTGTCCATTTTAGCTCTTCTTAACAGAAGAGACTCGATAAAAGACTGACTTCTGTATTCTTCTTTCCCCAAAGTCCTTAAATTATTACATTGGAGTGGTTCAGAATATTGATAGAACCATGCATTTTTCTAAATAATACAATATTAAAAAAAAAAAAAAACAAAGGGCCAGCTTTCCTTTATGGTATTTTCTTAATGAATTCAAGAGGGAAAAAAGGATATCAAGAGTTTATGAAGTGTTTAAACATAAAACCAAGGAATTATAGATAAAGTTCCAAACCATTAATCCATTATATACTGTGAATTGGACAACCCCAGTGAGATATCATTTGCAGAAATGAATCGAGCAAAGCCATCAGCAAATAGTTAACACTCTGAACCTCTGAAACACTCCTTGATTCAATTCAAGCTGCAAACCTCTATGTTTAGAAGCTAATTTACGCTGGAATCTTCAATTTAATCATCTCTTCTCATGCATTTGAAAAAGGATGACTTTACTTCACATAGTCTAAATTAACTTTGAAATTTTGCTTCACATAGTAATATAATCTCTAGTCAGATATGCTGATCTTACCTTGAAATAAATTAATTGCTTGATTCCTCCTCTTAATATTATCCTGATGCTGACAAAAGTTCCCTAGACAGCATTATGAGCTGCTCTGGTTTTTGTTCAAATAGGTTAGAATGTATATAAAACACATAAAGATCAGCAGTAGTAGGGAAAGAAACACTTTATAGATTGGAGGCAAGAAGATGGGAAATAACTTTCTGTTTGATCAGAAGTTCACTGATTTCAAAATAAGTAAACTAAAGGCCACTGAACTAAATAATAAAACAAAAAGTTGTATTTATAAAATGAGGGTAAATGTTGACTTTCCCTTTTGATGGTGTTGTTGTTACTTTGAAGGCAATAAAATTTCTACCTGTGCCATTATTTACATCACACTTAACTGCAAGATGTCTACCAAAGTGATTAGCTATTTATTTCCAGAAGTGCTCTGAAGAATCCTCTGCAAGGGAAAATTCTGAGAAGTCTAGATGTTCAGGCAGTAAATAAAGTGGAAGTTTATTATTTTCTCTTCCTCAAGAAACAAATTCTGCAATCAGTAACAAGGAAGAAAAAACCCATAATCAATATCAAGAGAGCCTTCCTATGCTTCAGACTACGAAGGCAGATGTGTTTCTTGATAAGAGTCCTCTAGTTCAGGAAGAAAAATGTCAAGTATTAGCATGATCTAGTGCATTTATTCTTGTTCAACATTTAGAGAACAGCAAGTTCTTTGATCCCGCTAAGCCAAAGTCCTGACCTTTACACAATCACAAAGCAGTCAGGCCCCCTCTTAAGAAACTAAACCAGTGTTACATTAGAATATCTTATTATTAGTTAAGATACTAAATATTTAAACTGGTTTATCCTCACCATCCTGGGCTCTACCAATCCACAGGAATTCATAACAAGGATCTTTCCACAGAACAGGATCATTTTATGAAGACTAAGAAATTTTCCAAAAGGCAACTCTATAGAAGAACATTTTAAAAAGAAATTGCTTTAGGGGTGTGGCAATTGTTAATTTAAGTCTAGAGTGGGAAATTGTCCATGCAGTAAAATCACACACTTTTTGGCAAACTGTTGTGGTATCTCCACAAACTATACCAGTCCACAGGCTGAAGCAAAGTTTTGCTAATCCTACAGGATATTTCCTTCTTCCATTAAAGAACAAGCAAATGCAATGAATTCCCAATTTATTTACAGCATGTTCATATTAATACACTCTCGCTTATTTCTCCCAAATTAGTAACCAAAATGTTGAGCTCTGACACTGGGTTCTTAAATACACATTCCACAAATCTCAGCTATGTAGTGGTATTATCCCCACATAACTTAAACAAATTTTAAACAAAATAGCATTCGCATTTCTCACCTTTCATAAGAACTGCATGTTTTTTTATTTACAGTCCTATACTATTTCTTATTCTTTACAATGCAAAGTCCATTAGGCACAGCATGCCTTTATTTACACCACAATACAAATAGTAGCTGAACGTATCAAGTCCTTTGTGATGTATTTACACACCCAATAAGCAAAACAGTAACATCATCTGTAGATACAAAAAGATACCTAATAATGTAATTTTTCCAACACAAATTAACTGTTGCCCACTACTCAAAGGGGCTAATTCACTCCACAGTGTAGCACTGAAGAGTATGATATAAAACTATTTCATTTTTTCTCTCAATTGCAAAAAAAGAAAAAAGGTTATTGCTTACCTATAAAACCACTTCTCTCCTGCCTCTTATGTTTAGTAAACTTGCAGGCATCTCTCAGTTGGTTATACAGCTTGAGAAGAGAGTATTGAGATTTTTCACAAGCAGTTAAGGTCACTTACTGCTCAACACATTACTTTCCATTTGATAGCTTACACTACAGCAGATATTTAACTCATCACCCCTTATAAACTTCCTGCTTACTAGGCTAGGCTGAAGACTTCCGACATTCTCTTTTTATCAGTGTTGGACTTTCAGTTTTAAAGTTAAACGACAAACTTCAATGTAAATATTTATTCTTAGAGACACATTTATCTCACATACAGAAGCCTTTGTGTATAAATTAGTTTTCCCTTTTTTGGCCCCGAAAAGAAGCAAACTGCAAGGTGTCAACTTCTCTGCTGGGAGGAGGGTCAATGGCCTGAGCTCCAACACGGAGACAAACAGCCAGGAAGAATCCATGACAGGAGCAGTGCTCCAAGGTTATGACCACACGTGCTGAAACTTTGCTCCCCACTCAAAACATCACGTTTATCAGCATAATTCAGCTCCCATGGAAATAAACTGCAGTCCATCCTCTTATGAGCCAGAGCCGCCAGCAGTTAACCAGGCAGAGAAATGACTGAACAGGAGCTCAGGTCAACCCGCAGCAGCAGCAAGTAGGAGGAAGCCACCACACTTGGTTCCAGCCAACCATGAAGACATTTAAGATCTACCTACTCCTTTTTCAGCACTGCAAAGTTGTGTTTAATTAGCTGTAACATTAATAAAAACGTCAGAATCTATAACTTTCATGCCATTGGCAAACTGCCCTCTGTGGCCTTGTTTTTACTATTAATAATAAAGTAATGATAGTAAATTGTAAGTGCTCATGCATACAGTTCCTTTTTGTGATTGAGCAATTCTAATTGCTTTTGAAAACAGATATATTTCTGCCTTCAGGAAAAGAAAACACAACTAATTCTAACAAGCAGATATCTGGCTTGCAATTTAAGGGGGGGGAAGAGCTTTTAAGGTGATTTTCCAGGAGAAATGTGCAACCAAAAAATTTTCTAAAACATGTGAAGGAAAAAGGATTGTAAAATAGGAAGAATATTATTTGTGGGAAACATTTATGACAACGTAAGTTCTCAAAATAAATGCTATGGATAACAGATATAGAAAATTCAAATACATGTGAACTACTTGGAATTAGTATTTGGCAAGTCACAGAAAGCGAAAGGCTCATGTGAAAGAGTTATTTCCAAAACTGATTGCTACCCCACAGACCTTCCTGTATGCAGGAATTGAATTTTATAGGTACAGCAACAAAATGACTAATGACCCTTAACGTTAGAATTTATCATGTCCTGTATGCAAATAAAATCATGTCTTGGTTCTTTGGTAATACAATAGCAAGCAGGTAGTAGAACTGGGGTGAAAAAAAGGCAAAAGGAAATGCGTGGAAACCGTGCAATGAAATAATTTCATTGTAATATTGAGTGGAGTATGACATGAACACGAGGTAATACAGAAGAGTCTAGCAAGCCTTAAACCATCTATTCACTTAAATTGCCCTCACTGGGAAAAAAAAAAAAAGAAAAAGTATATAAGAAAAAAATTAAATTACATTATTTAATCTGCTCCACGACAGCTTAAACACCAGGAAACAATAATTAATTATTGTGAGAAAATGAGAGGTTGGCCCACAACTTACACAGAATCGCATCAGCTTTTGGAAAACTGAGTAACAGATTCTCTGTATTTTAAAAAAAGTAGAGATTAACAATTAATATAGGAAGTCCTTTGCCTTTCAGTACTTGCAGCACAAACACGGCTGCGTTCCATCGCTGTGCCAATACCTGAGTGAAGCTACAAAGAATGGCTCCACAGGAGCCTCTAAAAGGGGAATCCTTCTCTGCCTCTGGAATTCCTCTTCCATATTCCCTGCCCTCCCAGACATGCTCCCTCTGCTCAACTCTGGCACCGGCACAAGGATGGCACCGGCTCATCCTTAGTAGAGCACACCCAGACCCAGCTTAAGCTGAATTAGTTCAGGGAGGGGTTCAACACCACCAGAGTGGGGACTACAGAGTAACAACCCCCCTGCCAGTGGTAGGAACTTGTCAGAACAGCTCAGCTGACCCAGAGAACTTCCCCTTAAATGCAAGTCAATGACAATTATTTCAGTTTTCAAACTTCAAGAAATGGAACAGGAAACAAAGTTAAGCAGCCGCTATTTTAGAAGTGTTTTTTACAACTAATCTTATTTTATCAATAATGGGGTTTTAAAAAATTCAAGTTAAGCAGTACAGGCAAGATTATACCTATCATGGTACTGATACACAGCAACTCAAGACAGACATAGCAGATTACAAAGTTTGTGATCTCAAAGGAATGTTTATTATTTCAGCTGCCCATGAACAACTACAGGATTAGCTCTGAATTGAGGACATTTTCCTTTAGATCAGTCTGCCTTCTACAGATTTTCAAATACCTCTAGAAAAACAAACAAACAAAAAAACCCAGAACAGAAATCCATTCTCAGACCTTGAGAGCCAGATTTCTGTTCACCCTAAAAGGAAAAAAAAGCTGGAACACATGTGTTTGTCTCAATCCCAAGCAGCTTTATTGCACTTCATGATAGCATCAGCAACCTTGCCCTTAATCCAAATCCAAGGCTAAACTGCTCCTCAGTCAGAGCACATCTTAACATTTGTAACATAATCCAAATGTCCTAACTACATGTGAGGCAGGATGATATATCCTGGTAACATTAAACACTTCTGGGTTAAGACTGAGGTAGTATCAAGTTGTTTGTATTAGATCAGGCTTTCTTCTCCAGCAAAACCAACACACCCTACAAATATGACAAAGAGATGCTACAGCACACATTAAAGAGAGATGAAAATAATTAACTGGAGACATAAAAAAAGTTCCATTTTGTTTCTTTTCCAGAAGAGGAAAATAAATACCAGACAAGGATATGCCTCATGATTGAAGTTCTACACATACTGAGAATTAGCCCAAAACTAGCTACTATATCAAAACTATAAAATAGGCTGCAGATGGGAAGAACAAGTGACCCTTAAACTTTAGTTTAACTGCATATTACACAAGACAAATTGGACAAGCAAAACAATTTGCTTTGCAGAATTCACACAAGGAAATGTTATTTGCAGAAAGCTAAAAGTGTTCTCCCAATATTGCATGGTATTTGGGTTATCTATTATATGAAGAGGCAAAAAAATTAAACATCTTGAAAATCAGTTCCACTTGTCATGAAAAGAAAGTTTCTGAGGAACAATAAGAGAGGCTCCAAATTGAACTTCATCAAAAAACAATAAAATTGCTCTAGTATCAAAATTCAAATGGGAAAAGAAATGCAAGATATAAAGGTTCTCAGACTATTTCTTGTAAATTAGAAATAAAACCTTTCATGTGTTCTTTGCTGGATATTTTTGTGCAGCAAGGACCAGAAGTACCCGAAGAGCAGAAAGTTGTGGGTCAGCTCCATTCCACATTCCCTTACATTCCAATTCTTACTGCCATTTGCCTGATATGCAAACAAAATTGTTCGCATATTTGAAGATGTAAATGTCACAGAATCCCAGAATGGTTTGGGTTAAAAGGGACTTTAAAGATCATCAATATCTCAAGAGACTTTCCCTCGGCAAGAGCTCTCTTCAGGCAATACTGATATGGTTTCATCCATTTATTGCAATTGAAACTGATTTAGAAAATGCTGGAGTTCAGTTCTTAGAACCCATCAGATTCTTATAGGCATATTTTCTTTTCTTCTTTGAGAATTCCAGGCAAAAATCTAAGCTGCTCTCTGAATCAGCCAGAGTATCCTAAAAACATAATTAAAAAGGACATAAATTCCAGTGCAATAGAAGCTTAGAGGCAAATCTCACTTTGCATGAATTTGCTGATTTATACATCCTGAGAAACACTTCAGAGTATCCTTTGGGCAAGATAAGACTACTTCAAACACACTCGTCCACCTACTCCTCACCCCCGTATTGATGTGCTCCTCCCCGCCATCACAGTTCAGGCTTGGTTATCCAACACCACTGACAGGGCTGTTCATCTACAGCTCACCTCCCTGAATTCAGCTAAACCTTATCTTTGATACACTTATTTACTGCTGCTGCTCCTCTGAGACACAGCAGAAGTCAGACAAAATGTTTCACAGAGTCTTGAGCCCTTTATTTCAGAAGCTTACAGGGAACACAGGGTACTGCTTCATGTACCGGGTGACCAGAGAGAGCAGTGAACCCATCACTGAGCACCTGACACGTGTGCCCAGACACCAGAGGCTGAACACCCAGGTGATGTGACAGGATGAGATCACCCCTTTCCTCTCAGAGGAAAAATAAATTTCCTGCTTTATTAGAATATCGCTATTCTAATAAGGTGCAATTCCAGCCATGGATATTACAGTAGGGAAAAATGGTCACCTATCTGTCTTTACAGAAGGGCCCCCAATTCTCCTTGTGAAATGTGTAACTCATAAAACATAAGTACACTAATATGGGACGTTAAACCCAGTGAACTAGAACATCTTTTATGGAGGCCAGCCCTGTTATCTGCGTGCTGGGCAGTCAGTCACACCACCCTGCACACCCCGTTCCGCCACAGAGGAAGCTATTTTATGGCACTCAGAGTTAATGCAGCCCTTCCTCAATATGTAACATCGGGGGTATCATCACAACATCTAAGAAAAACTGTAAAGGAGCTCAGTACATAATCTCACATGTCCCTTGGTCCCTCTTTTCTTTTATATTTACATCCAGTTGAAAAATACTTGAGCATTAATATAGCCATCAAACCCCTCTCCTCGACACATGAATTCACAGGTTTTCCAAGGCGTGGCCACTGAATCATGTCAGAATTTAGACACTGAATGCCAGCTGCATCACTTTTTGTTAATCCTTTTGTTCCTTTAGCCCAAGGCTAGTATTTCTTTTGATCAATATAAATCTTTTCTGTCATCTTATTTTTACTGTCACTCTGTGAACTGGATTTATGTATTATGCTGCTGAGCCAATATCTTCATTTATCCCTGGTGCTGCAGTCCTGTTCCTCCTGACAGCTACCCTGTGAATATATCATTATCAATCTCTCTGATCCTCCCAGGTTTGTACATAAATTCACCTCTCAGGAATCGACTTCCATAAAGTCGTAAGTCCCACCCCATTAAGTGCCACCTGCTGCAACAGAGGCTTTACTGGAAAGTCGCACTGCTGAGAGACGTGTTTGTTGTGTTCCGTGGTAAAGAGAGACATTCAGCAACAGTTAAGTGGGGACACCAGGAGTCCAAAACACGGACACTGGAAGCGCAAGCTAATTTTCACATCCATTCAAAGTGCTATTTAACTTAGTACTTAGTGCAGCATCACTTCCCACTTTATACTAGAACACCTCTTTAATAAAAATACAATTAAATATTTATAGAAAAAAATTCTTCATTTCATACACTTAGCATACAGTAACTATAAGACAAGTATTTGTACGTGCAGCAGTTCGGCCTCACAAGTCTGCGCACGCATACAAACATGGAGCTGGGTCCTTGCCATTCAAAACAGCTGGAAGTTCAAGGTTTTTTTCCCTGCACTGCTACCCAGCATTTTTCACATCAGCTAAACAGAACCCCAGTCCAGAGTCAGGTGGATAATGGACACAGCTTTCAGAAACACTGTTGTTACTGGGACAGATTCACTGCTGTAATAAACTATAGTAATGCTATCAGAGTATTATCACTCTTCCTAGTGCAACACATTTTTCACTAATTCAGAAAACACTTGAAAGTTGGTGCCTTTCTGTGCTTTTTCTTCTCCATCCTTCTCTTGTACACTCCAGAAGACAACATATCAAGTATACAATTATGCAGCCAAAGGAAACAGATTCTGAGAATATTTAAATACTTTCACTAATCAAAACCTTTTTCCCCCCTCATCTTACTCACTCCTAAATACTACTACTCTTGCATTTTCTTCTTTTCTGCCCATATGCAGAAACAAATAGACACATATATTTATGTCTGTATTTATACTAGTGTAAGACAAATTGAAATATGCATTTCCTTTCAAATCCACCCATAAGAGGACAAATTCTGTAACAGGAAACAATTTCCTACTCTTTATCACACCACACTGTGATAATAAAGTAACCTCTACATGGACACTGCCTTCTGGGTTTGGTAATTGAATGCAATATCACCATTTCAAGCTATTCATGAGCACCTTCAAACCAGAAAAACTTCCAGAATTACCAATCTCAGACAGCTCAGTTCTTAGTCTTGGCTCAGCCACAAACCTCACCACATCTGTGGACACGAGCAGCTAATTCTCAGTAGCTTTTCTTACATTTATTCCTTTAATTTCCTAATTAGATCTAATTTTTGAGCAGACAACTGTATTACCATAGCAAATATTAAGGATAATCAATCACATGCACAAGGATACCAATGGCTGTCCTCGTCCCACTCCCCTGCATGTGTGATTTTCACAGCTACAGCCCTTCAAGCCATCAGTACACAGTGAGATACCCAGGCTGCCTTCCCACCATCAACAGGGGTTTGGGGTAGGGTTTTTTTTTTGGGGGGG
>VZRE01013210.1:1205099-1220626 GCA_013396775.1 Cephalopterus ornatus
GGGGGGCGGTTGATTTGTGGGTTTTTTTGAAGCCAAACATTTTCAAAGTGTATCTGTTCAATTCACCAAACCTTCCAAATCTCATCAAAACGCCAATTTGTTTTTTCACCAGATAAGTTCTGCCAGTGTTCCTGAATGCCTCCTTACATTAAATAAAATCCCTTTTGATTCTTATAGGCCAAGACAACACTATTTAACATGGTAACTGAATCCTTGATCAATATTTCAGAAGAGAAAACAAACACTATAACCAGTAGCTGTGTAGAGTCTATTAATGGTAGGAAATCTCTAAAAGCCCAGTTAGGATAAAATCAACAACTTAGAGCTAAAACGGCGGGTAAGTAGATAGTTTAATTACTAAGAATGTCTGTCAAGAAATGTTCTTGTTTACAGCAGCCACTTCTTTTGTGGGGTTTTATCATTCTTCTTCTTAAAGTAATTTATCTTATTCTGCAAACAACGGTGTGTAGGTGAGTTTGTGGCTGGTTTTGTGTGTATGTGAACAGCAAATGATAAAACATTACTTCTGATGCCATTTTATTCTCATTTTCTGGGGAAAAAAAAAATCTCCCTTGTCAACAGAGAGGAGACAGGCCTGCCCCCTCTCCCCAAAGATCATTAATATTTATTTATCCTGATAAAACAGAGTAAGTTAATAACTGTAGACACGGGCCAATTTGGATCCCATTATCTCCACACTTTTTTGTTTCACTTACTGCACTTTTCCATGACTGTTTGTAACTTGGCAAAGCATAATTCCTTTATTATAACTCTGTTAAAGTATTTTATGTCTTCTCATTTGAAGCATGCAACACAAATAATCTTCGCTTATTGTACAGTAATAACATCAAAATGCGCTGTCTGGTACACTTCATCGCCTAAGTGGATTTAAAAAGGCAGATTTTGTTTTTCCTTGGTCCAAAAAATTCATCACATCTGAACTAAAATGGATTTTCAGAACATCAGATCTTTTCATTTTATTGATGACTATGCCAGTAGGCAACAATCTTGAACACTAGACCCTTGTACGATTTCTCTTCTGAGGCTCTAATTCATTGAAAAAGTAAATTTTATTTTAAAGAAATCAGAGGCAAATATAGCATTTTTTTCCTTCAACATTATATATTATTAAAAAAAAACCTGCAGTAATTCAGCAGAATTATTAAGGAGCCTCCCAGTAAAAACCTGTCACAGTGAGAAAACAGTAAATAACAGACTTCCCATCAAGCCAAGTGAGCCTTCACTCTGCAATGAAATGCATTCTGCAGCAGGTGTAGATCAAGAGTCACTTTCTGGAGCATGAATGGCTGAAAACATATATTTATAAATCCTAATACTTAATACTTCCGGTTTTGTACACTCTCTTCTGCAAAGGGAAGGTTTAGAAGTCAGCTTTAGCATATTTGTTCCAGTAGCTCTTGTGGTGAAAGAAATTCTGACAAATTATAAATATTGAATGTTTGTTGAAATTTCCAATCTTTGGAGATCCTCATTAAAAGCTGGATTATTCTATTATTCAAGGGACATAATCAGTGAATGCCTTAACTACATTTAACATCTGAAACATGCAAGAATGCCAACAGAAAATAACCATTGGTTTAAATAGGACCTATTCTAATTATGACTGTAACCAAGACAGTTACAGTGTTAATAATTCAATGTTAGCTGAAAACCAGTCTCTTATGATTGATTCATACAGACTGAAGTAGGCATATGTTTTATGCTACAGGTGGATGTGAGGTCATAAGAAACCACTTTACAGTCTTCCCAGAAGTACAGTGTCAAAAAGGTCACCTGTGGTAAAGGATCTTTTGGATTAGTCTTTCAAATCAATGCATGAATTAAAGGCAATTTACATACAAATGGGCTAATACTCTGGCTTTGAAATTAGATGAATTTTTAAGAGATTTAAAAAACAGCAGAAAAGGTCAGTTAGGCATTAAGTATACATAATGCAATTTTTAAAAACTGCTTGTCTTGGAACTACGTGTTTCTGGTTTATTAATATTTTGTATTCACAGCCTGTTGTGCTCAGAAAGGTGCTGCCAACTATTTGCGAGCAACTGCAGAAAAACAATTCATGCCTAAGACATCAGATTTCAGGTATGGTCTAGGAAGTAAAATTTTATTAACATATTTTGAAAGCATTTTGTTTTGATAAGGCAAGACTAAGAAGCTTTAGTCAAAGTCAGTGAAGACTAAAATATACTGGAAAAACCAAGAACAGAATCTTAGGGATACTTCTCATATGACTTTTTATTTTTCCCTCATACAAATCAATGCTCCAGTATGGATTTGTTTCTCTCCCCTTAGACCTTTATGGCAAGAATATCTTATTCATCCCTGTGCAGCAGAACCTGTGCTGGATTTTATTGTGCCTCACGGCCCAAATGCCTCCAACTCATGAAGGCAAGGTCTGACAATTAACCTTTGGGTTTATGTGTGTTCATATGTGGGCATGTCTAAATAATGTTTTGGAGACAGGATTTTTCTTCTTCAGCTTCAGAAAGAATCCTTAAAACTACTGTATTATTTAAGTTGGGCATTATTTCCTTAGATATTTGTTTATATTACTGTCTCTTCCCATAGAGGTCATAACTAACTCCTACGTGCTGCTGCTTTTTCACCACAGCACCCCTTGGTGATGACCAATTATTTTGCAGAACTAGGAAGTGGCAGTGTCCCTTTTGGACATATCTGTATGACTACATACTGTACTATGTTCAACTTCCCATTCATGGATGGCACAGAACCCAAAAACGCTCAAAACATGGACACTGAAACAAAATCCCCTCTTCAAGGCCAAGGGGTTTGCTCAAACCAGCCAAGTAAAATCCAGCACTAAGTAAATGCAAACTCACAACACATGGTTCAATCCTGAAGCTGTACTACTAATGGTGCTTCTGCATTCTCCTGTCTGTGACACTGACTTGATCCTTTGCAAAACTGAGATAAATCATATTCAGTATTTAAGTTTTTCCCAGCTGGGTTTGGGATAAAAAGAGGGAAATATTATTACCAGGATTAAATGAGATTAATTAAAAAAAAAAAAAATCTCAAAAAAGAAGTAGTGACAGTAAGCTACCAAGCAATGCTGATGCACAGGACTGGCTACTGATGGGACATGAGAAATAGCCAAAGTACTTCTCTAAAAGCAAAAAAGAAGAAATAATATTTTAAAGCAAAAGGTCTGCTTGCTAAAAGGCAAGAAGAATTAACTTTTGCTGGGCTGAAAAACAAAAGATTTCAGATTTTGTGTTACTTCTCACTATCCTACTCTAATTTGATTGGTAATTAATTAAACTGCTTTCCCCAAGTCATGTCTCTTTTGCCACGATGGTAATTGGAGAGTGATCTCTTGATGCACTCACTCGGCCTTTCATTTTATTTTCTCTGCCCTGTCCAGCTGAGCAAGGGGAGTGATGGAGTGGCTTTGATGTGCACCTGACATCCAGCCATGGTCAGCCCACCACAGTCCTACAGTATTTAATAACATTGGATTATTAATAATAGTACTGAAAAACACAGCATGTGTCACAGACATTAACAACACTGCTCCATGAAAAGATACAAAACCATTTATAATAAAGTTCATAATCCTCCCATGCAGTTAATTTTAAATATTACAGAATTCTAAAGAAAATATGATTATCTAATCAACCTTGAAGACAGTTTCCTTAGAAAGCCTGTTTTCTATCATACTGTGCAGTGCAAAACTGAATTTTATGTGATAATTATTAAATTGGCCCCTTCCCTTACAGGAAGCAAAAGAAATCCACAGACACTTGCAGTGAGCCCTGCAGCAAAGCACAATTGAAACCAAGAAAATTTTATAGTTTGAGTCGATTGCAGAAGATAAACAATGAAGTTGTATAGATACAAAGAGAATTGAGGCACGTAACAGGAGTAATAAAGCAAGGCATAGAAGATACACCTCAACTAACTGTGGGTAAAGGGTAACAGTATTATTAAAACTAGTAGTTAGCTAAGTGTTCAAGTAACCAGTGAGTGTCAGATGACCTACATCCTACAGAAAGTATACACTTTATATAACAAATCAGTTTTCAGCTTATAGAGAAGAACACAACCCTCTTAAGACCAAGGCAGCTTTGCTTTGGAAAAAACAAGGAACAAAATATGTTTATTAAAGAATATCCAAGAGAGTCAAAAGAGGGAAGTGTTCTCCAGTAATTCGATAAACTATTTGGATATTACAGAAAGCACTGACCACAAAGGAGCAATGGACACACACACCTAGTGCCTGTGAATGTATTACTGCAGGAGAGACTCCTCGTCACAAGAGCTACCTGGGCCATCCAGTATAAAACACAATTTAAGATCACTAAAAAGATCTTTAGCAACAGTTTTAATGAAAAATCTGAAGACTCTTTTTATTCTCTTTTCCGATGGTAAATTCCTTCCTACAGAACCCAAAATAGCTTTAACCAACTACGGATTTACCTTGACTAATTACCGTTCTGTGCAGATACTTCTAGAGCAGGTAGATGATATTGTACAGAAACTCAGTTGATAAAAACCCCAGATTGCTTTTTTCCTGTAACTGACTTTTTCTAGTGCTGATTATGCCCATAAATGGGGTTATTTCTTTAGTTGCCAATTATACAGAAATATTTTTAGTGTACAAGGTACCATCAAAATAACCTGAACATTTAATCCTATGCTACTGTGGGTACGCATAACTTCTGTGGGTTCAAATGCAACAAATATGACTTAGTTATACAATTTTGAAGAAAATGTTTCCCATATGAGCATGCTGTGAGTCAGAGGAACATTATCTATTGCACATAAATATATATATATATATATATGAGACTGAAATCATATGTGAAACAATCTCACATTTCCAATCACTGCTTATAAGAGGAATGCAGAAAATAAAAGACACAAAGCCACCACTCAATCATGCAGGTACTGGAAGATCTGGGATTAAAAAAAACCAAACCCTTAGAGGAATGAGGTGTAGACTTTAGAAAAATTAATTAACAGCAGATCCTGCCAAGTTACACAAGAATTTTGTAAAAGGACAAAAGGTATTGTTTATAAGGCTGTAGAAACGTGTGTCAAATATAACAACAAAGGGCATGAACTTAAGCTAAGGAAAGGTCATCTTCAAAGGGAATGCTGGAAGAAATGCTTCACACAGTGAATGGGTACGATGGAAAATAACCACTATGACAAGCTTTGCAACAAGTGGTATAAACTTTAAGAGATGACAAGCATGTGAAAGACAGTTATTGTGCAAATATAGAAAGAGGGAGAGAGAGACGTCTGGCCTTTTCAAAAATAGACTTTGCATCCATCCGTCTTTAAATCACCAGCAGTACATCCCTGTCTGCTGCCTCACGAGTTCACTAAAAGAGAAAATTGACACCAAACTGAACTGAAGGATCTAACAAGAAGATGCTGACAGCTGAAATGGGTCTTAGAGATTCCATCTCCAAATGTTATTGCCTGAACTTACTCATTTCAGTGAAGGAATAAATCTTGCCCCATCTATTTCAGAGCCTTCATTCCTCTTGTAATGAGTCTTCTACTTTAACGAGTTTTGATTCAATAATTTGGGTTTTTTAAACCAAACATATAATCTTAAGTGACTACCCATCAAAAATATACTGAAGTTAGATATTAGAAAGCTTAAAACTTTCATCTTCCATCATCTGGATATTACCACGAATCCCACAACTTTAAAAGTACGAAAGAAAATATGATTTTTACCAATTGTATGAAAAATCAAGTTGAATACTAGTTTTGAATATTACAGTTATTGCTTTTTAAGTTCTGACCAAATGCAGACTAGACAAGGGAAACTGTCCTAATGCAGGTAAGCCTCTGAGGAAATCCAGGTTACATTTCGAATTGTATTGAATCAGGAAGGTTCAAAGGGAGCTTGACATCATCGTGACTACACATTCCAGGGCACACAGACAGTTTCAAAAGTGAAAAATAACCCTCACCTTAAAAGTCTCACTGACACAAATATGATCAAGTCAAGATGGCTCCAGATGCTCAGTTCTTCAGTGAAGAGATCAATAAAATAGCTTAAATTACAAGATTCCATTAAAAATTAACTCCACTCAATTTTACCATACCCAATACAGAAAGCAAATTCTACTAAGCACAGCCACCTGCTTGCTGAAGGGGGAAACTACCTCTGGAATTAACATTTGTTATTGTCTGTGCTACCAGATTCCACTGTGAGATTGATCTTGGGTTGTATCATTCAATAATGTTGCTAATAAGAACAATTTTTACCATAATTACTGTATTTTAGAAAGCATAAAGAAGTTGAATGGTTCTTTAATGATTTGTGGTGACTTTCACCATAAAGATGACAACATATTAGTTTGCCAGATGCCAGATCATGCAATGGATCATTAACAAGAGGGTGTTTTCTGAATACTTCCCAAATAAATACCAGCTGGTTTGTTCTCAGCAAGCAGATACAGTCACCAGCATCTCTTATCTGATTCACTACACCGATGTCAAACACATCATAGATTAAAATCTCCAATGTTCTTTGTTTCAAAAGCAGTACACTATGTACACTGGTCATGCAAAGATCCAAAATGATACAATTACAATTTTCAGACTTAAAAAAATAGTAGTAGTTTAGTAATACTTTTTGAATTTATTTAAATGAAAAAAAATGTATTACACAACTATTCCAGACATACCCCAGTGGTGATCTGGTTATAAGATAAGGAATAGCACATTTCCTATCTGTCAAGAGAACTTTGAAGATGATCAAGATGGTTGAAGAGTCTCATTTTAATAGGTTACTAACTTTTGGCCGCTCCAAAGTGATTTGAACCATCATATTCACACATCCCAAAAAGAGACTAAAACCAAGACACTTGGCTATCTGGAGTTCTCTGTATATTTTAGGCAAGACAACATCGATGCTCCCTGACAACCTGCTGGTGCTCATCTTATGAGAGGCACCTGACCCTTGCACACCTCCAGTGCAGGGACAGTGCTGACAATTATCAGTGCTGCCTTGTTGCACCAGTGAAAACACGCACAGGTCACACTTGTTCCACCTTCCAGCCCCTTTCCACGGGAGGAGCAGAATAGGGGCCAAAAAAAACCACAACAAAACACATTGAAGGGGAGAAAAACCCACAGTATTCTCAGCACTCAACTGTCTCTTTTTATCTCCTTCGGGGAGCAAGCTGTCTCTGACAGACTCTCTCTTCTTCCTGCATCTTTCTCACTGTAATTGTGGAGCTGGGATTAGGAAAGATACATCTATCTGTTCCTCTCTGTCACTAGAATGAAAATGTCTCCTGCTATTTGGTCAGGTTGGAGTACCCCTCCACTGGACAAGACCTCATTTCTCTGGAATAAAGCACAAGTCATGACAGGAAAACAAAGAAAAAGGGTACAACTTCAAGTTTCCCTTTTGCAAGTGACCTGTTCACAAAAGAAAAAAACTCCCTGTCATAGTTAAGGAAGTAGAATCCCTCAAATAAAGCACAACATTAAAGAGCAACTTCTTCTCCTTATCATCCAAAAGCAATAGTTACTTCCAAGAAGAGTTGATAATGACCATCCACAGCTTTATACAAGAGAAAAGGGATGAACATCACATATGCAATAGCTGCTGGTTATCAGTGAATAATTTAGAACTCATTTAACCAGGTATGTGTCTGCCAATACATCAATTGCTGGAGTTGCTCATTCCAGAGCTAAACTACTCCATAAGTAGCAATTTCAAAACATTTTTTTTACAGAATGCTTAACAATTAATCAAAGTGTATCCAGTGCTTTTCAAATGAACCATTTTTTCCTTTCACATCACAGATTTAAAAATGGGTTTATTCTTTGACTGATAATTCTTTGTCTTCATAAAAATATAAATGCACTTTCCTGCAGCATGTACATTTTATACCATTCAGTGAGTCAAGCAAACATCTCTGCATATAATCTTATTCATATTTCAACCCACGGCAGAATAAACCCAGGTCATTTCTGTATGAGCCATTTTACTCAAAGATGATCAAAGAACCTAAGAGCTGTAAGACAGCCTCACACAAATTTTGTCCTAATCTTTTCATATTCATAGTGGGAATATTATTGAGTTTCTGATCCCTTTACATGCTCAACTAGCCTTGTATTTCTTATCTAACCTCAAACTTTGTTTACATTTCAGTGTGTTCTCTTTAGGCCTAGGGAAAAAAAGAAGAGTGCTTCCTCTCTTTGCAATCGCCATTTACGTGCTAAACAACCTCAGTTCTTGGGAATTTGGAGCCTGAGAAACATTCAAGAGATCTCAAACCAAGTGAGACTTTGCATCAACTCGATCAGTTCTAAATCAGCCAAGAAATTTATTTACAGAGCAGGAACACAATGTACTTCCTCCTCCCCCAGTAGCTGAGACCACAGATGATTAATTTATGGTATACCCAAGGCTTTGACGCATCAATACATTGATGCCAGCCACATACTCTGTCTCAGGCTTTCCTGGATCTTTTCCATTGGACTCCACTGCAATTTACCAAAACAAACCCACAATCTTGCCAAAGAGGGCCACCACAACAAGACCACTGAAGCCCAAATGTATGAACCTTCTTTGCTTCCCGAATCAGAAATATCGTGGTAGTTCCTAATAAGAAGCAAAGGTAATTTAATAATAAGATTTTTCTTTGAGCTTTAAAACCAGTGAGATTTTCTCCCTACAAAAATTAACAGCTCACTTTTGAAAGGTTTCGATTTCATTAAATAATTTCTCCCGGGAATCCCTATTAAGTTACCAGCTCACTATCATGATCACCTGGGGTTCCATTATTGCCACGTGCATTTGAATGGAAAAGACCAAAGGCCTCAATGTCTGGAGATTGTCTGGCTTGATGAAACTTTAATTTCAGAATTCTCAAAGGCACACCAGCTGCACAATTCAGCTCCCCATTAAATAACATTAGCTTAGTGAAGAATTAGAAGATGCAGAAGGCTACGGGCAGGAAAGCAGAAGAAAGCAGGAGAACAACGTATTTCAGCAGGAAGTCAATCTCTCTCCAGAGGTTGGGGTGTACAGCTGCGGACTCTGTTTACCAAAGCCAAGCCTCTTGGCTTCATAAAATCTGCTGTTGTGATCGGATTAAAAAAGCTTTGCAAGAGCTACAGAGGAACAAAGCTCAACCAGAGATCATGAAACAACCCTCACCGAGCTCTGTCTACTGGGATTTGGACTGTCCAGCCTAATCTCTTATTCAAGTAAAGAGCCTAATATACAGCCTGGCCCCCAGGTACCTAAAGCTGTTTTGCATTGCTGGATATTTCATAATCTTTGTACTTCTTCCTAAAATGTTCAGATGAACAAGATTGTGCTTCCAGTTCCAAGACAATTCATGTAAATTTAGAGAGTCACAGGGGTTCCTATTATATGATTTACCTGGTTTCGGGGTGAGGTTCTTTTGCCCTCAAAGGTGTTTCCAAACAGTTTCTAGACAGAGGCTGAAATGGGTATGTGTCACATGGGCTTTATTATTCATTTCTTTGTTCATTGCTGTCACGACCATGTGAAGAAATCACTGATGGGTCTAATTCACATCTTAGCAAACAGAGCAGTTTATATGAGTATGTTAATAGGAGAAATACACACATTAGGAGGTTGCAGAAGGTCCCTTCTATGTTTATTCAATCTTTACCTGAAATAAGAAAACACAACTTAGAAGTCTTTAATACAGAGGGTCACAAAACTATTTGGTGGAGAAATTCAACCATAAGTGTTTTTTGGGTGGGAAGGGGTGTGATCCCACAGGAATCTTACTGAACTCCTCAGAACAGAACAATTCAGTTTGGGAGGACTCAGTTTGTATCTGACTTGACTTTTTTTTCATACTTTTGCCATAAAAACACCTAAACAAAATCAGTAATCATTAATGTTTAGAGCATCAGGTATCTGTTACCTGTTAAAGAACCAGTTGCCAAACGCCTATTGAATAAACAGTATTGTAATTTGAAAGCATTACCACCAATGCCATGTATTTTTAGACAACCACCAAACAACTTTTGCCTTAAAGCAAAACCTTGACAAACGTAATGTTTCTGTGCTGAGAAGCTTGAACATCATGTCTTTTCATTCAGGTTTTCTTTTAAGCCTCAGCCACAATATTATGAATTCCAGGTTTTCATTAGATCCTCTTTAGAACAAGTCCCAGCTCTATCCTTACAGATAGAGCTGATAAAACTTCTGAAAAGGACATATGAAATGACATGAGCTTCCCACTACTGTACAGCAAACCAAGGCATGGTCTGAAGAGAACAGAAAAGCAAAGGTACTTCTCATTCTTGCGCACTGTTAGGAGCTCCTTGTTAGGACCTATTTTAGCTACACAAGTATTTTAGCTCCAAGGATTAGAAAAAAACTCATCCCATATAACTCAGTACAGAGGATGATTAGAGTGATTTCGTAGTGTACAAGGAAGGGACAACATGCCCCTATGCATTTCACCACCAATTACACAGCGTATTGCAGGGGAATGGAGATTAACATTCCTGTCATACACAAGATGTATGCAGCTGCCTCTGATTATGTGGTGAAGGTCATGAATAAGGCCAAACCTATGACTGCATTCGAGCTAAGTTATTCAGCAGCCCCCTTTCCAAATGTGACTTGATAATGAGTTATTAGGAAATACAAGCCTGGGGTAAGAAATATGCCAATGTTTAGGAGACAAGTATGTGCGACAATTCATACTGTTACTGCAAACTAGTAACATGATTTCTCTAAGCATAAGTAAAAAGACATCGCTAACAGAATTAACCTAATATGGCATTTTGTCAGTCTGCAGAGCATTTAAAAACACTGGAAAGTGCTCTAAGTAAGAATCAAGCGAGAACTTCTGCCCTAAATATTCTCTGAACACAGAACAGTCCATAGCCCTGAAGAGCCTCCATGGTCCAACACTAGGAACCAACACAATGTTTTTCACATTCACCATTGCCAAGAACAAGAAAAGGAAGATAAATCCTGATTCTCTTCTTCTCAACTCCAAGTGGATACCTATAAAGCCATTCCAACAGAAGTGGATCATTTTACAGGATGCCAGGTCTCTGGAGAGATTACTGTGCACATTCTTCACTGTTTCAAAGCCTGCCTTTGTCACAAAACTCACAGCCTTGAGTGGATAGAACATGGAAAATGAAATGCACTGCCACAAGTATCCACACCAGCTTCACTTAAGCTATGAGACATCCATGGCTGCTTTCACTGGTGTTCCAGGAATTCATAATTTGCCTTTTTATTTTTTTATTTCTCTTTTCTATTCATGGCTAACAGACTTTATACTGCTCTTTCAAAAAAAAATTATAATTATAAAACCTAAGCTGTTAAAAGAAATTATAATTTTAAAAAATCATCCTCACCATACAAAAGGAAACACCAAAATATTTTGTCTTCCTTATTAATTCCATTTAAAACATTCTACTCTTTATCCTGCAAAAAAAAAAAAAACCCAAACAACATACCTCTACATTTTGAGCTAAGCATAAAGGTAACTTTAGAGGCCAACTGAGATATGAGATACATCTATATATATATATATAAACACTAGTTTTCAAGCCAACACTTTGAAGATACTGACAGAGACGAACATGAACAAAAAGCCTAGACAACTACTAATTAAGAAGCTTTATAGTTATACATATTTCAGGTACATTTCTGAACTATACTAATATTTCAGTTATTTGACCTTCCTTGACATCACACACATTCACTCCTCAGTGTAGGTCTTAGAATGATGATTTAAAACTAAAGCAGATAAGACACATGAAAGACACATAAAAATAATTGTCAAAGGCTAAAGGCAGGATTTCAGCTCATTATATTAAAACTCCATCAGTTCTCAGTTTCATGAATTTTCATTCTGTGGTGTGGCTTTAAGTCCCACCATTTTGATGTTCCTGGATAAAGCACCAGATTTAAAACCCAAAGGTATAGGCTCAGGTTTACAGGACAGGACTTAGGGACAGCCTTTTAAACCTGCAGAAGCAAGAAACTTGATTATTTGGGTGGGTTTTTCATTATAACCTAAAGCAACAAATTAGTAATTATCATTAATTACCATGTCACTCGGAGGATGAAGAGAGCTCAAGGAAAAAGTACAGAAAAATCAAAGCAGAAAGTATGAATTATATATATATGTATATATCAGGAAGTTCTCAGATGGATTTGGCATTTGCAATGTTGAAGAGAGAAGGGAGCATTCATTTATCAGGGTGTATGGGGTTTTTTTTTTCCCCTGAATTTGTCATGTCAACAAGTTCCACACTCCCACCTATTTGCCTGTACCAACTGTTTCCAACCTTCCACTTAGAGGCCTTCAGCTCCCTGGATCAGAGAATGTTCTCCTTGTAGGTCTGTAAGGCAGCTCTCAAAAGGGTTCCTAACTTGCAGCTTGATTACTCAAAATTGATTACTGAAAATAATTCAGTTTACAGGAATATGGCTCATCAAACCTATGATATATGTTAAAAATGAAAATACATTGAGCAATTCAAATATTTGTAAAGTTTCACCATTGTGTGGGAATGAGAGGAGCTTAAATCAAACTGAAAACACAGTTGTTTGAAAACACAGAACAGTTGTTTGAAAATTGAAAATCTTAATTTTGCAAAGCCCATATGCACAAACCTTTAAGTGGCAGCTGCTAAAAAAAAAAGTCATCTAAGAGTAGCTTCCACTAGAGCAGACTTTAGGATGGATACTTCATCTTACAGCTACTGCAACAGTTTTATGACATTAAAAAAAAAACAACTATAATACAAAATCAAGTGAGAAAATCATAAAGACCTAAAGTAGCAAGCAATTTTTTTAATATCAAGTTTCTAGTGACCTGCTTGAGATTTTTTAACCAGTATCTAATGCAGTTGAACTCCAGCCTACTGTTAAATGGGACACACTGGAGTAACAGTGCTGAGTCCACAGAAGGAGAAAAATGCCAAGAGGATTCATAAGTACATTGAGTGTAATTTACGTTCTGCTGAATTTAGTGTCTGCCAAGTCTAGTATACAGCTTGAAATCATGTGTTTATCAGACATCTGGGTAAAATTTTGGAATGCTGGGAGATAGAGAAATTTCAAAACCATTTGGAAGAACCTCATAATAGTTTTTTGCCATGCTTCAAGACAGGGGTTTTTATAACACAGTGACTATATGGTCACTATGAAACCATCCTAAAATTCTGATTCTTGAAGCTAATACAAAAACTTCAAGAACTGAGTGTTTAGGGACTATGGGAGTATCAAAACATGTAAGTTTTGGATGACAGTCTATCCAGAACCCTTATACCTAAGATCTAGAGAGGTCTGCAGGAGAAAAGCTAAAATGTTCTCAGTCTTAACAGTTTTTCCAATCATAGAATCACAGAATGGGATGGGTTGGAAGGGACCTTAAAGGTCATCTGGTTGCTACCCTGCTGTTACGGGCTCCAAGCCCCATCCAACCTGACCTCGGACACTTCCAGGGATGGGGCAGCCACAGCTTCTCTGGGCAACCATTGCCAGGGCCTCACTGCCCTCACAGGGGAGAATTTTTTCCTAGTATCTCATCTAAAACTACTCTCTGAAGCCATTCCCCTCTTGTCCTGCCACTCCATGCCTTTGTAAAAAGTTTATCTCCATCTTTCTTGTAGGCTTCCCTCTTCTTCTTCTTCCCCAGCACTTTTTTAAAAGTCTTCTATGAGAAGATAAAGACCTCTTGAAACCATTAAAGACAAATTTGGGAGTTGTTGCAGTACTGAACAGTGTATTGTTTAAGGTACTCAGCTTGAGCTGAAGAGCACATAAATACTGAAGAATGCACCAAATTTACAAAAAACTGTCGAAACAAGTTAGA
The DNA here is from genome assembly GCA_013396775.1 of Cephalopterus ornatus. Taxonomy (NCBI): domain Eukaryota; kingdom Metazoa; phylum Chordata; class Aves; order Passeriformes; family Cotingidae; genus Cephalopterus; species Cephalopterus ornatus. The sequence goes on from VZRE01013210.1 coordinate 1,218,959, forward strand.
AGAACAATGAACTGGTCTGCTCCTGGCCTTGATCATGGCACAGTTATTTTACATTTTTATTTGAAATTCTCATATTTCAGAATTTTCTGTAAAGAAAAGCCGACAACACAAAAAAGCCCACTGAAATTATCACATTCACAGCATTGACTTGTGAGAATGATGTAGAGCTTGGCCTGTGGAAATAACCAGCTTTCCTCTTGTTTATAGCAAGGCAGGACTTAGCTTGCACTCCCCAGATCATTATTTTCCTAACAGGCAGGATACCAAACTGCAGCATTTACAAGCAGACTGTACTCGAGGAAGAACATTTTCTCCCAAAAGTAGGCAGATATTAAAGGAGACACACACACTCATATCCTCAGATTTGCTGCAAGCCCAATTGCCAGGGAACAGAGTAATAAGGACAATAAAAAACACGGAAGATTTATCACCTTGAGACATACCCATGCCCTATTTTCTCATGTTCCCCCAGTTTTGGGGATGTGCCTTGCATTTCAAGTGAAAGGCCTGGAATTCCATTTATTTTCTTTGAAATAGTTCCTCTACCTGTTCCCTCACCATGTCTATACACCTTTTTCAGAAAAATAAAAAAGCCCCACCACAAAAACAAACAAAAAACCCCCAAAGAAACCAACCCACACAGCACATCCCTGAGCATACACAGGCAATGCAGGAAAAAGCTTCCCAACCACAACTCTGCCGGCTGAACTTCGAACCCGTAACTCCCAGGAGTCCTGCTGAGTCTAGCTCAGTAGGATAAATAAATACCTGCTATAACTCTGCTAGCAGAGAGAAGTGTGAATTTCAAAATAAGACTAATGTTCAGAATTCCGGCCAAATAAGGCAAAAACTTCAGCAAGTTACTTTCTCTTGCACTTCGGGAGACTTCCAGTAAGTCCAGTCATTTTGTAAAAACACCTGAAAGTCTCATGGCTTGCAGTTCACCAGAAGAGAAGCTGAGATTAGAATCAGCTAAAAGGAACCAGGCTAAGCCCCAGAAAACCTTTAAGTTTCAACAAATATTTGGCTCAAAGGCTACAACTGAAGTATCAAGTTAATAACTTAAGTGATAACCTCACAGGCACACAGTTTATGTCAGCATGTGGTCCCACACCCACTGCTCCAACACCATTCCTGAAGAAACCTAAGGGATTTTTTCCTTCATGCCTTATTTTTCTTTCTTCCTTCATCTAAGAGCATGTCCATGTCCTGGTTACACCAGAGATCTCAGACTATATTTTGCCACACACTACAAATCAGAAAACATACTTCTGTCCTGTATGTTAAATCTAAGGCTGTACAGAAACCCCAAAGACTCAAATACTCTGGTCAGCCAGTTCCCTGCTAGGGGCACGCAGCTGCTGCCCTGATTCTTTTCAATTCCATTTGGGAATAGGCCATGAAATGTTCAGGAAAGAAGCATCTAGAAATGTCCACTGTGTTTTTCATGCTTGTCTGGGGAGGTTTCTTCTCTGGTTAGAATGATTTCAAGCAAGGGTTAGTTATGCACAAGCTTTCCAAGAGCCTATTAAGGATTTACAACAGGATGTTGGCAAATGCAGTTGCTCTGATCAACTTCCTGCATGCCTGCAAAAATCTTCAGATAATTTTTCTTGAGAGCTGCCTTACTAAAGTCGTTCTAACTTTTTCCTTATTCCCCTTATAACT
>VZRE01013211.1:0-19597 GCA_013396775.1 Cephalopterus ornatus
TGATTAAGGGACTGGAGCATCTCTCTCACCAGGAAAGGGTAAGAGAGTTGGGCCTAGTCAGCCTCAAGAAGAGAAGACTGAGAGGGACCCTCATCAATGTCTATAGGCATCTAAAGGAGGGTGCCAACAAGGTAGAGCCAGGCTCTTCTTGGTGGTGCCAAGCCATAGGACAAGAGGCAACAGGCAGAAACTAATGCACAGGAACTTCCACCTGAACATGAGGAAGAACTTCTTTCCTGTGCGGGTGACCGTGCACTGGAACAGGTTGCCCAGAGAGGCTGTGAAGTCTCCCTCACTGGAGATATTCAAGAGCCATCTGAATGCAATCCTGTGCCATGTGCTCTAGGATGACCCAGCAGAGAGGTTGGACCAGATGACCTACTGTAGTCCCCTCCAACCTTATCCATTCTACGATTCTGTGGAAACAAGTCAAAACTAGAGCCATGGTGTTGAATCCTTTTAATATGTATATAAAGATTTGGATCTCAGTCTGAAGAGACTCATTTGTCGATTTTGAAGTCTGGAATGAATCTTGGTGGGAAAAAGCCTGGACAGTGTTGGAGGATAGTACTACCAGAAACATACCCCACCCCATTGTGCTAAATTACTTAAGAAAAATCAGCTAGTCTGAATGAAATACAGTGTATTTCAAAACTACTTTAAAAAGGAAAGTTCTATCTATATAAATACCACACATTTTCAAATTAAATTGTATTGTGTCTTCTGAATTGGAGGGAATGTTTAAGAACCCTGTAATTATTAAAGTTGATTTAACTGAGATGGGATCTATGAAAAATAAAATGTAACTCTTTTACAGATGGAAAATCCAGCTTGGTGGTATTTTGAGGCAATCACTAACAACTAACAGATCTAAACACTCATCCCCTCAGATAAACTTTCAGCAATAACTTCTTAGCAGTTACATGCTTTTGCATTTGCCCTCTAAACTATAATCTCTTCCTATGACCAGCTCTCATTTTAAACAGGGAACTTTCTCACAATTTTGGCAAACATCTTCACACTCAAAAGTAACTCCCTTTCACTGTTCTTATGAAAAGTGACACACTCATTGAAAAGAGCTACTCATCCATAAACCTGCTTCTAAGTCAGTGGAGGCTTTGTAATGCCAAAACAAAAGTTTAAAAACCACTCAGTGTGAGTTGTCTTATCCAAAGGGGAGGCCAGGAGGGGCAGGACAAAGACAGAAGGAAAGATCAAGTCAGTAGTAAATATGTTCTCCTCCTCCACACAGTATTCACTTTGTAAATGACATTTACAATGATGCCACCTCTGCAAACTAACAATGCAAGGAAATTTCAGTTCTACTTGGAAGAATTCAACTGGGATCCAATTACTGAGAAATACATGAAACAAGGCTTAAAAGAATATTTCACATTGAGCATCTTAATTTCCTCTAAAGCTGAAAATTCTGTTAAATTATTTCCTCTGATCCCTGCAGGTTTCCTTCTACTCTTTTCTCAAACCAAATTATGCTCAGGCCTGAATCCCTATTTTAGCTTTGACAAAGCTCAAATTGCTGTGTCTGAGAGTGTGTTTCTACCCTCTCAGCTTATTTCTAACTAGTGCTACATTCCCCTAATATAACTAAAGCAGTACCAAGGAGTTTTCCTGGTAGTTGGAATTGACTCTTCTTGGCTGTTAAATCATTAGAAGAGTTCCTGATACTGTTGTATATCTCCATGAGCTCAGGGTATTCGGTAGCACAGCAGCAGGCTGCTTTGTACCTCTGGTCTCAGTGCCAGAGAGCAGTCTAAAGTACCAGCTAAGCTCAGAGGCCGGCTGGCCTGCATCCACAGTGTTAAATTCACCTTCCCAGTAAAACAGAGTGACTGTATGCCTGCTGGGAATAACCCCTGTATGGATTACTCTCTGTAGCCTCTGAACCATGCATGGGGATTGCTTGGGGTTGATAGTCACTGTGGGCCAGAGACATTCAGCAGCAACAATGATGGTGGAGTTCCAGTATCCAAGAAGTTCCCAGCACTGTTTAATTTCCTCAAACATTTCCATTTGGGGATACTCAAACAACACATTCAAAGGACCCGAGTGTTAAATGGTGATTTTTCACAAGACTTTGCAAGCTCGAGCTATTGAAAACACTGCTTGTCTAAAAATGAGTTAGTTATTTTCTGTTGTTATTCTACATCTTTATGACTCCTAAATATATTTGGTTTTTAATCTGGATATTACTTATTTGGTTATGTAGGTTTTTATCCTAATAGATAAGAATGGATAAATGTTAAAGGCTATTGTTGTATGCAAAGCAGTAGGAGATTAGTTCAATTTGGTAAACACTACAGCAAAGTTAAAACACTGAAAAAGTGATTTATAACAAGTTAATATTAGCTCCAGGAACATGTTTGCTATAGAGCAAGACAATGTAAGCAAAAAGAAAGGATTACATCAGTTAAGAAAAAACAAGATCATAGAAAAATTATTGCCTGAGCAGGCTTTAATGGCAATTTTAAGATTTTGTGTTTCTTAGCTCACTCCACAGCAATGTATATACAAAAAACTACATGTCCTGTGACACTGCCAGCAGTAACACCAGCTTTATTTTTAGATTTTATCTTTGAGTAATAGAGCAAGTCTTCCCTCAGAATTAAATAGAAGAGGAAAAAACTATTCTCCCAGTTAGCAAATTATACAACTTCTTCCTAAATTTATCTTCTTTCTTTGTCATTTTATTATTTCATTTTTCCTCTAGCCTTCAACCTTACTCGCCTATCTTCTCTTTACAACTTCTTTCTTTATAAATCTCTTTATAACTCCTTCCAAATCTGTTTCAAAATGTATGAACTTGCTGGGTGTCAAATATTTTTCCTTGAAGTCTACAATTCTGATTTTCCCTAGCTAAATATCCAGCCAGAAAGATTGTGTTTGACAGGTTCTCAGATATTTCCAAATGATTTATTAGTTCATCAAGAAGGTTTAATCTTTATCATACAATCATACAAATAAAGAATGCTCAAATTTCCCATTCATTCATAAATACAGCAAATACAAAATGCTTTGGAAAACACATTTTGTGATTATTGCAAAGAATAAATTAAGAAGAGCAATAATTCCAAGCACTTCTTGTCTCTAGTGAGACATTTTGACCAAGTTAGCTTCCAATCCTTTTGTTTTCTTCTCATTTTAATTCAAAGAAGGGCAAAGTACATTTCAGACATGATCAATACCTAGTTCCTGAAGAGAACATTAGAAACTGCTCAGTACCCCTTTCCTAACACACATACGTGCTGCACTTGGTTCTCCAAGTGACTCCACCTCTTGCCAGCTCAGAGACAAGCTCTGGATCCAAGACCTGCCCCTGTAGTCCCTGGCCCCATCCTTTCTCTGAGTCTTTCCCCAAATACACAGGCCTATGGCCCTAACCCAAACATTCATTATGAGTTTGGCAGCTCACCCATTCTTCCTTACAAATTTCTTCATCTGGGAACAATCTCTAAATGGAACACAGTCTCCAGACATTTCTTTATTGCCTCTGACAAAATCTCTTCTGAACTTCCAAAATTTCTGGGAGAACTGTACAGCAGGAGGCTCTTGTCCAGAGACTTCCATTTCCTTCTACATGCAAATGCTTCATTATTAGTCACTGCAGGAGGGTCCATTACTGTGTTTTCAATTCACCTCACTACTTCTATTCCTTCCATGTCATGCTTTTCAAAATAACAAGGTCATTAATAACATTAAGTCTCTCTAATTCCAGAGTCCCAAAACTGACTCCTAGTATTTTTCCATTTCTTTACCAACACCGGTGCTGCCTCTGGCATGAAGTCAAAGTATGGTGTAGGGATACTCTCTAGTTGCTTAGCTCTTTTTGCATATTTCAGCTGTTCTGAGACAGAAACTAGTGGCTTTCCTGACAGGAGCCAAACCTGCTTTCGTGGTCAGGAGGACCAAGGGAACAGGTTGCTTTCCTTGCAGGCAGGGGAACACCTGGACAGAGGGAAAAAGAATACTGACATCCCCATGCACTGGCAGCGTCAACATCTACCCACTGCTTCCTGACAGAAACAAATGTTACGTGCTCTGAGCTAGGGATAGCTTACACCCATGAGAGAGAAGGAATTCATTTTCTGAGCCATGATGGAGAAACCTCGTGGCACACACAGTTAACACTACTTTTCATCCAGTTCCCACAGGCAGCCTGAAGGCACTTACTCTGATTGAGACTGTCTTTTCCTGCACTCATCTGTAAAACATCAGATCACGATCAACACAAAAAAAGTGATTATATGGGAGGTGGTGATCTTTGTATCTTTCACTTTGAAGATCTTAAACTCCTATCTTGCCTGAGCTACTTGGGGTGCTGTTGGAAGGACACAGAAAATATCAGAGAAGGAACAGATACAGAAAGTAAACAACTGTTAGTAGCAGCATGGAAAATTTAGAGAAAAAATGTGACCTTATTGAATTAGTGATGTCCTGCTTTCCAGATATTACCTTAATGTTTTAAAAACTCCTATCTACATTTTTTTTTTAAAGTCACCCCTGTCTTTGTTTACGGGGAAAGCTGTTAGCAACCTCAACATTACTCACTGATCAGCTGACCTGCAACCACGTATTTCTATCCATTGGTAACGGTCTAAATATTAGACTCTTTTCCAGGACAAATTCAGAAAACACCACAATGGGATAGTGCTGTATACCATTTCCCACTGCCCCCCAAAACATGGGACATGATGTCCACTGGCAAAGCAGTAGTTCTACCACTTCAGCAGCACTTAAATAAGTAGATGGTGTCTTCAAGCTTCCAAAGCAATTTAAACGTTGTCTTCATTCACAATAATGTCTGATTACCCACTCATGCCTATAAAATGAGATGTTCCTTAAGTTATGCAAATGCTGTTTCCAGGATTTTCAAGTTAATTTGCACATATACGCTTTTTTTTAATTAAGAAGCTAAAGGGCTCACAATGAAGTCAAAAACTTCTGAAGATCAGTGTTCTTTCTTTTGGCCTGATATTTTTTCAAGACAAAATACACAAAGGAGGCTTTGAGCTCCTTGAGAACATACACATAACAACAGTTTGTAATTTTACTAACTGAATTATCATCAAGGCAAACTCTTTTTCAAACAGAAATGGCATTTCACAGTAATTTGTGGGGGTTGTAACAAACAAATTCGGGAATACAAAGATCATTTGCTGTTTAGTTCATGACGCAGTTTTTTTCTGTAGCAGCAGATATTCTTTCTTCCTGTGGAAAAATTAGAAATTACTTTCATAAAAAAAAAAAACAAACAAGGAAAAAAGGGAAAAAGGGGGACAAAGGTAAAAGAATAAGAAAACAAAACAAAGAAGAGAGGAAGGAGGAAAGAGGGGAAAGACTATTCCTGAAATACCCTTCAGGTGGCTTGAAATTGAATGTTGTCTCAATACATTTCTTGAAAATTAATAATGAATACTAAATACAAGAGTTGGCAAGCATAATGTGGTTCTGTGGTTAAAAATTGCTAACACAGACCAAAATCCAAACTTTCTGATCTCCATGATAATGGAGATGCAGATGAGCATTAGTACACAATTCCCTGGGGTCTGTCATGGTCCCAGCTAGCCCTCATGGTTCATTAGTTGGGCCTGTTTAAGGAATAACAGCTGCTGCAGGGAACAACTGGCAGAGCAGGGATACGACTGCTGCTCAGATCTCACCTTCTCAGACTCCAGGACCTCTGTCAAGTGCTGGGGACGTACAGCCTCAGCACAAACCAGGCTACCAAACCTCAAAGCCACAGAGACAGGATGTCCTACTGTGCATAAACCCCAGAAATCTGAAAGAGCAGCTACTGTGGGGGAGAGTACAACGGCTGAGAGATTGAGATGAAAGTTGAAGTTTCGAGAGTTGGTATAAAGTCCCTGGGAAACCTCTCAGCTATTGAAACAAACACTACTGGGAAGCCAAACACACCATTGCTAAATATTGCCTTGAGACACAAAGATTGTAATATATACATGCACACCTCAGAAGAAAGAAACAGGTGATTTCACAGACTGTAAAATCCTTTGCTTACTCTCTTTCCAAATAGAACAAGTTTCTATCTATATGGCAATTTTATGTTTTGATTATAGAGCTGATACATTGTATCCTTATAAAAGTTTGGTTAGGATTGTGCTTATACTTTCACAATTCAAAATATGACAACTTCTTTTATCTACTTACTAACTTACTTTTATCTACTGGCTTGAATAGTTTTTATCTCCCCCCAGTATTATACCAGTATAGAATGTCAAACACATTATGTATTTACTGGGACTCAATTCTGACTTTAATTGCAATACAGACTTCTACTTAACATGTCTGAGGACAAAAGATTTGGCAGGGCTGCATTTATGTGAAGAAATAACACGCACACACATATGTTGAGGCTGTGAATGAGTTTCTTACAGAAGTTATCAACCCATGTTGGGTCAACAGTCCACAGTAGCAGAATTTAGAGATCTCTGGCCAGGTCTTATTACATAAACGTACAACAAATTCAAAAAAAACTAAACAAGAATCTTATCTGCACTCCCCAGAAGCATCATGGGTTGGACTCACTTTTGTCATGTAGTTTCCCCTCTGATTTGCTGCTAAAATAACTAAGAATGGTTAAACTGATGAAGTTACATACACTCAAGAACTGGGTTCAATATAAGAATGCTTGGAATAATTTTAACTGACTGTAGCAGGTGATTTACAAATTTAGTGACCGCTCCATGTACTTCATTTTACTTCCCTTCATATTATTAGAGGAATAACATATATAAAACCAAGGGATAAATCATTGTATATTTTGTTGTAAAATATAATTTAACACAGAGAGGGACATTTGTGTTAAGCAGCAGCTTCCGCTGAACAAGAGCCAAGTACATTTCTTTCTTGGCCTCCTTCCCTTCTGTTTTAATTTTGTGCAGTGTCAGTTAATCTCTTGTAGTTTCTTCTGCTATCATGTAGTACCTAAGGGAATGCCCTCCCCAAATTAGTTTTTCTCCTCACATAAATAGCTATTTTCAAAAGCATGTTCTATATTGCTATGGAACAGAAAGAATGTTATTGCTTAGACTAGTATTCTACTGTTTATTCAATTATGTCCACGCATCTACCTGTGAAATGAAATACATGCTCAGTTTACAAGAACTGAGTTCATCAAATAAAAAACGCAAACACAAAAACTTGTGGTTTTTTCGCAATGCTGAAATTCTGCTTTGCTTGTTTTATAATAAATGATTAAGATGCAGTAGATCCTAAGTTCCAAATCCACTTCAGCAAAAAAGCGCATAACATCAAACACCAAAAAAGTGCTACATCTTGCAAGCACTGAATACATGTTGCTTCTGAACATGGAACCTGCTGTGCTGTGGACCTCTGACTGTGGCCTTCAAAACACAGTATGGAAATTGCCTCTGTGGACAACTGACACAGCTCTTCCTCAGTGTATTTAGGTGCAAAAGTCCATTTCATTATATCTGAAGGGAATCAGCTACTGTAACTTATGTGATTTTATCCTTATAACACTGTAGCAAGTATATTACTGCTTTGCTTTAGTATCCAAAAAGCAATGCAAAGTTGGCAAACTCTGTTTTCAGCCATCTCTGCATAATCTAACAAAGCAGCTGCGCTCAACAGGAACAAGAATTTAGTCTGAGAACTAAGTAAAAACTGTTCAGAGCTCTCTCAAAGCCCTTAAAAGAGAAGATTAGTTAATTAGAAAAGTTAATTTCCTTTAATGAATCAGGATAAGGTCAAAGATCCAAACTTGGGATAAAATTACTGATGAGGGGAAAGAGAAGGCAAAATTTAGTTCATATGTCATGTAAGGGTAGAGGTGACTGCGCTCTGCTACAGGAAAGACAAATGGACCATCCAATTTCTTTCTGTTGTTCCACAAGATCTTATAGAACTATGGAAACTAAAACATACGTTACCATACACCTACATAAAACAGTATCTTCCAGCAATCTAATACAAATTCTTTTACTACTTGAAATCCGTGTATATTTTCTATCTAATATGCTGCAAGAAAGATTTAAGAAAATGTTAAAAAATCAATTAATTTGGCACAATTGACAAGTTTGTAATACTTGGAAGCCTGATTCAGTGTTTAAAGAAAGAAAAACCTGCAAAGCAGTTTGGCTTTCAAGGGCCACATTAAGAGAGTTCCAAAAAATTGATGTTCAATCAATCCCTGTACAGAATATTTCAGATCTTTAATGGAAATTGTTAGCTATAGTAAAAATAGTTTTATAAAACAACAAGCAAGGCAAAGATCTGCCAAATTAAAACAACACACACTGAGATTTAGTTGCAAGACTGAGACTAAGAAAAAAATATGTCTTTTCACACAGTTTTTCATTCTTTCTGAAGCATTTGGTAAAATGTACAGGCTATTAGCCCTAACACGACAATTAAAAAATCTATGAAGTGTTAGTGCATGGCTGCTGAAAAATTAAATCCTCCTAAAGCTGGATTTTTCATCCATTCCATTTTCCTTATTTATCTTGTCAATTTCCTGGAGCAAGGACTTTTACTTCTGCCCATGGACAGTACTGGTATTTTACCAGTACATAGTTAGCACAGCAGTACACTTTTGTTGGAAAAATGGGTGAAATGAAGAAAAATGGAATAAAACTATTTTAATGCTATTATACTTACCTTGCATAATCCTTCATTTTAGTCCTAAAAATTTTTCAGTTTGAAAAAAAGAGACATCTACCAAAAAAACCCTCAATCCCCCAAACTAAACTTTCATTACTTTTCCAGGTACCTGTTGGTTCTTTGCAGCTATATTGCTCCCTTTTGCCTGCCAACCAAGTCTTTTCACTACAGCAGCAACTGTAATCATCACTAGTACTTATAAAATGCATATTATATAGAATGAGACAATTTCTAATCCCGGCTAAATTGCTGGAATTCTGGAGTGATTTTATTAAGTCTATTGACTTGATGTGACTGAGATCATGGTTTGGCCCCGGTTTTTTTTCATGTTATTTAAGAACACTAGAGCTTTCCAGCAGAGTGGCATGCATTTTACATATTCTGTTCTTCACAGAGAGGAACATTTTTAGCATGCCCTTGTTTCTACACATGGCTAAATCTGAAGCAGGTGACCTAATTTACTGAAACAGAATGCAAGGCCCAAGGGTCTGACTCCAAACTGCCACGTACTTTTATGGGCTGGACCAGAGAATGTCCAAAGTTTCTTGCATCATTTAATGTCTTGAAAAGGTTCTTTTAGCCACAGCTGCCAGAACTGTTTGCATCCTTCACATGCCAAACTGAGTAGGGATCCAGAAGTTTCCAAATGCAGGGACCAGAAAAGTCTTGACTTTTGAAAGGAGAAATAAATAATTTAATCTATACATTTTGATTTATATTGAGTGCTAATCCTTTTCATATATTTTTTAAAATATTAAAAAGAGGCTATAAAAGCAATTTAAAAATCACAGGGAAAAAAGGCAAGCTGAGAAATGGGACACTTTGACTTTATTCACATAACACCTTGCCTTTGCACTCATTTTCTAGAGAGGTGGGTAATTTATTTCTTAAAGTAATAAGCTCAGGGCATTTGCTGGGAACCATCAAATATTCAGGAAGAGCTGCTACATAATCACATTTAGAAAGTTTTAGGTTCTTATTAAGTAAGGTGTGAATATGGGTATTTATCTTTGCTGTTCTATATCCACATTTTTTGGTGAACTGGATCTCTTTCAGCCAGCAGTTACAGAACTCCAAGTGTTTCAAGACTGCATCTATTAGTTTTGAGAAAGATGAGTAAGAAATGGAAATCTGTTGTAATTTGTTTTAAACTTGTCCTATAGAAACTGAAAACCAACATTTTAAAGTTAACAGATCGTGAATGGTACTTTACGGAATTTCACGTGATTTAAAGGATTACATTTTGTCTGGAGAAGAGTTCCACTGATAAAACTTGCTGCTCCCAAACTCTCTCACCCATTCTCCCAAGTTCTGGCTTGCTTTTGTCTTCTTTCTTCCCAATATTATCTTCTGCAGGACATTTCACATTCCTCATGTTCACCTAGGTTAGGTGACCTTTATGGAGAGGCAGCCCACTTACCATCTCCTAGTGGCTGGATAGAGGTATCTGATCAGATCTACTATTGATGTGAATCATTGATCCCTAATGATAGGCTGCGTTCAGACTCCATCTATGCTGTGTTTTCATAACCTGACAATTACTTTAAACAAAGGAAAAAAGAAAGTTATTCTAAGTTGCAAACTGTTAGAGGAGATGAAAAAGTTGACCAGCACACTGCTTGATAACATACAGGTGATGATCAGCAAGAGACAGATGAACCTTATAATTTAATATACGGCAGCCACAAGCTAAAACTGATAGATTCTGTCTTCACATTTTTGGCAAAAGATGAAAAATGTGCTACTCATTATAAATAAAATAAATCTGACAAAATGAACGGATGAGCATGTAATTAGCAATGTAATGACAAGCCTCATTTCAATAGCCACAGATTTCCATTCAATCATCTTTACACATGTCACATACATATAGACAGCTAAAACTTTCTGGCATGGTAAAAGGCACGTTTGACAGAACCTCCATGGACCAATATGTATTTTCTCTAAACAGTGAAAATAAGGTCTTGTTTTTTAATAGGCCAACAGTCCTGTAGCAAATGTTTATTTCATGCCACTTACATAAAGTAAATCTAGTACCCCAAAAGTAAATACCTTCTTTCAACAGCTGCCAACTGATCAACAAATTTTATTATATTCATGCTGGCAAATGAAAATCTCCTTTTATTATAAACTAATTTAGCCAAGGTTTGGCCAGCTGTTTATGCCTTTTATCGTTTGTATTTGAGATAGCTTTTGGTAGTGGACTTTTGGGGGTTTTTTGTGTGTAACTTACCCAGTAGAGATTGTGTGTTAACATCCCTTCTTCGGGTGAAACGTCTTCCAGGGAGATCTTTTGCCATGACAGTGGAAAGCAGAGTGTGTGCAAATAGCAGAAAGAAGCATGCAATCATTTTCTTCATCTTCAAGAAACAGAGGGACATTCAAGGATGTGAAACTGCAATAGAGGAGAGAAGGGGATAAGCTCTTCAATTACACAAAAAGATATACTTTAGCCTTGTCAGCCACCCAGTAGCATTGCTTTGCTTCCATCACATACAAATATGCAGAACAGGCACAGAATAATACCTACAACCTCAAGAAATACGATCTACATAATAAAGCAGCTGGCAGTCCCTGCATAGCATTTATAAGTATCGTTAGTTGAAGCTCATAGTCAACATCTACCACCATTCATAGTAATCAAGTATTTTTAAAGCAAGAAAAAGGAACTTTGTTTCAGTCAGTCTGCCAGCATAAATGGGCTTGAGTGGGACACAGATGTATTTTTGTTATTCCATTCAGCACTGCATTGCATTTTTTTTAGAAGCTTAATGGTTCTTGTAGTCTGAGGCATTCTTGCTTCAGAAAATCTTGGAGAATTAAAATAGAGAGAAGAAAATATGTTTCAGAAACAGCGACTATAAATGTGAACTGGTGACAGCTCATGCTTCCTTTTCAGAAGACAGCCCATGGTTGCTAATATGAAGATAACAGTGCAGAATGAATCTTGTTTACTGGAGTAAACTGGAGTCCTAAGGACTGGCAAGGAGCTTGCCATAGGTTCTGGAAAAGTTTTGTCATAGAGAAGAACAAACTGACAGGCAAAATTCCCACACTAAGAGATTATTCCTGATCAGGATCTTGTTAATGCACCATGAAAAGCCATGGCTGACTCTGCCCACAACAGAAAGCAAAAACTGGCACGCTAGAGGTTCATTTTCTGGCCATGTTCCCTGTTGATGGCTTTCTCAGATGGGGATTCCTTCTACCTTCACCCAAACTTTATTGTTCCATTTGTGAAGACAGCATCCCGCATGAGTTAGATTCAGCCCTGGAACTGCTGATACGATGAAGCTTAGCCAAGAGCTCCCCTAGGTGTGCAAGAGATGGATAAAACTACCCACTTTCACAACACAGAACTGTTCTAGCTGAAACTGAGTGTAACTTTTGAAGCAGTGCAAATTTTAACAGTAATTTTTGGTGAAGTTAATACGATGTTGAAAACAATTTTAACAGGGTCCTAAACCTGACAAGCAGATATGTAACGGAAGGCAACTAAATGCTCCACTTCTGAAAAATAATTTCTTTTCTTTCCCACTATGACATATTCACCGTCAGAAAAGAAAATTGTGATTAAATATTTTCTCTCTAATAAAGGTATTTTGTACATCATTCTTCAGTCTGTCCCAAACAACCATTACATATTAATGTATTTTTCTGACTATCAATCTATTTTTCCTTTTGTGTGTCCTACTCAGCAACCACAAATGCAAACACCATGTTCTGGTGTATATGCCAGAGAATAAAATGAGTCTTTGCACTCAAAATGCCCAGCCTTGCTTCAGTGTTTAATATTGCCCAGTAACACACAATATGTGATTTAAGGACATTCTAACTAGGAAAGAGATGCAAATACCTGGTGCTTATAAAAATGGCCACAAAAAAAATTAAATATTTGGAGCCCTAGTAGCATGGACACCAGGATGGTATTACTAGTAGAGTCTTTACAGTGCTCTAGTCAGAAACAGATGGGCACTGGAAACAGCACACACCACTGGAAATGTGACTAAATTCTGCTGGAGGCAACAGCTGTTACTGCTGGAGATTACCAATGAAATCTTCTTGCAGGTCATCTCCTCACTTCTCAGAACATCAACACACACGGGGCTGTGCAAGAGGGTCTCCTCTCATTCTGTCCTGTCCCTTCAGTACATGAGGCAAATGGACCTCAAGGATACTTGCCAGTTCTAGCACCAATGTTTTAGAAACACCAAAACCATGCTCAGAGAGCTAAGGAGCGTAGAGAAATATGCTCCTTACAAGGCTGTCACAGGAACCCAGCACGAACAGACTGTTTAAGAGGGCTATCTGGCTACTACCTAGTTATCAGTGGCCTGACTCATCCCTCCTTTCTATCCATCCTAAACAGCTGTGAAGATGGCATTAAACTCTAAGTAAAGCCATTTGGCCTGTTCCTGGTGGCACATTAATGGAGAGCCAATGGTAACATGGCAGGAGAGCCTTCGAAACATGCTGCTGAACCAGTAACAGCACGTCAAAGGAAATGGCGATAAAGGAGTGTCTCAGGACAGTCCCACCCCAAACTAAACCCTCTTACATTCTGTCACTTAACATACTTTATACCTTTGTAGCTATTTTTGATATTGGGTCACAGTTTCAAATTCACTAGGCTCACAACTGTCCACAAGCAACTTCTGAAATAAAAAAAAGGTGTTTATTTGCTATGATTTGAAGTGTTTGAATTCTGTTAGGAAAATGTTTATATAGCACACAAATATCTTATTATCATATTAGACCATATAAATCAAAATGCCTACACAATCATTCATTAGCTGTCGTTGAATTCTGAAATACATTAAAGCAGTCAATTTTCATTTTGTGTGATTTTTACCAGTCCCTTTGAAAAGTAAGGTTTGGTGTACTAGAGAAACGGAACCACTGAATAACATATTGTTCAATAGTATTTAATTTTAATTTTCATTCAGAAACCTTAGATCCTTAGATCTCATTATCTTTACCAGTCTGATAATCAGAAAATAAATCTACTTACAGTTCCATCAAAAGAGATCCAACTCTTGCTAAAGGAAATCTATTATGAACACATTCCTACCCTCACAGTGTTCTAAAATACTGTGTCTAGAGAAAGCAATGCTTAACAAAGAAGAGCTTCAGTTGCCTCATCTTAAAAAAATTATATATCATCTAAAATAAAAATTAAAATTAAATTGCATCCATTTTCCATAAGGAAAAAAAAAACCAAACAAACCCAAGTTCCCAAAGCCAAAGGCTGTATATATGATAAAATACACTGATACCACTGATCCAAGCCTCTCCCCCTTTCATCCACACTGAAATCTTCTGTGCTGCTTTCCTGAGGTGACGACAGCCTGAACTTGTGTGCTTTGCTCTAGTTCCAGGTACATATTTGTGTCCACTGCTGCTTGCATTTTTACATGACTAGTTTGTATTGTGGTTGCATGGCTGCTCCGCACACAGTCCTCCCGTGGTTCTCTGTTTATCTTCTGGGTCTTCTGCAAGATTCCCTGTGTTTACTCGAGAATATAGATGGTGTTTGCTGCACCATGTTTGGTATTTAACACCTCATTTCCCAGCAGGCTAAGCCAGGCTGCTGGCACAGCCCTCTGTAGCTTCACATTGCTGGCTAACCCTTGGTCTACCAGCTGAGCACAGATGCACCATCTTCCACTGCTCCACTCTTCTACCTATGGTCACAGGAGGAAGAGGGTCCCATGCAGGGCTTTCACAGCAACTTTGGAATAGTCAGTGCAGCACACTGCTGTGCTGGACACATTAAGAAGCTCCTAACAGAGAACAGACAACTGCTGCTCACAGAGATACAATCTGGTGAGGGCTGCTTCCAATATCTGCAGCTGTCTTGAAGAAGTTTGGTATAGAGGAGGAGATTCTCCTAGAAGACGGCAAGTAAATAAACAGGCTCTCTGTTCTTTTCAGGCTTCCCTTGCTCCCTAACTGCTAGTCAAGAGCTGAATATTGCCATAGTGTTTTCTTATCAATCTTACCTATGCTTGCTTATCCATATACCCATGCATCAGGGTAATTTTTCTGATGCACTGTTACAGATTTTCAACTTTCATGAACTAAAATGTAAAAAGAGTGAAAAATAAAATTGGGACTTCATTGTTAAAATACCTATTTCCTTTGTTGGATAGTAGTGAAATAACATAAGCCCATTTCTACACTTTCAAGTATCTTTCTGTGGAATTCTCCTCGTAAGGGAGATGATGGCTGTTTTGGACAGAGACTGGATCACCACTGGATATTCAGTGTGGTGATAAATCAATGACCTTCTCCACTGCATGGTGCAGGTTATTAATATTTGTCCTCTTCACTGTGATAATATCATGGGAGAAGAGATGATCTGTGGCTCATGCTGAAGTCAATGTCCTTCCATCTCTTACACCATTTCAAGAAAACTTCTTTTACAGAAAATCAGGAAACCCTTTCAGTGGCCTGGAAGACCACCTTTTTTCACTCAGGTACGTTAAAACTGTACCTGTGTTTGCTGAGCAGATCGTGCTGAAAAAGAAATTGGAAAACTAGGGTAGTAATATGTTTCAGCTCATGCTTCCTGCTCCTCTGGGTGGTCTCCCTCCTCGTCTTGCAATACAAGTTCCCTTCCAAGGCTAAATCAGAACATGAACTCCCCAAGCCCCTTTCTCCACTTTCTCCAGCTGCCACCAAAAGTGGCATAATGCACAGAAGGGGCAGTTCTCAGCAGTTACATGGAACATCAACACCTTTAGTATCTGCAAATAGTATCCCGTCTCTTGAATCCTACATAAATTTTCCTCAGAGGTGGAAGGGAAAGGGAAGTAAAAAAAAGCACCAGAGGCAGCAGTTATTACCACAACAGAGGCTGCCTTCAGCTTTTCTTGTTTCATAGTTAAGAGACAGCCATTTACTTTCATCAAGGTGCCAGGAGATCTAACTTCAGTGATTTTAAGTTATAAAGAACGTAAGTGCATAGAAGAGAAACTGTTTTGAAGTTCTTTCAACACTCTTTATCATCTACCCATTTTTAAGATAACAGGAAATTGATCAAATATGAAGGTTTTACTGAAGTTAGAGGAACTGCGAGCAATCCATGTAAGTCAATAAAATCAGCATCTGTGTTCCCAAGTTAGCAAGCACAGCGAGCTACTTGGAAAAACAAACAAGCTCTTATTACATCAAAGCCACAAAATACTTGATTCTCAATCCAGTCATCTCAGACGTAAAAAAAAATTAAGGACCGCAGGCACTGTAAAGCCCTGTTAACTATCAGTTACAACATGTTCCAAGGTACTTCACTATCCACAAGCTAGCACATGCATTACTAGTTATTTACTTATTAAAATCACTCTCTGTGGCACAGGCATCAGGACATTGCCTCTGTCTTTCTGGACCAGTTGCTGACACAGGCATTTTCTAGTTCTGAATAACAGCTACAGAATCCCATAGAGTCCAACATCATAAGACATCTGTAGCTAGCCATGCAGGTTTTTGTGGGAGCAGCTGGCCACAATCAGGAGGATGATATTTAGCACATTAGAAAGAAGCACCATCTTGCCTTCGTCTTTACAGAGGAGCACTCTACTGTCATCCTGTTCCCTCAAGTGATGGACTGACTGGATTTCCTGGGACTCCTTGATGCACAAGGAGGGCTTCACTAGGCTCAACAGCACAGGACAGGTGGACCTACTCTAAATCATGGCTGTCAACTGCATCTCACCAATACAGTTAAATCATGAAGAAGAAACCAGTTTGCAGGTGCTCTAAGTTTTTTAATTCCTCACCTGCTGCTCAACCCTTATGGCAGGCACTATGTACACATGAGACCATGAACCTACCCACCACTCCACCATGTCCTGCAAAGCAGCAGAGCACTCACATGTTAACACATTCTTTACCTCCTTTTAGGAGGCTAACTTTGGCCATTCATGCTGTCAGTAGTACCAGACGAACCTGGGAAACTCATTATTTAAAAGTCAATTAGTAATTCTGGTATATTCTGAGATAGCCAACCCATGTGCAAACAGCTTTCATAGCAGCACAGCAATCCACTACAGTAATAAAAATAACTGTTGACTTGGCAACATCAGTCTTTTATCAATCTGAAATAATGAGTTCAGACAGTACAAGTAACCTGAATCTGCAGTGGATTTAAGATCACAGGTTGTGTACTCCAGTTCAAGAAGACTGGGACAAATTCTTTGCATGGGTCCAGGAAGCTTCATGGCCACATGTTGTTTTGTGTCTTCAGAAGGGCACAATCCTAGTATGTGATAGCAATTTGTCTGTTCCAGACATGTCTGCATAGTGATGGGGACACTAACCTTTGTTTCCTACGCTTCCATATGGTCCTCCTCATCCAGCACGTATTCCTCCCTTGGCAACTAAAAGGATATTCCAATGCTTTCTGTACTGAGAGATTCCCCTGCCTTGCATAGCAAGGGCTGCAGCTGAAACTCCATAAGTACCTAATCATTCCAGCTGTGGATTCAAAAGCCCACAAACGGGTTGTATCCTGGACTAAAAAAAATCAAATGTGACAGTGGACTAAACTAACTTAGATTTTGAAATAGCAAAGGGCAAAAACAGCTTGCCTATCCAAGCACAGAGGTAGGATAAGCACACACACGTAGTGATGAGTATACACACCAAAACATACAGCATATCAGAAAGAAGAGATCAGCATTAAATTTTATTGTGAGGTGTAAATATCATGGCAGAACTTTTACACAATGGACCGTTATCTAAAGGACTTAGAGTATATGTAGTACATGTATAATATAATTTTCCACATCTCTAAGGAAATGAAGAACATTGAGGGATCTATTACTTAATTTTAAGCCATTCATCAAAATGACACATATACTTCCTGATATCACTGTTGTAAAATGAATAACTACTAAATGATTTAGGTCAGAGAGGACCTCTGTAAGCCATCAGGTCCAGATGAGCTGAAGCTGATGACTATTTCAGTAATTTCAGAAACTCACCACATAAAAGTTAATGGTGGTACTATTGAACAGTACACCCATAGTATGATTTACTTTGCATATTTTCCAGTGGTCAGACTCCAAGCTCTAGCAGTGGGAATTCTTATTTTATGACAGCATCAATCTCCATGTTATGATTTTCTTCAGTTGCCACTTGGACAATAGACCTTTTCATCATCTTCTTCTTTTGAGGAAGACTCATTTGCACTTTGTGGTACTGAATCTGATCTAGACATCAGAGTTTCCACTAAGTTCCCAGAAAAGTAGCATGGGAAAACTGAGAAACTTCACTTTTACCATGAAGAGAAGATACTTAAATGAAAGTATATATTATATGACATATGATACATATGTGGTCTGCTTAGGTTTGTCTCTGTGAACTACAGTCACAAACCATAATAGACTGTTAACTGCAAGCAGAAAGATTTTTAAAAAAAGAAAAAAAGAATACAATAGTTCTGAAACTTATTTGCAAAGTCGCACTGACCCCAATACCAGCACCAGTGTAAACCAATAATTTGAGGACTAAAACCACTGCGTTCCAAATACTCTTTGCTCATAATGAAACCACTAACAATGTACATGGTATAAAATGAGTTTGTTAGTGATACCCACATGATAATTAAATAGTGCTTAGTTGTTTTACCCTCCCATGGAGATGGTTTATAAGTTAAAGGAGAGTATTTAAATCTGATTAGCTTTTCCCTAGTTTGCCTGGACTGACTAAACATCTTTTACCATCACAGCTATGTCCTTGGGTCCTAGCTCATAAGCACTAGAATGTGCATCACTTGTTCATGAGAAATGCCACTGAAGTCAATGGAAAGACTCACTTAAAGTAATTAGGTGTGAATACAGAGTGCAAGATGGAGGATCTTACCTGGAGCTTCATGTAATAAAGTGCTCCATTTTCTGAAGACATAAATCAAATTTAATTTGATGAATATAGTTAAAATCACAGTGATATACAGTACATGAGGAAAAGTTTAGAAAATCTGGTGCTTGAAGCTGACACATGAATATGAAAAGTGTAATACTCCAAAATTATTTTGTAAATTTTGTAGGATTTAATGGAAAAGCCATGTGTTCTATTAAGCTCTTGATTTAAGGAGAGTTTTGGATGGGATACAGTTTAATCGTTTCTTCTTCTGACAGGTAGTCAGCTGTCTGACATAAGCACAGCTATTAACATGTAACACGGCATGTCACCTTTTTAGATTTCAGTCAGTATCATTCATCCTTTGAATGATGGTCCCAAAAGCAAACTCAAGCATTAAGGAAGTATTACATAAATCAGTAGGTTGCATTCTTCCCTCTCAGTCAACACTCAACTACTGTTTAGCAATGATAGAGGCCAGTCTGACACTGAAAGAACTGTCTTCTGAGACAAGAATATGTGGTCATTAAAGATGCCACAATAATTTTTATCAGATTAATGAGCACCATCTAGGTTGGGTTTCCAGAGTAAGTATATTACACGCAGCAAACTGTTCCCCATTCCTCTCATCTCCAGCACACGCAGTGCTCTCAGGAAACCCGGACAACTCCAGCCCTGCGTGTCAGAGGTGACAACTCCAGCACAGAGCTGCCTGCGGGGTACCTGGCACGGGGATAAGCCGCATCCTGTCCTGCTGCGACCTGGTAAAGACACCTGCAGGCTACTCACTGACAGATGTTTCGGTAAAGTTCGGCTCCGATTCTGCACCGACTTTAAAATATAGTGAGATTTTTTCCAACAGACTATTAAATGAGTTACTGCGGAGAGCACGGGGAAGCGGGTAGATGGGGAGTTTGCTCAGACCCACGCAGTCCAAAAGAAAGGGAAACCTTTCTCCTGCGGCTGCAGCACGAGCGGCAAACCCACTCCAGCGGAACCCAACAACCGAACATCCCACCCAGACGCTGACGCCGCCGCGGCCCCTCGTCTCGGCCTCCCGTTCCCCACGGGGCCC
>VZRE01013211.1:20042-139868 GCA_013396775.1 Cephalopterus ornatus
ACCCTGCGCAGACTTTCAGAGCCGGTGCGGCCTCGGCAGGAGCCGCGGGTGGCCGAGCTGCTCTCTCCGCAGCCGCCTCCGCCGGCAGGGACTCGGTCCCGCTCCTTCCCGCCCGCCCCGTGTGAGGGATGCGGGCTGTCCTCCCGCTCTCTCCCGCCTGCCGTGAGGGAGGAGACGGGATCGACGGCCCTGGCGGGACAGGGGCTGTCGGCCCCACGCCTTCCCGGCTGGTGCCGAGGGTCGCAGAACCCGCTCCCTCCCTCCAGCTCCGGCAGGGACAGGCGCTGGCGGCCCCTCGGGGCTCCCGGCCTCGCGCACCTCGGCCCCGCTGCCGGTTCCTCGCTGCCAAAGGTGTCCCTGCGCTGTGCCGGGTGGCGAGGGGCTCCTGCAGCCCTGAGGAGCAGTGCTTGCCCCGGCCGAGGGGGCTCTCCCGCAGCAGGGCCGTGGGGTCCCTGCTAGAGGAAAGCTGTGCGGTTTTGGCCAGCGCATCCTTCCTCGCCGTGATCCCAAGGCCGGGCCCGCGCTGCCTTCCAGGGAAGCTGACCAAGGGAAACGCCGGAGAATGGAAATCCCATTCCCCGCGCGGAGGAGCAGCGGGCCAAGGCAAACAGTCCCTGGTGAATCATGCAGTGTCTGCCACCGCGGCGAGCCCGGGGGAGCCTCCGTCGAGGAAAACGCTGAGAGAGGTGTGAAATAAATGGGCCAAGTAGCAGGGGCCATCAGCTGTCACAGGAGCGGCATCGTCAGTAGTCCAGGTGGAAAAAGCTAAGTGCGGGGTATATATAAACAGTTAAGGTACTATTATATATGAAAAAGAAAAAATAAATTTCCTGTTTTGTTCCCAAGCAGTTGTTTCCTGGAAAAAAACAACAGTGAAACCCATGCAAACGGCAGAGGTGAGCCGGACTCACTGTCACTGTCCAGCGGGAAAGGGATAGATAAATCGCCGAGCCATGCCAATTGCAGTGCATCCGATGCCAGACGGATCCAAGAGAGGAGATTTGTCTCCCTCCCTCTCAAAGCTGCTGGGATAGTGAGCGATTCTGATAATCAACAGAGCAAATTTGTGTAAGTTTTGTAAGGCACAATTAATTGTCTGTGAGGTGGGTGTACAAAATCTAATCCCTAAAAAGATGTAGATAACAAGAAAATCTCAAACTGAAAGGGGACATATTCACCTCATCTTTAATTCTGAGCACTGGCTCCTGACCCTTTCCTGTAGCTTGAGAAAAGGGAAAAATTAAAAATGCAGATGAGCATTGATAGATACTATAGCAAATCTAGCAGAGCCAAGTGCAGAACAGTTCACCCATTCTGCTTCATCCTTGTAATGTAGCATAGAATGAGGTCCTAATTAATGCTCTGTCATCTTAAAATACAAAATCTGTACTTTCATTTCACTGTGCTGTGGCTTGAGGCATCAGCTGAGTTGGCAGAGGAATACAAAAGGCAGGAGAAGAAAGTGTTGTGGTGAGAAGATCATGTCAGTGCCCAGAGGCATTGTGGTGGCTTCAGCTCCAACTTACACGTAAGAGATCCCAACACTAGTTCTTCCCAGAGACCATGCAGTCTGCAGCTCTTGGCAGGTTCAACACATGGAAGGTATCCCAGTGGAGATCAAAAGAAGGGGTATCATAGCAGTGAGTCAGCACAAAGCATCTTTTTTTTTTTTTTTCATAAGAGACAGCATAGAAGATGGGGGGAATTTTATTTGACTTTAATAATCAACTTTGGTATATATTTAATACCATACCGAAGGACTGTCTATTCCCCACATTACAGAGTCTCAGTCTCTTTGCCACTTGTCCTTTCTCAAATGACAAGCCTCTGTCCTCTACTCCCACAGTGTGACTTCTTTTCTATTCAGGAGAGACATTGTTCAGTCTGTCAACATTTGGGAGGATGGACAGAGGAAAGTTAGAAGATGTAAAATGAGAAAAAGCTGGAGGCTTTTATCAAACTGTGCTTTGATCTGCAGGCAATTATTAAGCTTCTTGAAGACTGCTAACTGGATACCTCAGGCTTTGAGTCCTGTCTTTCCTTTCTTGGCTTCTCTTAGTGCTTGGAAGGATTGCTCTCAGTCTGGAAGAAACTCCCAGTGATGTAGGCTTCTTTTGAGTTATCATAGGCAACCACATAATGTAAAAATCGTATTTGAGAAACTATGTTTCATCTTATAAGCAGGTGCTTTAGTAAAGCAGTGAATTGATTTTCCTTCTGCTGTTAAAGGACTGTTTTCAGACCTCCGTGGTAGTTAGACACTTCCTACTAATTTCCAGTCTAAATGTATTTATGGCCATTTTATCCTTGTTTCCTCGTACCATCATTGTCTTTCGACCTAAACAACTCATTTTGTTCTCCCAGGCTTGCCTCCCCAGTGCATCTAGGGACAACAATAATTTTCTCTTTCAGCTTTCACTCTTGTTTTACTCAACAAGCAAGTGTATGTGCTGAGCTGGTTCCTATGGGTGTGTATGGCAGAACCGAACTCAATATGCCATACAAGCTCTCTTCAGATCATTTCTATTTATTGAAAATACTTCTGATGTGGTCAAGGATGTCATTATCATTTTCAGTAGTCACACTACCATTGATGGCCGATGGGCATCTCTGTGTTCAGTTTACACATGCAGCTGCACCTGTTTGCCAGTGGATAAATCCTTTGTAATACATGATCTTGAGGGTCTCTTCCAACCTTGATGATTCTGTGATTTTATACTATGGTATTTCATCTCTTCTAGTTCTTCCATTTTTTCGGTTTCTAACTAGCATTCCTGATTATACTTATCATAGATAATAAAGAAGATAATTTTCTTTCTTTTGAGTTTCCTTTGGGTTGGATTCAGTAGCAGTATTAGAAGTATCTTTTCACTACCTAACCATGTTTAATTCAGCTACAAACCATACCAAGGTTACAGATCTCTTTGGCATCTCATACTTTTACTGCAGTTCTGCTTTGACGCCTTTTTCTGTGAAATAACATCTTACATGTGGGTGGAGAACTTTTTTTTTCCACATTAATAGGTACACATTAAATTATTTTTAATCTCTAGTAGTATTTTCAAGAAGCCTTTCATCCTTTGTGCTTTCACTACAACTTTTTTTTCAAAGTTTTCTTCCTCTTCAGTCCTTAAAAGCATGGTGACCTGGTGAAGAGCCAAAACATTGACAAATGCCACTACCACCAGTGATGGTAAGCATGTTTTGGAGAGTTCCCAAGTTAAATTTTTTTTACTTCAGATCTAACAGAAGATTGATCATATGAGGCTATAACTTAGAGATGCTGAACACCATCTGTGGGGATTTTTTTTTTGTCACTTCCCACCTAAATTTTTCCATAATACTGTCATTTAGTGCATTCCTCAAAAAACTGCTAATAGAACACAGGTCTGCTTGTGGAAACAGATTTTGTCAAAATATCCTTTTTTCTTTCTTTTAAATGGGCTATGAAGTGGATCAATATGGGGTCAAGTGTAAACATTATACACTTGGACATTTCTCAGGCACTGATATAACACAATATTTTGACTAGGGAACTATAATGGTACAGCATCAGCATTGCACATATGAAATAGATTGTAAAACACATGATAAATCTCAGCTGTATGTAAGCAAAGGATACTCAGTAAGTGAGTGTGTTTCAAGATAAATTCTGCAAGGATAAGTTTTTTTACTCCATAGTGCTCTAAATTCTTCATCCACTACATTAAAGAAAGCATATTCTTTTTGGCTACACCTTAAAGCTGTGAATGTTTAAAAAACCTTGGAGTGGGATAGCAAAGAGCTGAAAGACCCATTAGAGAACTGGAAAACATGCCATCAAGTGAAAAACTCAAGAAATGCCTTTAATACCTCAGATTAAGGAGATGACTTAAGGGCACCGTAAGTAACTATATGAAGGACAAAACTTCAGTAAAAGGTGTCTTCAATGCAGCCAACGGAAGTGTAACAGCACTTAATGATAGAAAGCTGCAGATGGAAAAATCAGATGAGAAACAGGCTAGTTTTTTTACATCTCCATCTTTCATATTTGATAATGTTTTGTAAGGCATTTCTTTTCTTCTTGGCAATTTTTTTGAGTAATAAGAGACTGTTGTAAGGCAATCCATAAATTAATTCAGAAATTAATCAATTTGGGGTTATTCTTTATCTTTTGTTATGTAGAAGGCTCAAAAAAGAACTTGTTCTTGATTCCAAAACCAATGGCTAGAGAGCATGTTCAATAGTTGCCCAATCTTCATCTTGCTCAGTTTCACTTCCCTCTTGGTGCCTGCACTTCTGCATTGTGGAACAAATTTTCTTCAACATTTGGAGCTTGGCATTCCTTTCCTGCCTGGGCCCCAGGGGGATCTGATACGGGGAAAGGCACCACCAGTTTGGACAGGGCTGAGCAGGCTGGTGCCCAGCTCATGGACAAGCTCCCTGCAGCCATTCAGCCTCCTGAGTTCCTCTGTGTGCTCTTACAACACACCCAGCACAAACTGGCAGAAATCTGCTCCTCACAAAAGGCAGAAGTGGCTCCCAGTGTCTTTTGCAGGACAGTCCGACGTGCAGGTATGGCTTGGCTGTTGCTACCTGCTGTTTGCTTGGAGCATCTGTCCTCGAAATGTGCCTGAGAGCAAGAACAGGGTGACCAGCACCAGGACTTGCAGAGAGCCAGACAGATCACCACCCCTTCTTGGCTCCCAAGGTCCTCTGCACAGCCCTGGCAGCAAGAACTAGACTTCTTGTCTTCTGGGTGTTCCAACAAAGGGAATTAACATCTGTATTTCCTTATGCACCAAGTTTTACTGGAGCAATTGCCATAAACCTAGGTGTTACAGGGCAAAACTTTCAGGAGTCAAATATTTTTTAAGTTTATGATTTTTTTTAAGAAACCATCAAGACCTCTGAACATGTGTTTAGTTTGAAGGCCACGAGTAGTCTCCTTTAAATCTAAGTTCATTGCAGTGTTTGATGCCTCCAATTATCTCCTCAAGATGGTTCATCAGTCAGACTTAACTGGGGGGCAGCATCATAGCTGTACCACAGCCAAAAGTAAAGATGTATGCAACATTTAATGAACAACAAAGTTTTTTGTATATATACATATATATGTATGTAAATACTCTGTATATTAATATAATGTATATAATATATATTACACATATATAATGTATATTAATACATTATCATAATAGCCTTTTAACAGAACATATTTCATCTGGGATATCCAGAGCCAGGCAAGTTTCATTAATTATACTTTTTGTATTAACTTTTTCTTTTAAATATGGACCAGCTTATGTGTTTAGGTACTGCATTCTTGTTGATACCTCCTACAAGACAATCTGCTTCTTTTTGAAGTAGTAATCATCACATAATTTCATAAAGAGGAAATGTCAAGATCCACAGCAGTGACAGATGAGGCAGGTATTTCTGCTGCAAATGATATCACAAAAGCACCCAGGGATCTGACTTCGAGTGGCTACCATTTGGTTGCTTGGCATCTGAAACACTAAATTTTAAATGTTGATGTAATTTTATTTTTTTAGTCTTTGATCTACACAGTTTTGCATGAACACCATACAAAACTGGTCAAGAGCCAGGCTGCCTAAATTCTGCCAAAGCTGTAGTTCAGATGATATTTGTGTGCCTATTTCGAGCACAACACAGACTAATATAAGATTAATGAAGAACCTTGCTATTTCACTCAAGATCCAGACACATGTGAAAATTCAAACACATTACTATGTTTAGAATATTTTTCCTTGTGCAAGGACTGATTTAGAGCTAGCATTTTGCATGCTTTCTGGATCATGTTGTAAGATCTAAGTTGGGCTCCTTGTGCACACGAACTCAATTTTGTCCCAAGACCTGAGTAAGAAAATATTGTCCTGGATTCTGAAGGAGAGTTGAATTTAAGCATGGTATGGCTTAAGTTACCAAAGGAAAAGCTGAAAATGCAATTATACTGATCATATGTTCAAAGTTACAGCAAAAGTAAAGCCTGTGAATATATTTGGCAGAGTGGCAAACCCAGGAAAATTTTTCAGCTAGTTAAAGTAGGTGAGTGCTGTCTGCAGATGAATTCAGTATGCATTTTATCAACAGCATATAACTTCATTGAGTCCTGCCCTTGATGATATCATATATTAAATTTTTTTCATTAGTAAACATTACCCGGTCTGGACGGTAATCATAAGCTGCCACATAAGTTGTCAGGAAAATGAAGAAAAGATGTAACCTATATATAAGGCAAATGCTTGCTTTTCAGCTACCCACTGTGAGAGTTTTCATTTTCTTCTTCTGAAACATTTTAAAGAGTCAAATGGAGTTTCCAAGAGAATTTTGGTAGGAAGAACTTTGTTAATTGCAATATCTGTGCCAAAACAATCAAAACGTTTGCATTCTGTCCATTTCTCTGATCCATTGAGGGTGGCTTCAGCTGCTATCCATGGCAACTACAAAGATGGAAGTCTGCAATGGTACAGAGACAGCAAGGCAAAAAGGGCTGATCTGAGCCTGTATGTCCAGTCATGCACACCAGTGAGTTATGTGCCTTTTTCACATGCCTTGAGAATATGAAGTGATTCCTAGAATTAGGTACAAAGCCAGTCAAGATTCTAATCCTCAAAAATCTGGAAATGAAACACAGCAAAATAAACAGGGAAGTGTGGAAAAACGTGCAAGCGCTTTACAAAGTCCTTCAAACCCTTCGTTCTGTTTCAGTTCCCCTGATTATATACATTATATGTATATAATGAAGTTCACAAATAGTGATCTGTGAACAGAACAGTGCAATTCATGTATTGGCGGTCCATCACTAATACTGAGAATGGTCCTTTTTACCACCAGTGAGAACCAAACACTTTGTCATTACATCTTTGAGTTTTCACTGAATTTGTTTTTAACCAGCAACACGTTCCTGGAATTACAGAAAGTGGCAGCTGAACACAAAGGATTCATGTAAGAAAACAGTATGTTGTTTTCAAAATATCTGTCTCTTAATTTCTTTTTCGAGGCTATATAGTGTACCATGTACAAATTAGGATCATGTAAGTGTCAAGCTATAGGAAGAGGCTCTCAAAACAGCAAAGAAAAGAGAGCACATCTTAAGTAGAACATGCTTGCGGATGTAGCAAAGGGCTAGTGTTTTTAGGGGGATGATGAGGCAGAGCATATTATCTATCCACTTCTTCAGGAAAAAAGATTAGATTTAGCCTTGAACCCTACATCCTTATCTTTTATTTAAGTGATTTTATGTGATAAAAATGGAGAATCATATGGTAATTGACAACTACTGAC
The DNA here is from genome assembly GCA_013396775.1 of Cephalopterus ornatus. Lineage (NCBI taxonomy): Eukaryota > Metazoa > Chordata > Aves > Passeriformes > Cotingidae > Cephalopterus > Cephalopterus ornatus. Next base: position 27,327 of record VZRE01013211.1, read on the forward strand.
CAACTATAACATACCTGCTTTACATGGACAGTAGTTTGAACCACAACAGACATCTTAGCCAAAAAAAAAAAAAGTGTCCTGTCTTTTTTTTAGGAAAGTAGTAGAGAAAGAAAAGATTGATACAGCTTTACTTTCAAACCATTGTAGGAAATCTGAAAAACCCACTGTAACTATAAGGAAATTGCATTCTACTCTTTTTAAGAGACCAAATACCTGCTGATCCAGCACTCCAGGAGTCAATGGAGACTTTCCTTTCAGTGAGCACTCGGCCCAGGAAAGGGTGTCTCTTCTAATTATATAATTAAGACCTGTGCTTCCATTGATAGACTCCAATTTGCATATGCATTGCAAACTCTACTTAATTAATTGCAGCACAGTCTGGTTTATAAAACCTATGGGTTAGTATTGGGTTAGTATTACATATACATTCCACAGTTCCAATCACAAGGCTGTCAGATACAAACTTTTAAAGTGATTTAAAAATTATGGCTTGATTTCTCTGCAGACTAATAAAGACACTTAGGAGTACAACACATTATGATCTTGTTTATAAGCATTTCAAACCTTGCATGTCAATAAATCAAAAGCTGAGTTCCTCCACTGACAAAAGCCATAAAATTTTTATTGCTCTAACAACCATTTTAATGTATTTATTTCAAACTTTTTTTTTTTACTAAAATCTCAATTTTTCTTGTTTGCAACAGAAACTAACAAAATGTCAATCTAGGCTTTTGAGAAACCTGTCTTGCTTCTGCTTGTCTAAACAGTGCTAAAATTTTAGCTATCTATAAATATTTCATTACAGTCAATACGGACAAAGGTAGGATAATAAGCAAAAGCTGCAAGAACTACAGTCAAGGGAGACATGAACCTCAAAACACATTCCCATCAAGAGGAGAAGACAATTTCCAAGGTATCATACCGAATTGAAAAGTAATAAATACCTTAGACTATCATGATTTGTACAAATGCCATCTCAGCTTCTATTCTGATCCAACTAGTAGTAAAGACTTCAGAACAAACATTGAAACAAAAAAATAATTAAAGATGTTGCAAAACATGAAGAGGCGATAAATGCAGGATTAGTTTCTCAGCATTAAGTTATGCTCATCTAACCTGTATTTGTTTTGGGTTTTGTTTTCTTTAGGTAAAGGAAATGCAGTAGATCTAATTTGTCGGCATTTCAGAAAAGCACTGCCACAGAGAAAATTTATAATTGAAAAAGGAATTAGCAGAAGGAATGTGAGCTAAGTAGGGACCTAGCTCATGGCCAGAAAAGATATCGTATGTTAGGTGTATGTAGACATACCAAACATAATCAGGGATCACATCTTGAAACTTTCACAGCTTGTGACCCTATCTGGTCTCAGAACCCCCGAGACAAAGCTGTATTTCCTCAAACATTTACCTCCCTCCTTTTCTCAGACACCTCCTTTTGTAACTCATCCTCTGGCTGCTCATGTAAAATGAACCGGTCCTGGCTCAACTAGGACTGTGCTGCCAGTTCAGCCTCTTGTAAAGGGCTACAGGTAAGGCAGCTCACATCTAAATGTTGCTGCTCTCCAGCTGCACAGTGGCAATTGTGGAACTATTATGTGTTCTGTTGCTTGGTGCTAACAGGAGCGCAACAGTTAACAGAGCAGTTTTTCTCAGCTTCCCTTTTTCACAGGGGGTCTACTTTTCTAGGCCCCTGGAGTGTTTGCAGTGTCTGTTCAGGGTAATGATACATTACCTTTATTTGAACCTTATTTGTTCAAACTACTGTGTCAGAACTTTTAAACCAGGCTGAAAAACTGAATTGCAAAGAGAGGAAAAAGCAACTAAAGATAGTGATGTATTATGTTGTGCTTTGGGCTTTTTTAACCCTGACAATTCACACGATAAAAAACCACAAAGAAAATACACATTTGAAACAGAAACCAGCAAGATCCTAAGAGGAACATGTGGCCACAGACACCTTGACTAAATATTTGTATTTAAAGGGAAAATATTAGCTTTAAAAAATAAGCAAACTTCAGTATTTTTTTGAGAAATAAACCCCCAAAACTACTGTATCTGATAGTCTGGTTCTTTAAAAGTATTTTGAACTTCTATAGTTGCTTTTTCCTTATAAGAAGCAAAACAGCAGGATCTCACAATAGCAGGAAATTTAAGCTGGCCTGTGCAACTGATATAGCTAATTTCATCCTTGTCTCTAATGCAATGAGGGACATGAAACTCATTCCATTTTTCTAATGATCTGATGGGGAGCAGACTTTATAAAGTCACAAAATATAAGTAGTTGTAACTAATTGCCAGCTTTTGCCTTTGTTCCTTTACTTTCACTGCCCTTGCTGCCCCAGCTGAGTGCATCTGATACTGCCAAGAATGACCACATTCATATAAATAGTATTCATCTCCCAGAGTGTCCCAGTAATTGTTTATCTGTTGGTCTTAAACTGGTGTACTGGTCATACACAAAATCTAACTGCAAAGGTAACTGTCTGTCCAGTAACTTTTTCTCCGTAAGAGACAGAGTACCTGTTTCTGCTTGCCTCCGGCACAGACAGAAGGCTGAAAGATCTGCCATCCATAAAGTAGAACATAACTCATCTTATTAGAATGGTATCTGTATTTTGAAGAACCCCTTACCAATCCTGGAACTAAATATGCGCAGAACATTTGATGCTGAAAGTCTAACCATGTTGGACCTCTGTTTCTAATTGCTTGCTTGCCCCTGCTCTCATAAAGGGACCTCAGTGGGGAGCTTTGGAAAAGAAAACAGTTTCAATATTACATGGAAAAGAAGGAATCTAAAAAAAACCCATATCAACCCCTTCAAAAACCAGAAATATTTAGATACCTGGGCAAAATTGATATTAAAACAGAACCCTGTTAAAATTATTAGCAGGATGTACTTGGGTATTGTAATGGAGCCCAGATTCTGGGCTAAAAAGCTGTTGCTGGTCATGTTGACCTCAAAGAGCAAAGAGAAGTACTCTGAAATGCCTGCAGAGAATGTGCTGTGCTGCAGCTCCCTCTCTCTGAGTAGCTTCACAGCTTCTCTGTCTCTGCTGGCTAGCAAGCTTCTCATGTAAGCCAGGTAGCCAGCCCTGCTGCAGCCCTGATTCATCTCCTTGCTGTTTATTCAGCTTCTGAGTGACCCCGTGTCCTCTGCTCAGACTAATTAGCTAAGTCCAGCTCTGGCTACAAAGTACAAGCATTTCATTACTTTCCAAAAACTCTCCTGTCTGAAAGGTTTGAATAATCTGAAAGAAAGAAAAAAAGTAATTTACTGCATTGAATTTCACAGAAGTGCTTCATTAAAATAAACTACTGTTGTAATTCATTGTCTAGGCTATAGCTGTAGAACTGCCTTTTTGCTTTGAAATAACTTCGTACTTACTGGCTGGGTGACAATGAGGCTTTCACTCCCATTGCTAAAGTATCCTCTTCTGCTGTAGGTAGACCCAGGCTGCAGGCAGAAGGTCACAGATCTGTCTTCCACACCCAGCTGAGCTATTTAGCTGAAAAACTGGCTGCATTGCAGAACCATTCTGGGTCAAACCCATGGGTGTGGAGACATCATCTACAAATACCAGACTCTTTCTCTACAAGAACGCTAATCCTGATTTATCAGAGCCAAGCCTTCCTTTAGATAGCTAGGGCTGCTGTTTTGGATTTCTCAGAGCTGGAAACTGAGAGATAGTGCTGGAACATGTCCGTAGTGATAGGTACTGAAATTTTGCAAGAAATGCTTTTTTGTGGTATCTGACTGCAGTTTCTGCAACTAATAGAGACAAATAAATCTGGCTCCAGAGTAGCAGCACCTAAAGAGAGCAGCCCCTATGGAGATAACATCTGTGAAGAGCAGTCTCTAAAGATATAATTTAGCTCCAGAGGAGCAGCTGGGACTCTTTGGTCTGACTAGATAGTTTGGCAGGAATTTAACCAATACGCCTTTTGGTTTAGAAATATAAATCCGTAGATGTCTTTGCCTTACAACAAGAACAAGGCATCATCCACTCCAGTGATAAAATCGTGAAACAGAGCTGGTCTAACAGCTAATATAACAGGTTACAGGCGCAATTATATTTCCTCCCGACCATAGCAGAGGAAAATGAAAGAGCACATAAGCCAACCAACATTGTAACAGTGAACTCGTCAATGCAATGGCATCTCTGTGCTGCTTAAAGGATATACACAAACGTTGCCCTCCTATGTTCTGTTCCTGTTGCTGCTCCTCTTTCCATTCTGCCCTTAGCAGTAGCCAAATCTTCCATCTTGCACATTCCAAGCATCAGTGTGCAGACTTGTTGATATTAGCAAAAATTTGTCAAAATTGTCCATGGTGTCCCTAGCTGCTACACTTTGGCCAAAAGGGTAGTGGTGAGGAATGCCCTATTATGAAAGCACAGAATTTGGAATTTGTTTGGAATTTGTTGACCAGTTATCATTTCCTCTGCTTCCTCGCCAAGCTTTTCTTTGGCTGTAAATTGATCTGACATGGCCTTTGCTAACATATCAAGTCTGGATTGTTTTTACCAACCAGACATTTTCCCAAAGTATAGACATTCTAACACATAAAATAATGGTTATTAATAATTGTTTTAGAAAATTTAATGTACTTACAAGCATGAGTGCCACACTGTTGGGTCACCACTACAAATTCCTCTTCGCTTTCTCCAGTATGATATATAGATGAGAGCACAATGAAGGGAAACCACATTGTTCAATCAGGAATAAAAGCATCAGGCACAGATGAGTGAAATGGCCTTTGTGCCTTAGCATGTGTAGGATTTGTGAAGCCTGCAATACCTTGTAACAGATTTTTTTTTTTTTTAAAAGAGGTTTCCGCAAAAGACCTACTTATATTTCTTATACTATCAAAGTTTAGATTTCCGCTTGCTGGTTTTGGCCCTGTATTTATGATGTTCCATGTCAACATTCCCTGAAGATATTTTCTTTCCAATCCTAAGTTACTAAAAATTATTAATAAAACTGCTATATTAGAGTTTCAGATTTGAAAACAGGAGAGAACTTCAGTAAGCACATGCTCCTAATATCTGGGAGAAAGGAAAAAATGCAAGGAATATTGGAAAAAGCACAATTAGGAGCAAGCAGTTCTCAAAGCACAGAAACTTAAGAAGCCAAGTTTTTAATGGGTTTCTGTGTCACAGATGACTATTAAAAATGAATTATAGAAAAGCTTTGGTGTGAGTTCCTCAGGATTAGACATGGAAATGGAGAATGAATTCAACATCTGAGGATAAAGAACCTTCAGCTGGAGTTTGTGTCTCTTCATGTAACCCACAGAATCTCTTTTTCCTTTGGGAGTGGGGGAATTCATCTCTCAGAGGGATCCTCTGATATGTCACCAGAACTGAACTTATATTACATAATCTGTTACCTCCTACTCATTTATTTACCGTGTGTGCAAGAATGCCATGGTTTTGATACCATAACCTTCCTGCCTTCTTTAACTCATATTGGACCAAATTCAAGAGGAGTTCTGGCAGGACACATTGTACTCACACTTATGCATGTATGGGGTGTGTGAAGAAGTCTTGATGCTTTATTAAGACAAGCTAAAGTCTAAAGTAAATTCATGTGAATTAGCACAACATTATCCCTATTGTGATGTGGAGAAAAAGAAGTCTCAGCTTTCGGTGTAGCTCAGTTTAGCCCTGTTCTGTATCACATACTTCGTCAGCTCTAGAAAACTGCCTGCAGTTCCGGATAATGAACTAAAACCTTGAATTATCTCTTGGTCTTATTGTGCAATAAATTATAGAATTTACTGTCCTTTTCTCCATTTATACAGTATGGAGGGAAAGCTGGTGAATGGACTGGTGAGTGGACTGAAAAACTGTTGCTTAGGTCCTCTACAGAGAAAATCCTGCCATGACAGATTGATTGGAACAGGATTTTGTGTATGTTTCTGTTTGGAAGAGCATAAATAATTATTTCCGTAGTCTTGAGGAAACACCCTTTTATTGTAGAGAAGTTTGCACACACAGATGAGATGTATTTACAACCAGCTTTTCTCAAACAGATGACTGTTTGAAATCCTTCACAAATCTGTCAAGAATGAAAGAAAATGAAGCTCAGAAGCCCAGCCTGCCAGCCCAACCCCCAAATTCAGATTAATTCCCAAAGATATCTGTAATGAGAGTATATGGAGTTATTCAGAAGGAGAAAACAGGACTGTGATAAATGGATGGACTTCAGGACTGGGTCATTCAAATGCATTGCTTAGTTTGATCTCAGAGTAGATGAACCCTGAACTAAAATTCTAAGAAGAAGATGGGGACCTGCCTTTTCCCAGGGGTGTGGAAGAGACAGGCAGAAAGAGTCTGTCCTTTCCTTCCCTGGCGTCTGCAAGAACAGGTCACAGTTGTAATCTCTGTGAAAAGAAGTTATTGGTCCTGTGTTTCCCTGGAAAATTCTTCTCCAGAAAAAGGCAGGAAAAGTTCTGTATTTCTTCAGTCTGCAGAATGGAGTCAGTGCACTGAGGGTGAGGATGGGTGTCCTCCTTAGGAAGGGTGTAGATTCACGTGCCAGCCCAGCCACAGGAGAGATGGCACCTTGGTGTCTTCTGGTGCCGCTCCAAACTGTGGCTCAGCTCTGCAGTGCCCTTTACTTGGGGCACTGTGCAATGGCATCATTTTAGCTTCAGCCTGTTCAATCACCCCAGATGCAGAGGAGACAACACAGAGGGAAACAATGAGAGGTAGAGACACACATTATACTCCCTTTTCTTTTTCAGTTAAAAGTAGAACCTTCATCAGAAACAAAAAGTTACATGTGCAGGAGGCACTTCTCTGGAGAAGAAATAAATACCTCGCAAAAGCACTCATGGATCGATGAGTCCCACGACAAAGATTCTCAGCACAAACCAGTTCAGTTATAAAAGAAATCTAAAAGACCCACATTGATGTATGTGATAAACATATAAAACATATCTGCTAATGCTCCAGGAAGTTACATGCATAAGTTCCCCACAAGTAAGGAACATTTATCTTAGAATCTGCATAATTTAATTTACACTCAGCAGAACATGGCAATATTTACAGGCACATTCCAATGGGAAAACATTTGCATATTGAGTGCGAAAGACACAGCTTTGTGTCTAACCATGTGATTTTAAAAGCAGGGATTTTGTGACCTCAAAGCGCTCTTTGTGAAGTTAGTGGGGAGGAAAAAGGTCTGTAGGCAGGAAAAGAAAGTTATCAGAATTTGCTAAGAACTCTTTTTTTTTTTGAGAATGAGAATGGTTACAGGCTGGTACAAAGTGAGTCCATGTAGACTACAGGTTCTGGCTTGTTATACATCACAGAGCACTTTCTCTACTCCCATTTCCCATACTTATCCTTCCCAATGAAATTTGTTTCCCATTAGCCAGGTTGATGAGAATAGTGATTAAGACTCATCCTTCTTGCAATCATCATCCTTCATAGCATAGTAACTTCACAAATCCTCGTAAGAAAGGAATGAACTGGAATGTTGCTTTTTTGGACTTGGTCTGTATTCTGATGGTGAAAGTGGGCATCTGAGAAACACATTTGTAATGCTTTGGAACTTTTTCAAATAAAAAAAATAAAGTTACACTCTGATTGAGAATGCAAAGTTCTGTGTTCTCTAGCACTGCATGTCAGACATGGTGGAAAAAGCTATTCAGTGACTACTGTAACCTTAGCACTAGCCAGAATTGTTCTGAAACCAGTTCACTACTTTCTGAAACACTAGTTGCAGCAAGTTATTAAAACTATCTACAGAATAATAATCATATAATTTAGGTTTCAATATGTCAGCAAAACAGCAATGTATAACCCACAGAGGTTATATCCTGGAAGTGAAATTATCAAACTATTGCTCAAATGTCTGAAAAGTAAAGCTATACTCCCTAGGGACACAACACTCTCTCACTTATGCTGACACATAAGGTGGTGGTGGATCTTTAGCAGCTCCATTCACAGGATCATCATATGGTGGCAACAGGACCTGCAGGAAAGGAAAAAAAAGTTTGTATTTTTAAAATAGAAGTCAGATGACAAAATTTACAGAAAAGAAAACCCTTATGGCCTTGTTCCTCCCCTGCCCCCAAACAAACAAAACAACACTCCAAAAGAGTAAACTATTATGTTGGAGCAGAATAGTTAGGAAATTAAACAATATTAGCTTAAAGTTTCTCCTTTTCAATTTGTATGCTTGTTTTCATTATGAAGGAAAACAGGATTTCTTCTCATTTCTTATTAACCCCAGTCACAGCTTGATTTCAGCCATTCACTGCTGGTACCTGAATTTGTTCAATCTGGCAGTGATAGCAGCTGCTTATTCTGCAGCTCTCCTCTGTCAAGAGCACTAAACCTTGTATCCTGGAGGAGTGCTCAAACCGCTTAGCCAGAGAGAGAAAAGACCCAAAACCCTCTCTTTCTGAGCCCTCTCTGGAATAGCTAATAATTATTTTGGAGTGGGGAGAAAGAAAGTAAATGGAGAACAAATTACCCAATGTCTACATAAATCTCCAGTTTTGTGCTTCTGGAGTACTCAGCCATGAGAAGGAATATCTACACTCCCAAAAGCATTTCAGGGAATACTTAAACATCTGATAGCAATTAGGGTAGCTTTAATCATAGATCATCCCCATTCACAGGAGTCCAGGCTGCTTCCTAGGACATGGGAGATGCAAGTTCAGGGCAGAGAATAGATCTGAACCAAGATTTATACTTGTTTAGGCAAGCATGTTTAGCTATCATGCAATTTTTAATGGCACCAACACTAACATTATTAGCTTGCATGTGAAAAGGAAAGGAGCACTTGGTCTGTGAAGCCCAGCAAGGACTGAAGATAAAATAGATGTCTGAATTAAGAATGAGTGTACATTCCCTAAAATATCTCACTACTGTGCAAGAATATCACTGAAGTGCACTGTCAGAGATACTTCATGCAGCTGCAGATCAATTATTCATGATGCAATTTCCAAATTTATCAGCATCGCTTCTTGGTCATTAAAGAGCATGTAAAGCTGATTGCCTAAACACACAGAGGGAAAATCCTGATCTTAATAAAGCCAGTGGAAGTTTTGCCATGACAGGATTTCACCAGTTCTTGAAGACGTTGATAACCTGCCTTCTGCAAAGAAACATTGATAGTCATCCCTTTTAGACTTCAACCAGAACATACAAAATCAGTAGGAATCTTTCTATAGATTTAAATAGACTTTGGATCAGAGTTTTGTGGAATAGTTCCAAGGACGATTCAGATTCTACTCATGTGAGTTAACTCATGTGTTCTAGTACATCTGTGCACGTTTGTTAGATTACAGAATGGCTGTCTTGGCATCTTCAGCCCTTAATCAAAAAGTTTCATTATTTAGAAAAGCAAATTGTTAGAGCTATTATTCCTCATTAATACCATATGTTTGAGCTTGTAAATGTAACATTTCATGCACTACATAATCTAAAAAGCCTTGTATTTGAAAAGCATTTAATAAATTATGTCACCTTAAAAGGGTGCAAGCAGCTTATGACAGACTACTTATCTAGTGAAATTAGGACAGCACACAGAACATCAAATAAATATTGTGATAAAAATCATAAATGTATTTGGCAACTAACCTCAGTAAATCACAGTGCTAAAGCATATAAACTGTAAAAACCAGTACAGTTGAAATCCTCTCCCTAGTACTGATCATTAGTTTAATAATAGGGTTTCTAATAAAATCCCCGTGTTACTAAAAAAAGCACTATTTTCTCAAATACACTGAAACATGTCCATTAGTTTATTACAACACAATATAATTAGTAATTAAATATGATCTACAGATGACTCTGAAAATGAATCAAGTTCACTTTGTGAAGATTTAGCTGTCTTACTGCACTCTTTTGATGGTAAGTCCCAACTTGTGGTCCATTCCTTTTAGGTTCAGAGTCTATTTCATCAGGTGTGATAAGAAATGACAGCAGATGCAATCCAAGGAGCTGCCCATCTTCCAGCTGATAAAGATGGGCTGATAAATAAAGGACAATACCTCTCCCCATGCTCTGATCCTCTTTTAGACCAATGTATCCTAAGACTGCTGTGGTTGCATCACTATTATTATTTAATCATTGAGCTTACTGTCTGTCATTTGCAGTAGGTCTGCTGGCCTGGAGCATTACCGATATGACTGAGCTTCTCCATTCCTTTCACTCCTGTATGAAACAAAATCTGTCCAGGAGAACAGACTCCTGGTGAGGCTTTTACCTCCTGGGAGGTGAGCACTTTTCTTCACTCTACAGACCCAAAACTCATACATGAGTCAGTGGCCCCAAGGACTCTCAGAAGACAATTTCTCACTTATCAACAGTTCAAAAAGATGTGAGGGAAGATAGGAATACCTGTAGAAGCCTGGACAGTAAGGAGTTAATGCACTGCTGTGCCTCAAACACTGACGACCAGTCAAGCGGGCTAATTTCTAACAGGACTTGCCGGGAAAGGGGGGCTGTATGAAACTAGGGCAGCACCTTTCTGGAGACAATTTTTCTGTTCAGGTCCATGGTGACCACACAACATGCAGTGCCAAGCACAAAAGCAGGGTCAAACAGTGGTCATATCTCTGGGGGGGGCGATGGACCACCAAGGACCCTAAAGCATCCCCCGACTCTTTGGGAACTCTCATGAGAAAACTGCATGAGCTCCTCAGTGTTGCATCAGACACGAAGAATTCCCTTCCCAGGGAGCAATTTAGGCATTCCCAGGCTAACTTGAATGTATATAGCCTGAAGAACTTTTTGTTTTGGAGGCCCCCACCCGCAACGGATCAAGACTGTGACCATTACTCCAACCACAGACATACAAAGCACAACATTTAAGTCTCATTGCTGGATTCATGGATGGTGATGTCTTTCCTTGCCACTATCTGCTCTAATCCTTTCCCTCTCTTTCTTTCTTTTCCTTATATATTTTGTGGTATTTTATACTTTTATAGAAAAGAAGCAAAATGGCCACATACCTCCTTTCTGCTGCAATTAAATTGTTTAAAAATAAATCTGCCTCACATATACACTGGTCATTCAATATCATGCCACTCTAATTCACCCCAAGGGATTTATTAAAAGGAACCTCAGTTACCCCGCTTCAGAGATGGGTCATAATAATACCTACAGGAGCCATTTTGGAGAAATTATTGGCTAAATCCTAAGGCATACAAATTTCTATTAGAATATTCAAAGAATGTGGGGTATGAACTGGGGAGACTGCTAAAAGGGTTCAGAAGTTTCACAATAAAATATCTACACTAGAAGGGTAAAAAGTATTTGCCAAATATCTGTAAGGTTTGGGGTCACTTATTGCTGGCAAAAGTTACTTGTTTGAACAGTTCTGTCAGTGATGACTTTACAAGGCTTACTCCCCACACATTTTTGTGCTTCAATATTTAAATATCATTCCCTAACATGAACAGAACAGTGATAAAAAATAATCAGTGTACAATGAGCAGAATTCAAAATTACCTTTGCCCAGCAGTATTTGAGTTAAACAAAGAAGATATGGACAGAATGCTAAGCATAGCTTAAGATGAATAAATATGACAGACAACAAGTGGAAGAAAACACTTGGAGTTTGTGGAATACATGACACCAGTTTAGGTATCAAATATTTCACATCATCAGTACAGTAAAAGCCCTTCAAACTAATTTAACTGTTTTACTTTCAGTCGATGTGGTTTTGTTACTGTTACTTAATCATCTGTTAACTCTAAGTCTAAATAATCAACTTTCAGTTTCCATGACAGACCAAATAACTCTTCAACCACTCTGGAATTATAAATCCTGCAACTCTGACTCTGTAAGACTACCTTGTAATTATTTTTTAAAAAAACCCAGAGTTTCAGGCCCTTACTTTCCCTTAATAATTCTTCCATCTTTTCTCAATTAAGTCTATTTTGGCAAAAGAGAGAAATATGATAAAACCTGAATTATCTCAGCTTTTACCTATTTACTATTAAAATGGCCAACAGTTTACAAAAATCTCAAAGAAAAGATAATTTCATTAGAATTTTAATAATTGAATTTATACCAAAGTAGCTGAGACGAAAATCTGGATCACAATAGTTTACCCTTCTCTTTTGTTAATTTTAAATTTCAGCATGGCTAATGGAAGCGGATAGGTGCCTTGGACATTAAACAGCATAGTTATTCAGGCAGTACATTATGCTCTCCAGACACATAAAATGGAAGCCTGTCACTGAGCCAAAGGGTAAATTCAGAAATTAGAAAAATAGACAGAAACTCACTATTTAGTCTTATCTATAAACCTCATTAGAATGGATGCAGTCTAAAGTAATTCACAAAGTACAAAAAATATATGCATATTTTAGGTACATGGTATCCCCAAGGCAGAATATTCTCTAGGACAACTGACACATTTTGCTTCCTAGGCATAACATTTGAGCATTTCCTTGTTTCTTTGTTATGAATTGAGAAAAATGTGTTAGTTCCCTGAATGCTCTGGGATTAATGTCTGCAGAGTGTTTGAGACTGCCACCCCCAAGTTACTATAAAAAGTAAATATGAAGGACCCCCATTTTTTTGGAACTCAGTGATCCCTATGTGAAGACATTCTGGCTTTTTATCAGTAGACCAGCAAGCAAGTTTGGAAGATTAGATAGTTGCAGGCTTCAGTCCTACAGGATGCCTAAAATCCAAAGGACAGAAGCTCCTGACTTCTTTCACAAGCCCTATAATTGCATTAGTTGTGCTTAAGAACCATGTACCATTAATTGTGTTTAAGAACCATGTAACATTTTAACAACATCCTTTAATATGACATTATGTACTGTTTATACAGTTGTCTGGTGACACAGCATCGCACAGAGACTGTGATCAGAGCTCTAGAGGATCCCAAATCAAGAGGGGTGAAACCCACAGCTCCAATCTGCCATATGAATGCTCCAGACATAAAGTTTTTAGTTAGTTTCCAAGGACAATTTTTTATCCTCCTGCTGCCATAGTAAAGCCAAGTATGCAAAAACCTGCAAGGAAAGAAAGAAAATAGGAGAAACTGTGGGTATGTAGCCCCATGCTCAAGTGAGACAGGGAGTCCTGGGTGCTGGGCTTTGTTCCCAATACCATTTAAGCATTTTGTGATAAGCAGTCTTGTATAATATGCAGAAATAATCCATAAGTGACCCATAAGAAAGCCTATTCCTGACTTAGCTGGTGTCATCCGAGTGGTTTGGATAATTGTATTACATAAATATCTATTATAAAGCACATGATACAGGATGACCCCTGAAAGAAATAATCACCAAGGTTTGCCAATGGCTATAACATATTCACTTACTATAAGCATATGTCATTTCATATTTTTTACATCCTGGTTAATCTGGCTTTGGAGAATAAGTTTTTAAAGGCATTGTTTAGAAATATCTGTAACAAATAACATAGGCAAATATTTGTATATTCAAACAGTTTATAATTAATCTTGTTCTAAACACATTCTCTTGTTTGTTTTGGGGGGGGGCATACCGCATAATTTCAATAATCACTCTGATTCCACATTTACATGAACTTACAGGAAAAAAAGTTCTTCAGCATACATACAAGATTTCTCATATTTCTGCAGTGATTCTTGTTTGAACTCAAGCTCCTAGATCTCCTCTTTCTAGAGGAGAAAATGTGCTTGGTTCTGTATAAGTAAATTTAAATATTTAATTAATTGATTATTTCTGCATTTTTAAGAGTCTCACCCAAAACTCAGAGAAATGAATTCAACAGAAATCTTTCTGTGTCCTCAGAAAGGTTTGGACCACTTTTTCCCATATTCGTTTATGTTCTTCACTGGGTGGAATGGTACGGTTGCCACAAAACAGCTTTGAGTTTGAACAGCATTTTGTTTGGCTGTTATTTGAAACATTTGTGAGTTCCCCTTACAAAAAACCTTGTTGATGTCTTATTAGAAACAAACATTATCAGACACAGCTCTAACATACTTCTCTCCAGCACCTTCTAGAGCTGAAATGCACCTGATAATGCCAAAAAGCTATAGATTAAAAATGTCTATGGAGAGAACTGATGGTTGTACGAAGCATTCAGGATGTTTTCTCAAAATTTAGCTCTTCAGTAAAAACTCCAGGCTTTTACGCTGAAGGACTCCACATTACACCACAGAACTGACAAGGGACAGGTGACAATAAGCAGTTGTGTGGAATTAGGGTCATTACTACTTCAATTTAATCCTGGTCCTGTTGCTGTCCTTTGGAGTTCTGACAAATCATTTGACTTTGCCTTAGAAGGATCTCCCATTTGTAAAACAGGCCTGTTATTTGAAACATCTTAAAAGAGATTGGAAAACTTAAGATAGAGTTAAAACTCTCTTGGATAACACTTGCATATCACTATATGAGATGGGTGCTAAATTGTGGAAATACTGATAAAACAAATATGTATTTGCAGAAATTTCAGCCTCTGTCCGGAAGTGTTTACCCCAAGCTCTTCACCACAGCTCTGTATGCAATGCTCATCATTCTTCTGCAGAAGTGACCTTTACATTTTAGACACCTAAATCCTTAGGGAATGCCTATGTAAATATGTGGGGAGGCAAAGAAGAGAGGGCAAAAGAAGCCTTTTCTTCCACACAGCTCACATACAAAGTGGGCTCAGGCCTTACTCTTTGTTTACTTAAAACAGGAGGGAGAGTAACCACAAGGTGAACAGTGGTAGGCAGATGGAGAGAGGAGCCAGTGTTGGGCCATTTCAAAGGTCAAAGGCCTGAACCACATGTATTTCCTTGTCTGTGAGCCTCTGTTCAATATGTGGCCCCTGGCTTGGTGATAGGAGAAACACTGACACAGCTGCAAGCTGAAATACAGTCACCACATGCCTTTCCTAATTCAGGATAAATTTTCTCCTCTATGCAGAACAAGGCCAATTCATCAGGTTCAGAGACAACTGAACTGAAAGATGAGGTTTTAAGCAGCACGTGCCTGGTTCCATCAGTTGTCTGCTCTGGGTTCATTTCATCTCAGTGATTCCAGCCATGACCAACCACCGACTTGTACCCATATGATACCACTGTGCAGTTTGGAGAGGGTTAAATAGGGTATACAATCACATTGATTAATTTTGTGTTTACGTCCCTGCTGTCCTGTCATTCACCCAGCCAAGAGGAGTGGAATTTCCTCCCGCAGCTGCGGTGCTTTGAGAAGCCAGTAACCACAACCTAAACCACGTTCAGCTGCAGTGAAGCAAGCAGCCAGGCTACAAACAGCTCTGCGGGGAAGGCTGCCCACGACCACCTGTCTGGTTCACAACAGTCCCAACAGCCCTCATGTACTACTGGGCTCTTGACCACACAAATGTTATGAAGATCACCTGGGGAAAACAGAGGATGTCTGTGTGCATACACAGCTATAGCCAGCTGATTGCTTCACTCTGTATGCAGGGAAGCCTGAGAATAGCACCCTCTTTGCAATGTTTTCTTGTCAAATTTGGCAATTTTTGTGGTTTCCTTCTGAGAAGTCTGAGATTACAAAGGAAAATGTAAAAATTAAGGTGTATTTTTTGCTTAAAAATTTCTGAACTACAGATCTTCTCAATTCAAGTTCTGTTTCAGCGATCTGAGGCACCAAGTGGCAGCTATTTCCTTTAGTAAATAGTAGGACAATGAGCTCTGGACTATATGCAAATATCACTGATTATATAATCACTTTTGTATTTTATTCGAAAGGTCATTTCAAATAAATTTCAAATAAAATCGAAAAATTCAAGTATTTATTCAAAATAAGCCTATTAATGTAGCATTTGTTTATATACTGATTTTACTGAGGCAGATCTTCAAAAGTTTCTAATATTTCTCTATGTAGGGAGAGAAGTAGCACTTAGGAACAATGTCTGAAGAAATGAGTTTTTTCTATAATGGGGTCTCAAGAGTCCATAGAATCAGAGTGAGTTGGAAGAAACCCAGAAGTTCTATTGAAGCCCAACTCCTGGCCTTGCACAGGACAGCCCCAAGAGTCACACCATGTGCCTGAGAGTGTTGTCCAAACTCTTCCTGAACTCTGGCAGCCTTGGTGCTGTGACCACTTCCCTGGAGAGCCTGTTCCAGTGCCCAAACACCCTCTGGGGGAAGAACCTTTTCTTAATATCCAGCCTAAACCTTCCCTCACACAACTTCAGGCCACTCCTTCAGCTTCTGTCACTGGTCACCACAGAGAAGAGATCAGTGCCTGCCTCTCCTCTTCCTTTCCCGAGGAAGTTGTAACTGCAATGAGGTCTCCCCTCAGTCTCCTCTTCTCAAGCCTGAACAGACTAAGTGACTTCAGCTTCTCCTCATACAGCTTCCCCTCAAGGCCCTTCACCATCTTCACAGCCCCACTTTGGATGCTCTCTAATAGCTTTATATCTCTTTTACATTGTGGTGCTCAAAACGGCACAGAGAACTCGAGGTGAGGCCGCACCAGTGGGAGAAACAGGAATATGAAAACTAAATCCATGGAGAATTTAGCCTTCTTTTTAACCCCTTAACATGAATCAACACTTTACACTGACTGTATGGAAAGACTGACAGGAGAAAAGGGAGCTTTTTTCCAGTAGTGAGGAATAATAATAATTCTGTGGTGAGACGCAGTTAGATGTTACATACAAGGCAAGCACTGGAGACAGAAGTAGGGATTAGCTTTCATCATGTTGCAAATTAGCACTTGCATGTAGGGACAGCTCTCCTGGATCAGACAAAAGTTCCATCCAGATCACAGATTACTGTGATGGATGATAAAGAAACAGAAGTGCAAGACAGAACAATGGAAGAAATTAAGAAAGAGCAGTGCAAGCACATATAGTTACAACTTGCCCAGAATATTCTTTTAGACTATCAGAAATTTGAATGTCAAGGACTTGCTGAATTACTGGTCATTATAGGAATTTTTCTTCCACAGATTTTTCTAGCCTGTATTTGAACCCATGCTGACTTCTAGCACCACAATATCCTATGGCAAGCAGTTCTAGAGTTCTCATCTAGATGTTACATGAAGAAATACCTTCCTTGGTTGCTATGAAACCTGCCACTAGATATTTCATTGAATATCCCCTAGTACTTTCGCTAAGTCAGTGAGCAGTTGTTCCTCCTTTATATCTTCTGCCACTCATGACTTTAAAGACTTCTATCATGTTCTCTCTTGTTCTGCCCTCCTTCATCCCACTAAGGATCCTTGCTCCCCTGCAGTGCAGTCCACAGTTACTCTCTTCCTACCAAGAAACTCACTTGACAGTTTCAGGTCCAGGCTTAAGAGAGAGCTCCAAGATCAGGCATGTGGAGAAGCATTTCAGTCAGGAGGATGCTGCGGCAGGAGCTGACCTACATCTGCATGAATCTTCCTTCACGCTCAGGGGAGCAACAGGCACTTTTACCCACTTGACCTGGTTAGATGTTCTTCCAGATGAGATCAACTGCCCTTTAGAAGCAATTCTTATAAATAACTGCTAATAAATATCTGCTTCAGAGGTGGCTATTTGCAATGAAAATGGATGCTCTGCTCAAATGAGTCCAGTCAAAGCAATTGTTTCTGAAGAAGTCAGAGAGCAATGTTTAAAAACGTTCTCATCATTCTTTCTTTTTCTGCTTCCCCTGGCCCCAGATTAAAAAAGCCCTGAGTATAGGCCCAAAGCCAAAGCTTTATATCTGAGTCCAAAACATATTTAATTTGAAATGAAAAATGTTTGACTTTGCTTTATGCAAAGACGCTGTTCTGGTTTCATTTGCATGCTTTTGCTTGAAAAATCTGTTCGAAATGTGCTAGTTAATTGCTATTTAAAGATTTCATTATATGTTGTCTGTTGAATAAATCCCAAGAAATCTTCCTCTCAACATGTACAGGAAGTATTTTCATGTTTATATGTATGCATTTCCTTTAGAACCACACTAGAATGATTACAGATGGAGTAACTGTAAGCAGAATACCTCAGAGATAATTTATAACTCCCTTTACCAAGGAAGTAGGGCTCAATGCTGCAAAATTATCTGTGCAGTTAGAACTGGCTTGTTTTTCTTTGACAAAACTGCTTGTTTATTCCAAGCCACCAGCTCTCCAAGACACTATTTAAGAAACTTTACACGAGTTTATGAATTTCTCTAATGAAGCAGCACAATGTTTTCAGCACTCCAGATAGAAAAATAAATATATATATTACTAGGACACAGCAATATTTAGGAACAGATTGTGATTACCCTTTCATGGGAACAAAACTGGATTCAGGAAGCTATTGTCTTTTTCCATCATCTGCAACCTCGTAAAAGTCATCCAGAATAATGGTGTAATTACTCTCTCCATTCAAAAGCATGGAGGGACAGTCCACCTCAGGCCACTGAAGTATTTCCTACATCTTGATCAGCCTTGAACTGCTGCATCTCTAGTTGTACATCATGATTTTGTACAGCAAAACATATTTATTTTTTCAATTGTTCCTTCATTTTTTTCAAAATGAGCATTTTCCGGATGAGCACATGCTTTCTCAGGGTGTACTTGTCTGCAGGTCACCAGTACTGAACACACTGAAGTACACTTTTACTCTATGTAACAAATGGTTGGTGTGGTGTCTTGAGTGCAGAAACTGTGAGAGAGCATTCCTCTTTTGATGTACTTTTTAATTACTAAACTGCATCTCTTTCTAACCTTATCTCCTCTTAGGATTATACTGTGTATCCCACTCAAGAGCTAACAAGACAGAAACCTGGGAATAGGTCACATGAAACAGCCAAATTGTTTAACAGGACTTGTCATCTCCTAAAAGTGTGGTTATCACAGCCATGCTTGCCTTACAGACATTGCTGGAAAGGCTTCTGTCTGTATTTATTAAAAAAGCTACTAATGTTAATAAATTACATCTGTAAAGCACCTGTCATCCAGAAACTCCCACAAACTTTTGCCTGTCTCCTAAATTTGGTAGATGAATACCCACTCAACCTTGTTCTTTCTAAAGCTGAGTGTCTGTCACAGAGTTAATTTAAAGCAGACCTCGCTTTCCCCACTGCTATTAAGACAGAGGACCAAAACCACAAGTGCTGTGCAGTTTGGAACTGACTGCAGTGGACAGTCCTGTGTCCACAAAGAGTCCTGAGGGATTCTTGGGAAGAGCACAACTGCTGTAAGGGAGCTATTACAGTGAACTGAAATCAGACTGCAAGTCCGTAGGTCACCAGGAGCCATTAATAACTGCAGAAAGACGGACCTCTCAATTATTGTCACACCCTCAGCCAAACAGGGGCAGCTGGGTGCTCCTCTGAGAGAATACAGCCACCCACTGAGCCACCAGCTGCTGCTGTTCCTGCCTGCCAGCTGATGGTCCTTTGGCATCTGCATGGTTTTGGGGCTGGGAAAGCTTCAGAAGAGAGGCTTAGGGTGGGAGGGATTGGGATGGGTGAGGAGTTCCTCCTCTGCTTGGCAAAGGCCAGGGCCGTGCTGTGCAAGAGGATGTGATGAGGAGACACCAGATGAGGTAGTGCTGGAGCTGCAGCAGGACCACCCCTGGGGGAGCAGCTCTGCAGCAGGGCAGGGCTTCCAGCACAGGCTAACTCTGCGGCTACAAAGCCACAACACAGCTAACTGCTGCTGGGACTCTGCCTCTCACACCCTGCTGCCTTTCACTGTTTGAGCAACACCTGCCCGAGTGAATTCTCACCTCCCCCATCCGTTGTTGCACAGTGTAACTATGACTTAAGCCTGACCTGGAAAATTCACACACAGCTCAACTTAACACCCATATATCCTTGGTAACTGGGATTTAAGTTGACATTGACTTTTACCGCACTGATATGTATCCTTGGAATTACACTGAAGACTTTGACTTTTGATTTGATGCCTGAGAAACATCAGCTGTCAGATGGTAATGAATCAATCCTGCTAGGAAAAAAAGCACTAAAGAAAGAAACACTGTTAATCTATAACCACTGTTTTGTCCTACATTGCAACACATACAATGAGTGAATCAAAAAAGATCTGGAAGATTTAAATTACATATCCCCATTTCACATCTGCTTTTTAATCTAATTATGAACACTAATAACAGATTTGTCTATTTCTATTGCAAATCTCTAACGAATTGTCATAGATTAGAAAAGTTCCAGTATTTGGGCTGCAAACAAATACAGTTCTTGTATTTAAAATAAAAATCTAGTGGGAAAAATAGATAACCATGTATATTTTGATTTAACTCGCAAGTAAAATTAATTACTGTAAAGACACGTGAAAATACTTTGGAAATCTTATTTTTAAACTTCAGAAGATATTTGACCGAAATTGACCCTGTTAATAGCCTGTTCCAAACAGTACAGCTGGCTTCTGGCTAGCAGCTACTTAGTAATGAGACCTACAGCAAGAAATGTAATTAGCCAATAGCAATAAACAATAGAGCAAACAGGCAGCATGAAATAATTCAGACCACAGGGTAGGCTGAATTTTAAAAAAAAACTAAAAAATCTTCCATAAACAAGGAAACAGTGGAAGAAAGAGCTGAGTATAGATGATAAGATGGAAAGTTTAAAAAAAAAAAAAGAAGAAATAAGAAGGAATCTCATTGCTAAGATTAAAGGCCAACTGACTAGGGATGTAACTTCTCTGCAAGTAGAATATGAAATGCTGGAGCAGCTGAATAGCTGTTTGTTGGCAGACGCAGACTGCCATGATACTTTTTTGCAATTCAGAATCAAGCAGAAGAGGAAGAAGTGCACGTGTTCCACATGCACACTACCAAGATGTGAATGGTGGGCTCTACATGGAGCTTGAGCCCTTTGAAGATTCACTCATTAAAGTCATTACTCTGGGAATGTTTATAAGTGCAATTCTGCAGAAAAACAGATCCAGCATTTAAACCACAGTCCCAGGTCTCATGTAGACTACTGCATGTGGTTACTAACTAATCACCCCCTTTATTTAAAGCACTGCATAGTTCTACTTGTATCCCTTTTTTTCTTGCCCTTGATTCTTCTTCCTCTTCTCTGTCTCCTGTTTTACACGCTTCTCCTCTTGCGGGCTTTATCAGACAGTTTTCCACTAGGGAAGGTCAGAGGTCCTCTGCCTGGACTCAGCTGGAGGCCCTGAGAAGGACTTGGAGGGTGAGCCAGGAGGGCTTTTAATTTGTGGTGCTGGCTCATGTTAAAGGATCATCATGGTTACTATTCACTACAAAAAGATGTTTGTGATCTAGTGGCCCAGTAACAACGTTACACATACAAACTGCCACACAAAACCTGCTGCCTGGTGAACACTGACAAGTTGGTACGATTTTTGTGGAAAATATCTTTAAAGCAGAATTTTCCTCCAAGTTGTCTTCTACTCTGACATGTAACATCCTCAAACTGGCTCTGTAGTTGGAAATCACAGGTCTCAAAGCACCTCTGAAAAATAAAAGCTCTTGTGTATGGTTTGTTGGTGTCTGGGCTCCATTTCATGCTTCAGTCTGTTTAACTGGCATGAGTCTACAGGTCCTTCCCTCCGTCCATAGCCAAATAAATTACCTTCCACACAAGTAAAATAACACAGTAACACAAAGAATGGCTCTTCCAACCTTACTAAAGAATATTCTTCCTCTGCTCAGAGGAATCATCCATCAGAAATGAAAGATCTAACTCTACACTTCTCAAATAAATCTCCAATTGCTTTGAGAAAGGGAAAGCAAACCAAAGTGTTGACTGTTTAATTACAGGCTATTTAGCTGAGGTCATGCCCACAGAGGGAATATATCTGCATTTTTTAAAAAAGCAACTTATTAACCATTGTGGATCAATGTATGTTAGATAAGATCTATTTAGGTGATTTTATAAAGCACATAAAAATCTAAATCCCACTTTGAAGAGAGATTTACGGCTTTACATTTTATCCCCACTGGCAGCATGACCGGAGATGAAACTTCCATTGATTGGCTTCAGTGAGAGTTAAAAATAAACAGAATGAAATCCCCTGGCTGTCTAAGAGCACAATAGAACTGCTACTGCCTGGAGAACAAATGTCTAACTTCGGGTTATCTTTTGGACCTGTACACTGGCAATTTTTCCAAATTGGATGAACATTTCCATGGCACTGCTGTGACAGTTTAAATTGGTGTGGAAAATTAATCTTCATCCCTGGTGTGTTTGAGTAGCTAGAAGGAAAAAGCAATCCCAGGCTGGGAAAGTGGAAAAAACAATCCTCAAGTTACTAAGGTTCACTGCAGGGGAGCCACATTACTGGCATGCCAAAATCTCCTACTGATACCTCCATAAACTGAGGGGAGAGAAGTATTGGAAAAACACTTAGAGCAGGGAGATCCATATTCCTAAGAGGCTCTGATGTGACTAAGGTATGCAGCTGGATCCCCAGGTCCTGGAGCATAAGCGGGTCATGTCTTCCCACCACCTGGGGTCCAGGCCATCCCCCTGCCCAGTCCCAGCTGTTTTCCCCATGCCATAACACAATCTATCCACGGAGCCAAGCCACGTACATTCATGTGGTGTCAAACTTTGATCAAAGGTCACAGAAGGAGGACCTCTCACCTAACAGGGACAGCAGGAAAATCCTGTTCACAGTCTGCAATGGGAGGATGTCTGTAAGTTCCAGATGGCACACTTGCAAAAAGGATGGCTTAAGCCACTTATATTGAGTGACAAAAATCAGATTATCTGGTACCCAATAACAGGTTAGTTACAGTTCAGATCTATGAGCATTATTTATAAGAACCAGTCTGACTGGGGAGAACTAACTGGAAATTTTTGTGCTGGGAACACTAGAGCAAACACATAGCATGAAACAATTCAGATTATTATGTGTGTTTGAGTATATATATATACACACACACACACATACATATATATATATACACACATAGGTGGAATGCTGAATTTTAAGACAAATTCCTTCCATAAACAAAGAAGCATTCAGCTCTGGGGCCTCCAACATATGAAGGACATGGACCTGTTGAAGCAAGTCTAGAGGAAGTCCACAAAGACGATGAGAGGGCTGGAACACCTCTGCTGTGTCAACTTGGAGAAGAGAAGGCTCCAGGGAGACCTTATAGCACCTTCCAGTATCTGAAAGGGGTCTACAAGAAAGCTGGAGAGGGACTTTTCACAAGAGCATGTAGTGACAGGACAAGGGGGGATGGCTTTAAATTGAAAGAGGGCAGGTTTAGATTACAGACATCAGAAAGAAATTCTTTACTGTGAGGGTGGTGAGACACTGGAACAGGCTACCTAGAGAAGCTGTGGCCACTCCATCCCTGGACGTGTTTCAGGCCAGGTTGGATGGGGCTTGGAGCAACGTGGTCTTATTGGAACTAAATCACCTTGAAGAGCCCTTCCAATCCAAACCATTCTGTGATTCTATGATTCTATGATATTTAAAACTTTTACTTAAAGCTGTAGCAATTATGCCCAGTCTCATATTTAAACTTAGATTTTCACTTGCATTTGTACAGATTCTTTTAGCTAATGCTGCTGATAAATATATATAAAAAATATCCTTGAGCATGAGAACATACCTTGTTGGAATTCAGTTAGCAGGTTTGATTCTACAAATTACATATTTATTTCAAAGAAGAGGGCAGAGATTGACTCACATTTGCTGAAAGAAGTTTCCCAGAATTCATAAAAATGAAAACCCCACCATTTTAATACAAAAGTAGACTTGAGTGTTAGGGGAATATTATATTCAATATTCAATATTATATTTCAACAGGCAGCAGTGACCTATCACAGCATTTCAAAATTTCGTAAGGTTTCCTCAAGAGTCCTAAACTCTCAAAGGTTCTTGACACTCAACTTTCAAAGTCTTATTATTCCACTCTTCATTTTGATACCATTTTTTATCAAATTGTATTGGGCTTACTTTTTTACAGTCATGTGAAGAGAGGCTTTTGTTGCTGTTTCTTAATGTAGACATAGAAAAAAATTAATCTTGTTGAGTCTGTGATTTTGGGGGGTGAAGGAAGAAAAGCTTCTGATTTACAGTAGAGAAGGAAGAGCATTATCCCTACATACTGTTTTTCCTTGCTGAAGCTTGTGGCAGAGTCAGATTCAGAGTGGAAGCGATTCCAGGAATGGAACAAGATGTACAGCAATTGAAAGCTTTGTTATATGGACTTTGCAGTGTTTATATGGTTTACATTGTATGATTTCCCCACAATTGTATTCCCCGGGCAAATCTGGGCATGCCCCGTGTTGCCTGTTCCCTGCCTTCCCTGCTTGTTCCCTGCCTTCCCTGCTTTTCCCTCTGATTGGCTGAGGGAGATGCAGGTGGGAGAGAGCTACCATTGGTCTTTTCCATCCCCAACTCCTCCCCAGTTCCTCCCTCTCCTCCCGAGTTCCTATTCCCATTTATTCCCCCAGTTGTCTATCTCATGCTCTGCCCCATGTTCCAGTACTTTCCTCATCGAAGCTTATATAAGCCCCTGTACCCTCAATAAATAATGCATTGCGCCCAGACTTGCACCTTAGTCGAACTCCTTTGTGTAGTGCTGCGATCCCTCACCCCGCCCCCACGGATCGTGGCAGAAGCTCAGCAAAGAGGAGAAGAAAGAAGAGGCTGCTCAGGAGCACATCAGCTCCTCCATCACGTCACTAAGTGCACTGTGCTGGTGGGTGTCCGTGGAGCTTGTCAGGGAAGGATGTGCAAGAGATGGACACAGACTGTGTCACCTAGGGATGAAGGAGCTCATCCTGACTAGAAAAAAGGAGTCAGCATTTGAATAAAGCTTGTCTCCACCCCCAATAAATAATTCAAACCCCAGGGCGTTAATGACTCTCCTCCTGCCTCCCTGCTGGACCTGAGAAACCCTTCCCAGCAGCATTGCTCCTGAGTCTTTCTATACTCGCAAACAAGAGGGTTTGGGTGATATTCTTGGTTAGCTGATAAATTTCCAAACAGCTCTTCTACAGGATCTGATCTAATGTCAACTTATTGAACTGAGAAAGATGTATCATACCTGAAGGCAACGGATTCGGACCTTTTTCAAATTAAGGAGGTGTAAATATTGGGGAAGGAAGAATGATCAGGGCACTAGCTAGGAATGCACAGCCTTTCTCAAAACCTTCTTCTACTGTAGCTGTCTTGTAAGATCAAGACAAGCAAAATTAAATTAAACACTCAGTGCAACAATATGTCATCTGTGAAAGGGATAAAAGGGCTTCCTTTCCTCATGGAAACACAAGTGCTTTAAAAATGAGGAGGCAGCTCAGAGCACTTCGGTAATCACTAAATACAAAAGTAATGAGAAGAGTTTTGGTAACCGGGCATCTCTAAAAACCAGTCTTTTGCTTTATAAAGGCAGCAGTGAAGCAGATGGTTTTAATGTAACTTTTAAAAAGTAAATGTAGTTTCCCAGATAATCCAGCTGACATTCTACCACTACTGAGCCTGCCAGTCCTGTGGGTTATAGAGTTAACACTGCTGAAGCTGAGTTACAACTATCCACAGGCTGAACTATCAAAATTATTTCACACAAAACTCCTGGTTTTACTCAAAGTAGATTCCAGTACAGAAAGTAATAATACATCTTAGCTTTCAATAAACCGTATTTTTATACTTAAATGTCCTGGTTGCCAGCTCTGATCATGGTCTGTAAAACTTCTTACGTTTTTCTTAAAGATTCAGCTATTGAAGACAAATAAGTATGCAGGAGTTACAACTTTCATTTAAAAGCAGTGATAGTTTTCTAAGTCCTTGTGGCTGCACAGGAATCACTCGTTCCAATGGTTTATAGCTGATGGTCTAATATCTCAGTTTGTGGAGACCACCCACAATTAGGAAAACCTGAGGAAGGCAATCTTGAGATTTTACCCAGATGATCCAAAGGACCAAGTTCATGCTGCTCTCATTCTGTTATGTAAGTGATGTAAAGACCCTTTTTCCATGAGCCACTGGAGTCACCCCAGGGAATGATCGGGCACAGTGCCATCAGTGTGTAGCTTGGGTGGAACTGAGGAGCTCCATGGTGATACCGCTGCAAACAGAACTGGCTCTTTTCTAGAGACTCTTTCTTCCTGTATTCCCTCAGTGCCTTCTGCAAAAAGCAAGACATTGCTTAGCAGTCATGTCCTGCACACAGGCATGTCAGCACTAAACTACTGTAAAGTGAATCTTCCATTCTTAGACATTAAAATCTGCTTATTAATTTCTTTCACGTCAATCTTTGTTTCATTCTGTCTCCTTACCATACAAACCCCATCATGTGCTGGGAAATGAATCACTGAACTTTTGTTGCCTTTTAGCTCCTCTCTGTGAGTTTGTAAAGCACTACACCAGATGTTGAGCATCCTAAATGACAGTTTCTACAGATAAATCCAAGTTTCACAGCAGCTGCAGACCATGGCATCCTTGAATCCTAATCATTCCTCCCATTGTCCAGATCATCACATAGCTGGAGAGATTAGAACTGAGGATCATTCCTGGGGCCACAAGATAAACTGTAGTTTATGATTAACACAGATTCTTTAACAGATTATGTGCATAAAGTAAACTCGGTACTTTAGCAATAGATGTGATTTGCAACCATTTCACGCCAGTCTGTTGAATCTCAAGTCCAAA
The DNA here is from genome assembly GCA_013396775.1 of Cephalopterus ornatus. NCBI lineage: Eukaryota > Metazoa > Chordata > Aves > Passeriformes > Cotingidae > Cephalopterus > Cephalopterus ornatus. The sequence goes on from VZRE01013211.1 coordinate 53,839, forward strand.
CATAACCAATAGATGAGGACCCTTAAAGGAATTAAGGTGGTTAACTAAAGAGCTAGAACTTAATAAAAAATAAAGCCACTAAATGCATAACACTAGACAGATGTTGGCAATTTAACATCCTTACCGCAGTGTCATTGGTGGTAATGTACACCAACACATCGGAGTTGTTTCTGCCATTAATGTATCGGTAACAGTTCCACACACAGCTTATCAAGTAACCCTGCAAAGAAAAGGGATTTATTATTCTGTGCAGAAAACAAACCATAGACTTTTTCTCTTAGAGCATTTCCATGCCTTATAAATATAAATATAAGTATAAATATAAATATAAATATAAGCTTGGTAGAAGCATGGTTGCAGTAACTATGAGAATGTGGAGGGGCTCTGTGAGTAATTCAACACTGTTCCTTATACTGATATAATTGGAGTTCTTCAATCTTTAGAACAGAAGACTCTGGAGAGACCTTACTGTGGCCTTTCAATATATAAAGGGAGCTTATAAGAAAGATGACAAAAGACATTTTACCAAGGCCTACAGTGACAGGACAAGAGGTAATGGTTTAAAACTGAAAGAGGATAGATTTATATAGGACATAAGGAAGAAAGTGTTTACAGTGAGAGTGGTGAGACACTGCAACAGCTTGCCCAGAGAAACTGCGGATGCTCCATCCCTGGAAGTGTTCAAGGTCAGGTGGGAGGCTGTCTCTGTTCATGCCAAGGGGCAGTTGGACTAGATGAACTAGAAGTTCCCTTTCAATCCAAACCATTCTGTGATTATATGGTTCTGTGATTGTGGATACTTGTGTTGCACTACAAGCCCCTCCATCTAGGCAGACATACTGCAATCTAGACCTATCTGAATGACATCTGCTATTCCAGATGTTTAATATTACAGCATACTTAATGCAGACTATGTTTTGAAAAGAAACAGTTTATTTGTGCCTGAATATGGCTAAAGTAACAAAATTTTGTGTATATAACCTCCATTTTACTTAAATAAGCAGGTCACATATGCTGACTTTGTTTCTTAGACTTCTCTACAGAGATACAGTCAGACACCTTGTTACTGTGCATGGGATACTGCACATCTGCAGAGGTGAGTTTTACAACATATAATGAAGGTACAGGTTAGACTGTGACAAAAAAAAAGGTGCTACAGATGTAGAATGTCTTAGGGACAGCAACAAAAAGTAAACAGAAACCATTTTTGGATTGCTCCATGGTAAGGATGTTTAAATATCCTCAACTGGGTAGTTTTAGAAAGTGGAAGCAAACCCCAGCATAAAGAGCTTAAGCATGCTGGGGACTGAAGAATCATCAAATTACAGGAAACCTTCCTTGTCACGTGAGTGGAAAGCCTGAACAATGACTGTGTGATGATACTGTATATCACCTGCATTATTTCAATACTCTGTTTCACTTAATCTGATATTAAATCTATGTATTCCATGTGACTGGAATGGTCTGGAGTCTTATTGACATCTGAAATTATTTCTGACCTTTTAAACATTATTATAAATATTTTTTTCAGTGTAAAGCAAAAAAACCTGTTACTGCAGCAATAAACCTACTGCAAGATCACATAACTTCACTGCTTTTGTTCTTGGAACTCACTATGCTCTGAGTAGGGTTGCTGTTGTCTCCACCTTTTTTTTTTAACTGGTTGGGCAAAGTGCTCACATCCATCATCTCCTTCACCAGCACAAAAGATTTGGGCAGCAGAGATGAGCAAAGTGACTGGAACGAAGATAGAAGGCAGAAAGGCATGCAGGAGCAGGAGTCAGATCGGCAGCACGCTAGTAACAAGGGTGGTGGGACTAAGTAGTTTCCTCTGGAGCTTTGTGCTTCCCATGTAATCACACATGACAGTGATGAGGAGAACTATGTGTTTTGATAATGCCCAACTTGTATTTTCACTTAGTAGGTTCTGCACAGCAATTCTTTCACTAAACTAGCACGTGCTCGTGCTGACTCCATTTGCATGTGTGTCTCACTGAGTGAGTCATATTTTTGTGACTCAACTTGCACTGATGACCTTCCAAAAGCCTCTTAGTCCCTTTGAGCCCTGTGCTTCCTCAATCTCCAGAGCTGACACACATGAGCTGTGTTTTTCAGGATGCCGCATGACTCACTATGGCTCGCTTGCAGATCAGGAAGAGTTTTTTCCACCAGGGCGGAGCTGGCTAAAATCTGGTAAATTTGCTTCCTCTTTTTTTACAGCATGTTACGGACCCTGGATGACCTGGAGGCATTGCAGACTTTGACAATACTTTTGACCACCCAACTGGGGGAGCAAAAGGCTTCTGGAGTGAGCTAAGTCCCAAGCAAATATTAGACAGGCTCTAGAGCCCGAGCTGTGGGCTATGCAAACCTGCCCCAAACTACTAAAACAAGTAAAGGCACATACATGAAGATCTGGATCTTTTCCAGAATTAAGTAAAACGTCATTGTTAATTATAAGTGGTAATAAATAGTTCAGTAGCTTTCAGTGCTCAGATACTAAAGGCTGAGAATGGTATAAGAGCCAATACAGAACAGAGACTGAATGTAGTACACTTCTGTGGGGACACAGCCTCTCTTTATAAGAAACCCTTTACATTAAGCTTACCTATTTACAAACCTATTTCTATATTCCTTCTGTCAAAATCCAAATTGATGGAAGCCCTGTTTCAGATAATACAATCCTATCTGTGAGAAGCCAGCGGGAGATTCATTTTTTAATGCTCCCATTCCATTATGTGTGGTGAATAAAACACATTTAACCCCACAATTAACCCCTGCAGTTCTCTCAGCTCTGAACCCTTGCTCTAATCAGCCCTGCTCCTGCGTGCATGTGCTGTTTCTCAGTGGGTGAGGTCTGTTCCAGCCTTTGAATTAAAGAGGTCATCAGCCAGCATATACCAAGTAATTGGCCACGAGACACTGACCCACATATGGTTGAGAGTGGCAGCAGTTCAGAGCACATCCTTGTCCAAGTGCTTTGGACACGTGCTGCTGGCCTGTGAATTGGGAGTCATGGAAATGCGTTTTCTTCAACCTGTAACTTTATTTAAACTTGTTCCTAATAATTGTTTTCCACCAGTGCTGCTGCACCATTAAATGGGATTCCTGACTCAGTTACCAATTTTCTCTCCTGAAAAACCTAGCTAAGGTTTCAAATACTGCTTTAAAATGCGTGGCTGGACACTCAGTATATAAATAGATCAATTTTATCTCAGGAGACCAATGCTCACATTTGAAATTGGCGCTACATGAAAGGCCTTAAATTCCTCAGCCTAATCCACCCTTAGTGGTACTCCCGCATACCATGGCACAGGCTGCTGACAGACACCTTTTGGGGAGGCAGCCCCAAGTAGCCACCACGTGAAAGGATGGCTGCACAACAAAGGCTGAATGTGGAAACTGGCACTGCACCTACTTCTACCAGCTTTCAGTCTTCCCCTTTGCATGGTAGGAAATTACCTGAGCCCCTACGGAACTGAAACCCACAAAATTTTGTAACCCTGCCTCTTGCTGTTGCAATTGCACACTCACTTGTTAAGCAGCACACCAACAGTAATGTACCGCAGACTTCTGCTCATCAGACACATGCTCAAACAGCTGACTGACCATCATCTCTTAAAATTAAGAGGTTGCTGTATTGTGCTGTTTCTGGTAACACGGCAAGGAAAAGTCTGTGCTGATCTGGGTCACAGCAGCCCTCTGGGCAGCCCCCTCACTGGCAGCAAATGCAGGCTGAATGCCACAGACCCGACACAGCCCCCTCGGGTTAGGAGCTGCCTGCACTGCATCCCATTTTATTCCCCAGCTGCTTTGAATTTTCTATTTACAGAGCTGGGATGTGCTTCAGTAACTGGTGAAAATGAGATAAAGATTTACACACAAAATGGAATTTATATGAAGATTTCAGAGGGATGCTAATGGCAAATTAGTTGACCACATGTATTTCCCATGTTGGTACTAGAGAAGGAGAAATAATGGGGGGCTGTGCTGAGAAAATCGGCAATTAAATGCATCTTCTCAGCACACTAGAATGTGTATCTTGTGAGTATAAAAAACCTATACAAGAATCACTACTTAGAACAGCAAAGAAGTGCTGTGATTGGAAAGAATTAATGGTACCAAACCAAACCATTGGCCTGCAACACTTTAAATGGCACCTTATAGGGGCCAGGGCATCACCTGTCGCCCTACAGTCACACACACTGGGTTTACGCAATTTAAAGCAAATTACCCCTACTTTAGAAAAGCTTCTCCCATTACTACGCTTGCCACCAGCAACCCCAGTGCTGGGACCAGTCCTAGGCTTTTTTGGAACAGATGGCAACATCATGGCTACTTGTTGGCCATTCCTGGGAGTGTGGATCAGAGCTTGGCTGTTGGGGCTGTGTTCATGGTCCCATGAACACAGGAAGGTAGCAGACACCGGGGCGATATGCTGCAGGTCAGGATTCCCCCAGCCAGAAGGCATCCCCCTGGGCTAAGATACCAAATCTCTCAGGAAGAGCACAGAACTTCATTCCATATAACCCCTTCCCGTCTGTTGAGGACACCAGGACATGCAGAGTGGTGTCATCTCCAGGCTCGACACCTTGTATGTGCATCTTATAGGCATATTATGGAGACCAGGGTTAATACTGAGTTTGCTGAAGACCAGCCTGTCTCACCGAACTAGAATACCTTTTGGCTGCCCCATTGGCAATTACCTCTTCAGAAAGAGGTAGTTTTCAGAGGTACTTTTTGGAAAAAGAATGGCCAGAGAAGAAAAGAAGAGGTCATACTCTGAAGCTGCAGAGTGCTCAAGGAAGCCTGGGGGAAAGGTTTATTCTGGTTCAGTTTGTGCTCACCTGGGAGGCTTCCCCATGGTGGGGAGATTGAAACCTCAACCATTCTGTCTCAGCAGCTGGGGCTGGCCTGAGGAAACTGAGGCCATGTTCTCCAAACCAGCTGCAGAGGAGAGCATGATTCAAAAGCCACTATGTTGGCTATGTGCCATTTGAAGTCCTGTGGACATACATAAAAATACATTTGTGCTGCTGGATGTGCTTCCTTGGCCAGATAGGAAACACCTATGTTTTGTGGTATGCAACTCTGCTTCAGTTTCTAGACAAAGACAGAGAACGGAATAACACATTTTGGTCTACTCTGAAAAGTAGACCAACGTGAAACTGCCTGAAATATCCGTTAACTGCTTCAGGTCCAAGTAAATCCTAAGCACTAAAAAGACAAGTGCTTGTGTGTGGTTAGCTGGCTCGCTTTCTTACCATTGTCTCTTGTCTCCCTTGACTTTTCACAATCCCATGACTGCAAAACACAAACCTAACATCTAACACTGCATAATCTTGCTTTCTGCTCAGTAAAGTTTTCCAATACATGTAGCTTCATTGAAAACAAAAGTGTCATAATGCTAAATGCTTCTGAGGAATTATGTGATTCTGGTTCATATTTCCCACCAGCTGAATGCAGCTTTTCCTGCTGTAGCTTTTCCTAGGTCACAATGTTTTGGTTCTTCTCCCTATTTCTAGTTGAACTCCAGAGGGAGAGGGAGCTCAGGCATACTTTTTATGCACAGGACCTTTTCAGTTTCAGTACATAAACGTGGTACCATCTGTTAAGCCTATCAGTGATAAATTGTGAAGCATCTGTGTGTGTCCAGCTTTCTTTTCATGGAGCAGATTCCATAAATCTGCATAACAGCTCTTCTGGAAACATAAGAAATTCAAATGAAAATTCTAACTGGAATTTAGCATGTGTTTCTGTGTGAGTCATATTTTTTGTGACTAATTTATATGATAATATGTTGCTAGAATGAGCATTATATGAGCCACGTATAGTCTTGGAAAAAACACGTGTTAGCCACTTTAAAACCAAATAAGTCTTTTGCACAATTGATATCTTACATTTCTTTTCTCTGTAGTAAATATTGTTGCCATTCCAATTTTAGTTGCCTATTTTTTTATAAGCTTAATGTAATAAGTTCTTAATTACATATTTCTTAAAGGTACAAATAAAATCAACGCATCGCTGTGAACATATAAGGCCAGAAGACTAAATCGTATTGCTAAATCACAGAAGAGAAGTGAGTAACACTTCCAACACCACCTTAATATACCCTATCTGTTGGGTTTTTTCCCCAATTTTGAAGTAGCTTCAATAACCTAATCTATCTTTTGCCACAATAATTTCCCCTGCTCATATTGTCAAACATATTGTCTGGAACCAACATCCCTGGTGTCATTAAATTCTCTAATTTAATGCTTAACGGCTCTGCAGAGAAAGAACAAGACTACTCTGAAATAAAATCCCATAAGAGAAATACAAGAACAGCAGCAAGGTGCCATGAGAAACTTGCAGAAGGGTGCAAGAAGAGGGCAAACACACAAGCATGCTTTACAAGAGGTCCAAGGCTCAGGGCACTAACTTGGAGCCACAGGTGGTTGCTTTTTCTACACTGATTTGTCTGATCTTACTCTGAGCTCCTTTGGGACTTCTGACTCACACAGCTGGTGGGGGCTGACCTCACTGGACCATGAGCCCGGGCGTGGTGGTTTCACATGGGCCCTTTCCAGCTCTGCTGGGTGATGCTACATCTCCCCTTTGCCTGCTACCTGCCACGTCCAGCCCTCTCACCCACAAGGTTTGCTAACAGCAAATAAATCCTCACTCCCTGTGCCCTTCTGCTGCCTGGTCTGACAGTTCTTTACGTTGTTCCTCCCAGGAGGGATCACTTGGATCTATTTTCCCACTCTACAAAATATTTTCTGAGATAGGGCACCAGAAAGGAATGTTTGCTTCCAGAGGTGTTAGGCATCAAAACTGGCAAAGAAATTATACAATTTATATTTTTGGTTTTTCTATTCCTTTCTTAATATTCTTAGCATTTGATTTACTTGTTTGACAAGAAATAAGCAGTAAGCTAATATTTTCACATATTACTAATTGTTACTAATATTACTGCTACAAGACCCCTTTTTCAGGTGGTCATCCTTACTTCAGTCTACTGCAGTGTCTGTGAAACAAAAGCGTGCTTCCTCTGTGCCCACTACTTAGAATTTGTCACCATTGAGTTTCTCTGCCCTTTCATTATGTAGTCACTCCATGCCATGAGATCCTTCTGCAAAGATTTCTTGGCTGATTGTTTTCCCTATTTTGAATGACATTGCAAAAACAATGTTGTTGTCAGATTTCCTTCCACTTCCTAGATCTTTTATGAATGCACCAAGTGGCATGGGTCTCAATGCTGGAAAGACTGATAATTTTCCTTATTTTCTATTTTCTAGCTACAGTCTGTGAGATGACCTTTCCTCTTCTCCCTCCATATCTTAAGGGTACTTTTTAAAACCTTTGATGAGAGACTCTGCCAAACGCCTTTTGAAAAACCAAGAAGCCTGTATCAACAGGTTCTCCTTTGTCCACTGGATGACCCACTCTTTCAAAGGATTCAAAAGTCATGAGTTCCTCCTACAAGCATCACACTTCCCTATTGTGGCCTGTATGTTCTTGTGTTATGTATAAGATTTTCTGCTTTTCTTCCTTGATGTTTATCACTGTTTTGTACACCTGTCAGGCTGCCTGGGCTGTAGGTCCCGAGATGTTTTTAAAGACAGACCTCCCAGCAAGGGACATTCCACTCATGACCAGAAATAGACTTTGTACACAGTAATGCACTTACCTTAAAAGCCAAAATGATACTTATGAAAAGGAGGATAATCACAACCAGACACGTAGGGTTCACAGACATAATCTCTTCCTTGTAGGGAAAATTGTTGGGCTGCATAAGCAAAAATAAGCAAAACACTGTGAGTTAATCTCACGAGTCATTTAAGAGCCATTCAATTAGTGCACTCTACAATTAACAGCTTACAAAGCTTTCTACGATCAACTAAATCGGGAGCGCTGCACCAACAACCAGTTTCAGTGAGTTTGGCTGGAACAGGCACTGTGAAGACTCAGCTGTCAAAGGTTCCCTGAAGGTCTGAGGGATTTGTTTTTTGCTTTGGATGTGGTGTGGGCTCTCTTTTTCTCAGTGCTTACTGGGTTTGTATCTGACACAAACAAGCGAAGGACTGTGAGCTTTGCAGCAGGACACCTGCCATCTTGGGAAACAGCAGGCAAGTCCTGTATTTACTGATAATTTCCTGTATTATAATGGCACTGGTTGCCAAAGACCAGTGGCAGCTCCTCCCAGAAAGTCAAAGCAGGAAAAACTGGACAGTATAATCCCTTCACCTAAGTATTTGAAGACATTTCAAAACACATCGAGTCTATTCTCTTCCATCTTATTTTGGCTAAATTTGGACTACTTCTCCAGGAGTACTTGTTAATGCTGCTGTCTGAGTGGACACCTCATGGAGGCACGGGTCCTCCAGGGGAGCCACATCATGATTTCAAATTGAAATGTGCTCCAGGTCCTTCTGCTACCTCATACATGAAATAGAAGTGACAGAATTAATCTTCTTGCTTATCACACACTCTACGGATTTACAGTTGTGAAACACTTTGGGATCACTGGCTGAAAAACAGCCTGTAAAAATGTTTTACTGTATTTACTGCTGAAAGAAAACACACCCTTTAAAATGAATGTTCCAAATAGTTTTGAAATACTGCAAGGCACAAGTTCCCGTTTCAGTTAAAATAAACCATTGTTCACAGACAGAGCTGTTCTCCACAATAGATAGCTCCACTGCAACAGTAGCTCATTATAACTGAATGCAATAGTTCCTTCCACACACAACTCCCTTTTCCCTTACAGGTCTAATTACTTAACCAGGCCAGCTCTGCATCCTTGTCAGGACAATTAACTAGACCAAGCTATAACTGTATTCTTGGCAATGATGGTGTAAATCCAGAGTAACCCCTTAATAACCTTTATTCCAGCACTCAGCCCAGTGCATCAGGAAATTATCTTTTTTTTTTTTGGACAGCTGCTACTGAGAATAGCTCTTTATTTACCGCTTCCATGAACTGTTCACAGTGGTTAACATCAACAGCAGCTGTAACAGTTTGCAGATAAATGTTACATAAGCGCATTTTCCGCTTCTTGACAGCAATGTTTCTGTTCCTGTACTGAATTTCATGGCTGAAGTTTTTATCACATTATCTTCTTTGTCGAGGACACTAGCTTGCTATAATTCAGTAAGTTGCTACTTTTTTTTTCCCACAGAAGGTTATTCTAAATATAGTGAATGCAGTCACCCAGAGACCAAGAAAGCAAGAGTATATGCCAAAAAACAATGCCCCAGCCTCCCCTGTTGCTTGCAAGAGGGAGGCCATCAAAGAAAGTTAGAAAGTTAGAAAGTCCAGTCAGTCAAGGGCAGTTACAGTAAAACTGCCCCCAAAAGATTTTTTCAGTAGTGATCTACCATTAAAAAACTAGTCAAACTAGTTTGTGGATATAATAAAAAATTCCCAGTAAGACTTTGGTCTTCCCACACGAAGATTTTTGGGAACCAGACACCAGTTGAAGACTGGATGACTGCAGTGCTGGAGTCTTGGCCATAATCTTTTGGCCTGTTTCCAGACATCAACTCAAATGGGATTTGCATGGGGGCAAGAGGAGGGCAGAAAAATGATGAAGAAAGTTTCCACTACACTGAAAAGCAGGAACATGTGCTAGAGCCATGAACCCCGGTCAAGTCTAGGAGACAGATATGCTGCTGAGCGATGCCTGGCCCTCCCTTACATCAGTGTCACTGTTTCAGGTGAAAAAAACCAGTAATTAGGCAAAGCCAGGACAGCACATGAGGAACAAATTCTGCAGTTTGTCCCCTTCAGGCTCAGCTTTCTGGGTCTCCGTCTGAAGAGAAGCGAGAAATAGGCAAGCCCCAGCGAGGTGGTAGGTGCTGTGCCCATGTGGTGGTCAACCCCACCCATCTCCCCACCTGGGAGATCTTGGTGCAGGGTGTGAAAACTGAAGCTGGTCTCTCTTAGAGCTTCCAGGCTTTCTATATGGGAGACAAGGCTTTCAGGGCTTCTATGAACAGCCATGGGGCATTGGGTCAGCATGGAAGAAACCCCCTTTTGTCTGTATTTCCTAACTGGGCTGGGCCAGTCTATGAGCAATCTGATCTTGACTCACAACTACAAACCCCTTCAGTGCTGAAGGAAAACCAATTTATAAAACCTGCAGCTTTTGGCAAAGAAGCAGGAAAGATGGTAGGAAGTATCTTGATTGGTTGCAGGCTCGCCTGGTTCAGGGATCACCCTAGAAGTGGTGCCATCAGGTGGCCCTTGGGGTTCTCCCAGAGCAGCAGCCATTCCCAAAATCTCATTAATTCCCATGGAAAACGTGTGCCAACAGTGGTTCAGATGAATCAAAGACCCATTGCCCTCCAGCGACTGCAGTGATAAGCTTAAACACTGATATGGGTGCATGAGGTGGGACAAGAAATGCTGCTCCTGTGCTGGTGGTTTGCTCTCCTGTGGGGAGACCAGTAGTTGAAATCCTGCTGCTAGAAAGGTTCCAGCTACTGTACTCAGTGCTGCAACTTCTGGAAAAAGATCAGTGTCAAATGTTCTGCAAGGTTTGATGAAGCTGAAACTGAAATATATCTGGGTGGGAAAAATCAAGTCTGTCACTGGAAATACAGGAGTGATTTTGCAGCACAACATGATGAAATTTGTTATACAAATAAAATGTAGTTGTAGTAGTGTTGAACTGGCCTGCTAAAGTCATAATTAAAGTGTCATTTATAGCCTTGTTGTGGACATGGAGAGGGCTGCATGCATAATAATATACCTGGTACACTTTTAATTTTAAAAAATTACTGCTTATATATATCAAAGCTCTATTACACACTTTAAAAGAATCTAAAACTTGCATATAAAGTACATTTTTACTGCATTGATTTTGTACAAATGCGCAAGAAGAATAAAATGAAAAAGGCTAAAGCCATTTTTCATTCCCTCAGCCTCCTTGCATAACCTTTCACGTCTTCCTTCCTCCTGGACCATAAAAAATCCACTTTAAAATATGGTGTGGATTCTCATTCCAAGTTGCAATCCTCCAAGTATCAGGATCTTACAAAATTGAAAGAAAACAGTAATGTGTCAGTAGAATTTTTAAAACTCTGCTATGAAGTTAGTACTACTTCTTTGGAATTATAAAATGGGATTAAAAATGTCAGAAAGGATATTTCTTTTTTAAGCTTTAGTTTATAAGAAAAATGTCTTTAGGTTTAATCTTTTTCATGTTCTCTAGATGTTTCCCCTAGGATTTAAAAGCATGACTGATACCACATGAATTGTTAGGCAGCAGCATTGCAGGCAGTCCTAGTAGTAAATAGTAAAGCTATTTAATATAATTAGAAATTTTGTTTAGATGAACTGTCACAGTCCTGTACTTTAATAAAAAAAAAAGTTTTCATAACACAGTTGCAGACTAGCCTGTTCTGCACCTCTGCTTCAATCCATTTCATATACTGTTATCAGATGACAGAAGCTGAAGTGTTTCATTTGAAGGTTTTAAAAAGTCCATATATCAAAGATTTAGTGGGGTTAAAGGAAAGAAATGTGCTTTAGGTCAAACTGCTTTAGACCTCTACTGCTCCAAGAACCAAAACGATTTTTTATTTTGCACATGTTCGATTTGCTGTATGTGAAAGTTTTTGGTTTTTAAGAATCACTGATAACGACCAAGACGTCCAACATAATTCTTCAAAACTTTTATCACGTAGTCATCATAAAACATATAACATGCAAGATTTGTAACATTTACTTATTTTACATGACCCTTTATGCTGAGATGCTCTTGCTATCTATGGGAATTAACTAAAGCACATGTGTGCAACTGGGTATCAAAAGGCAACAAAAACTTTCCAAAGACACTTGTTCCTCTGAAAGAAGCAGCCAATGCAGGCTGATGTTACCAAACACCCTGTGAACACAACTGTAACATTTCAGCTAGGGCTCTGCCCAGCTTATTGATTATGTGCTAATCATCTTGCTAAAAGTACATGGAGGGTTTCACAGTAGCTTGTAACTTCATCACTGACAGACTGCAATCTGGCAGATGTGAACCACAGTAAATTATCTCATACGCTAGTGAAGGGAAGTAGAAATGGTTAAAGACACAGGGGTTTCACCTCAGAGCAAGAAAAAATGTTCCTCTGAGACTGCCAAATGTATTCCATTACCTAATGCACACCTTCGTCCAGATATTCAATAATGGACTTGAGGAACAATTGGGATTTTTCATTTCCCTTAGGGAGTTATGCCCCCAAAAAGTATTCCCCAAATGCAAAGCAGTTTTAGAGCAACAGAAACTGTAAGAATGCAAGAAATAAACACAACCCTTGCTTCCTGCTACCCTGCTACCCTAGCAGACCATTGCAAAGGGGTAAGGGGCAAGATGACTCTAGGGCTTATTTATCAATCATCAGGAAGGATTATACCCAACTGGATGACTCAGGTCTCACCTACACGGACAAGGGTATTAACCACAAGTCTTATTCTAAACACAGTGTTTGAGATGACAAACCTATCCACCATGAGTATTATTCAAAGGTAGAGAAACAAGTCCTGTATTTGAGTGCTACCACTGCACTGATGGCATTATTACTGAAAATTTGACAAGCTTGCATTTATTTCCATGACGTGTCTGAGTATCCGGTAACAGTGGATGGGATCTTCACCCCTCCCCCTTGTTTCTGCCCACTCAGACAGAGCGTATTTACTCTGAACTAAATGTAACAACCTTTGCCAACTGATGCAGCCCTTCCAAGGAAGGGTGCAAGGGGTTCCTGTTGAGTCATTTGCACTCAGGACCACAGCTAAGACATAGGAGATGCAATCAGCTTCAAAGCAGATGCAGAACAGCTTCAAAACTTTGCTGAACAGGACAAAATTCATCACAGGTCTTTGGTAGTTTTTCCCCATCACTAATCACCAATATGACTGATAAAATACTAACTAATCCTTCTTTCTGAATGAACTTAACTTGGACTAGCTTTTAGCTCCTAGCTCCTAGCTGCTCATTGTGCGTCACAATTAATTTAAACAGCCTTTTAATACCTCATTATTTTGCATATAAAAACTCTAATGGCACTACCTCTTGGTCTCCTTTCTCAGTAAATGAAGCGGGAAAAGCCAATTGTCTCTCATCACATTAACATTACATTATATCCAGATTTTATACATGTTTTTTTAGGAACTCTCCTACATGCTCTCTTTTTAAGCATTGTTTTTTACAACCAGACTCCATAAATAGACAAAGAAAATCTATGTCACCAGATGAGAAGGGAAGTCTCCTCTCCATTACTATTAATTGCTCTTTTTTTTCTGTTCACAAACCCCAACAGCAACTTTTGCAAGCAGCAAAACAACTTGGAGGCTGTAGTTTTGGCACTTAGTTCCCTAGGCTGCTTACAGGGTCAGTGCATCCCAGGCACAGCTGTCATACTGTATGCTCATCTATATTCTTCATGCTTTTACATTTCTTTGCATTTATCTGTGTGGCAGACATTAATGGCCGAACTCAGGTTCTCAGTCAGTCTAGCTCACTGTGTCAGCCATGGGTTTTATTAGAAGTGAATTTGCTGGGAAAAGCCACAAGTACTGCCGCTGGGAAATGCAGAGACGAGCCCACTCTGGGCAAGGCAGGGTAGGCTCTTTAAGAGGATGACACAGAACAGCCAGATTAGACTCCTGCTCACAACCTCCCACTAAAGAACTTGATCCCTCTAGACAATGAGCCTGGAGAAGCTCTCCCAAGGCTGACATTAGCCTTTATGAAGGGCCTTTTGGGTACCAACATTATTAATGGAAGCCAGAATGAGCATGAAATCTACTGCTGATTCCTGGAGACCTTTCTCTACCCAAAATAGAAATTCACTGCCAGATGGCTGGCTTGACCAGGACCCTTTGCAGTCTGCCAGCTAACCTCTCCTAATCCATGTGATACATCCGTTATTGATCTAGTGCTTCATTGTTGCTCTGAGCATCATGCTGCGAAGTCAAATATCTCTTGAAAGTCCATTATGTCCCCGCCTATCTTTATTGATGAAGTCAGTAATCTTGTCAGTGAAGGAAAATGAGTTTGCCTGCAGGACTGATTTTCCATGAAACTGTGCTGGCAGTCATTAATCATTTCCCTCTGGTCTAATCCTTTATCAATTGACTATCCTCTCAGCCCCAGCCCTTCTGCCATTATTCTGCTTGGTAGCAATGTCAGGCTAATCAGCCTATAATTATCCTGGAAATCCCCCTTGCCCTTTTGAGCACTGACAGTTTAGTGCTCCTGAAGTCCTGCAGCATTTCATTACCAGTACGGAAAATGATTTACAACAGCAAGACAAAGATGTGTGCAATCAGAGGTTTTAACACTCCAGACCAGCAATACAGATCACAGAGTGCTCTGCTGCACCATACCCAATCCCTTCCAAGGCCTGCTCCTTCTATTTCTGATACAGAAAGGCCTTTTATTTTTTTTATCTGCGGGAAATACAGTGATGTTTTAGCAGGCACTTTCAGAGAATCAGCTGCTCTTTGCCCTTCTACAGTAAGCCAGCTCCAGATGCAGCACCAGATTTTAAGCAGAAGAGCAGAGGCATTTAAGTGCACAGCTCCCAGCCTGCTCCTGTTCCCCTCATGGTCTTGCACTGTGATCAAGACTGAGTGAAACCTGGTTATGACTCATGCTCTGGGAAGTGGGGGGGAATTCCTGCAGCCACACATGCTTGTGCTGCCACAAGGGCAGGGCTGGCCCCGATGTAGCAGTGAGGGACTGCATAAAGGGATGGGCAGGAGGGCTCCAGCAGTGGCAATGCCAGCTTAATCTCTCACTAAACTATGACCGCAATTTGCTCTTTTCCACTCATACCTCTGAGAACCCTTTGATTTATTCTTCAGCTTCTCCTCCAGCCATCATTTCACAACCATCAGTTGTTGAATAAGGTGTTGAATCAGGTGTTGAATAAGATAAAGGATAACAGACATGTTGCCTCTTCCTGAAGATTTGTGTGGCTACTTATCTGCCTGCTGTTTCTCGTTACCTTTTATACTGGCCGAGCTACCTTTCCATCCACACAACAAAGTTCACAGCCAAGCTAATCTGTATGCGGGTTCTCAAGGCAGATTTTCAGAGACAGTTGCAGCACTGGCTTCTCCAGAGCTCTGCAACTCTGTATGAACCCTGTTGGACATAGCACATGGTTCTGTGATGAGACAGAGGCTGGTGGTCTCCTCTTTACTTCAGGGTGTTGCAATCATATCTCGTGCACTTATGCAATACTGGCTAAGGATGTTTAGCTAAAGCAGGCAATGGCAAGAAGAGAGCCTAAGACAGAATACAAAATATTTTCTAGCAATACACTCAATCAAACTCTTGCCTAATGAAATGTGTTAAAGCTACCAAATAAATTTAAAGGAGCAACAAAACATTCTTGCAATAGCACCAAAAATAAGGCACTGGATATGAACACAGTAACTCTGAATGCAAAAGCAATTACTTATCTGTATCTTACAATATGAGTCTCATTCTAAATGAAATGGTGCTGAGAACTTCCATGACATTACAAAACTCTAGAACTTTGCTCAAATGTTGTAGTAAGCTAGCAATGTAACCTTGCAAAGATGTTGAATTCAGACTGGCAAGGATTAAGAGAATTTCTCAAGGACTGCACGGGAAGTTAACAGGCTAGAAATATAGACAAAACAGACACACGCTTTTTAACCCCAAAACCCCAAAGGCTTGTGAACATCAAGTGATTTACCAGCTGATGGAGGTAGTCCTGAATTGTGCTGGGATAGATGAGTACACTGATGGCAACCAACGTGTTGAGAGCAAAGTCAAAGATCTGATAACAGAAGAAAGGGATGATCCAAGCTGCATGTTGCTAAAAAGGAAGTAAATTAGAAACTCATCAGCCACAAGTTAAAATAGAAGGATATATGTCTTTCTGCATTAAAATCTAAGGAATATTTGACATTATGCAGTATTAAATCAGCTAAAAGAAATATGGCATTCAGCCTAAAGGGCTGGCCAAGGCAGTTTGGCTGCTGAACTGCAGTGCAACTCCCACAACTCATTATACTAGGATATTTAGAAACCACATGACACTTTTTCCTCCTAATTAATAGGATTAATGTTGGGACAAACCACAGGCTTGGGAGGTGAATGGGAAAAAATTCCCTTAACTTTGATAGGTACAAGATTCAGTTCTCTGAATTCACCATTTGCCCAGAGCTTATCTGAAACTGCAGACAGTCAACACAACCGGGCAGTTCTGCTGCCTGCAGCAGAGGGCCCTGGGGTACCACTGATCTAAGCAATCAGTTCTGCTGCCTCTTGCACTTCTCCTTTTTTTCTCCTCTCAGTTTTCAGCTAAACAACTAAAGAAACAATTGTTAGAAAGCATTTTTATTAATTCTGTTTCTGTGGAGTTGTGTAATTCACTTGATTCATGTCTTCAGCAAATATAATTACCTTGTATGCGCCATATGTAGCCATTGCACAGATGAGAATCATAAGAAGAGAAATTGCAGTGGCAATGCACATATCTGGAAAAGAGACACATTAAATGACTGCAGGTAAATTCAGAGCTTGGTTCAGTTATTTTGTCATCTACCTTTTGCAGAGCATCTCAAAGGGCAGGGTGGGAAATGGGTGGAGATGGGGTCAGGTGCGTCATTCAGCCATTGCTGGAGGAAATCTCTGGCTTTTGAGGGGAACCTCCCAAATATGAGACTCACAGACAGTGCTTCTGCAAGCCTGCAGCCTTATACTGTGCAAGCCACTGCAGCCTCTATGAGGCTGTGGAGATGAATGGTCTAATTTTTCTAAGGATTTTCAAAACTTGGGAGCATTCTTCACAAGAAGATTATTTGCTGGTGATGACAACATCTGTAGTCAGAGAGTGTCTGCTTTTCTGCACTACAGACTATTTCTGCAGCTGCTGTATACCATTGCTCACATATCTCTCTTCTGGAAAAGGAGAAAAACTGGCATCTTGGAGCAGAAATTACATCTTGAAAATTTTCATTTCAACCAAGAATACTACAGAGATGTATTTATTAACGAAGATGTGTAACTGTAAGGGAAGGTGAAGCAGTAAAGGAAGGAAAATATTCTTTAAGATTTTGATTGGAGTAATTACAGGACTCCTATCTTTTTCTGTCACTGCTGATCAGCTTTCAATTAACTTTTCCTTAGATTTAAGAAGTTCCTAAGCCATGGACAGCTGGAAGAAGATCCTGGGGGGAAAAATTACATATGCTTGGTCTTTCCATATGCACTTCCCCTAATATCATTACAGGACATTGTCAGGTTATCAGAAGTGAGTTTCTGAACCTGACTTTATAGTGAGTTTGGGAGTGCACATTGTGCCTACTTTTCGAAGGGTGAGCCAGTGCACAGAGGAGAGAGGACATGAAATACACCAACAGGTAGCAGCACAGGCTCACTTGGGTCATGGCTCAAGAGAAAGGACAGACCCTAAGTCTTATCTGTCATTATTTTCCAGCCTAACAGTATGATCATCCAGGTAGAAGACAAGGGACTCAGTCCTTGATCCTCCCATGCCTGAGGGAAAACAAACCCTGCCCTAGTGCAGAGCTCTGACAACACTAATCCAGATTTATGCTGGCCCTTGACGCAGAGAGGAACTTGAGACTTGCGAAGCTGGTGGAAAAATGAGCAAGAGGAGACTGCTGCTGGCTGGTGAGGGCATCTCCAGATGGTGCTTATGTTCTCTGGGCTACAGGCTCCTTGGGCACTGTACCTACCAACGGCAGCATTAAGGATTTCAGAAGCCAGGCCTCTCCTTTTCCAGGACACTGCATATGTCCTGGGATTCAGGACTCTTGTTCTCTCCTCTTGCCCCCAAATTTTGTCCTTGTGACTGCACAGCGCTTCAAATGCCACAAAGTCCTATTGCAGAGTACTTCCTAATTTAATAGATTAAATTTAGTGGATAAAGTGTCCTTTCCTGACACTTGGAGAAGCACTGTAGTCTCAAGTCTGATGAGGCCCTGGAGTACAGATGTCCTCACTCACAGTGCAAATGCTTGAATCTTTGTCTTATTGTCCAAATAAGCAGGTCTCACTCAGGAGAGGGGCCAGCACTCCACACTAAGTTTACTTGCACCATGGTGCTCACTGCTTCCTTCACAGTGGCTTTCTGCAGCTCAGCTCGTGGGTGCTATAAAAGGCCGTCAGGAGGCAGCTGGGCCCCCTGCTCATAATTCAGGAGGGTATGACATCTCAGTGCATCCCAAATTGCTCTTCAGATGCACCTCCTTCTCTTCTTAGACTGTGTGCAGAATCCAGACATCCAGTGCAGGTGTCTGAGCTGCATTGCTTTGACCAGTCTCTAGCCTTTTAGGAGATGCAAAGGCAGTGCTGTGCCTGTTAGAGGTGATCTGAATTCTGGCCTCAAGAGCAAGATGCATCCACAAAATAAACCTCTACTAATAAAAGGTACTGCAGCTTCTTCAGACACTTTTAGCTGTATGACCATTTACTCTGGCTGCCCACATACATCCTGTGAAATCAAAATTATTTTGAATAGACCAGGTACAATTGAGGTAATGAAAGAAGTGGAAATGGCTGCCTGTAGGCCCTAACCTCAACTGAACCTCTTGTGAAAGAGTCTCTTGGATCAATACTTTTATTCTGACCATCAGTTTGGAGGCACTGCTTATGTATTTATTCTGTCTGCTCTTAATCCCAACCACCTGTATCCAAGGGGAAGCTGCTGTCATTGTCACTTGCAGCAGACGCACCACTTTGACCACAGCAGAACTGGTTCAGAGCCAGAGCCTAGCAAACTGCGATGAATTTGACACTGAAGCTTGTCTGACACACTCATGCTCCCTGTCTCCAGTGTCTCCCTAGCTGAGCTCCACCATGCCAAGTCCTAGTTGGCTCAAGCTAGTTCTTTCTCATTTAAGGCTTCATTGGTTTTTTTTGAGCTGTGTCAGCTTCAATTAATCAGAATGAAACCAGATATGTAGCACATTAAATGAGAAACTAACAGGGGTGTGTGATTTTTTTTTCCCAGCCATGCTGTGCTTTCTATGACATTCATGGCTGGGAGGGCTGTACTGGGACCACTGAGGGGTTATACTACATATATTGCCTTAGATGGCTTTTTGAGTTTTCTCCTTGAGTTTAAAGAAACCAATTGATTTTTATTTTTTGTCTTATACACTGCAGTGAGATTCTACCTTCCCGTCACTTTGGGGAGAAGATGCTGTGGGGGCTAGGCAGAGCTTCTGCTATGGGGTGCTCATATGCATGGCAAGCTGCATCTGGAGCTCCCTCAAAACCACCTCAAAAGTATTTCCTTGCCTTCCCCTCTCCTCTTGCAACGGAGGCTGATGGTGGGTGCTGCAGGGACAGGGAGGAGCAGCCAGTGAGGCTAGTTCCCAAGCCAGGACTTGTGTGGCATGATGAAGACCTCAAATACCTCAGCTCATCACCTGCCCCAGCCCTGGAGTTAATCACTGGCTCACAGCTCTGACAGCAGGGGCCAGAAAGCTGCTGATCAGCAAGCCTGTGATCCTCAGGCAGTTTCACCCACTCTCCCAGCCTTATTTATCCAACAGCCTCCTTGCTGCCAGCTAAGGATTACTGCCTTGCTCTCTTCTCCAGGCTGCTTGTGCAAGCTGGGTGCCACTGCTGCCAGCTGCTGTGCAGCCTCCTGGGTCACAACCCACGCAGCAGTGGCATTTTCTCTCTGGCAAAGGAAGGAGGCCAATGAGAAGGGAAGAGTTTTCTGCACCTTTGAGTCCAGCACAATTTCCTCCAGAGGATCAGCCTGGGCCGAAGATACTGCCCTAAATATGCTAAGCAGGGCAGCGATCTAGTTTTTTTCCCCCTTCCTTGTAACATGGGGCTCATACTATACAGGTGGTGGTGATGGATTGGGGCAGGAACATACCTACTCTACTACTTCCATTTATCTCCCCAGCAGAAGTCCAAGCCTGTTGTCTGTAGGTTTCTTTATTAGAATTTTTCTATTTGAATTAATCTTTTTAAGTCCTGGGTGCATGTCATATTAGGCAGAGAGATCATCATATTATCCTGTCCTGCCCTGAGATCTCTGCTTGTCCCATCTGCCTGTCCCAGGGCACGGACACAGGCAGATTTTGTCCTGAGTTGCTGACACTGGTGTCAAAGTTCCTCTCTGTTTCTGTAGGGCACACAGAGGGTTTCAGTCCTTGTTGCCATATGGCTTATGAAGTATCACACACATCTTTGACACTGTGAAGGCAGTAAGTAAAACCAAGCAACACCCGCTGCTGGTTTGGGCTGTTAACGTTTCAGGATGATGGTCTGTGTGTCTGAAGAAGCTGAGTAGAAGACTCAGGTGAATCCCCCTGGGAAGTCAAAATTAATTATAGGGCTTTTCCATCTCCTGCTCAGAGATTATTAGTCTTTTAACAGCAGGAGTATTACACTGAACGGCTCACATGTTTCTAATTTTTTCTAGTCCAGCTTCTAGTTCATAAACTCCCTCAGGCCCTAAGGAAATAATAATAAGAAAGATGAGTCTAAATGGGCTCAGCTGAATATCCAGTACACAAGGGAGCCCAGCATTTTGCCCAGCTCCCAGATGTACATCTTGCAGCCAAACCACATACAACTGGTGTCTTCCAGTACCTCCATCTGCCACATGGTAAGTCTTGGCAGACTTTTTTGTCTTTTGTTTCCTTTTCTAGAATACAAGGGAAAAGCAATAGCCTAGAGCTTTTTCTAAGTGTTCAGGTAAACCCTTTCTCTGTCTAATCAAACAGGCATTTTAGAGTCTCTGGTAATGCCCTGAAAACCACACTTAATCCTGAAATTAAGGCTGAGCAGCCCTTTGCAGAACTGATGATGCACTGGCATTTTCAAGCAGTTTGCAGAAGGCTGACTGTGGCTTTGCAGGTGGCAGGAATTTTTCCCACAGCTGGCACAGAAAATTGAAAATTCTCCATAAACCAGACATAGCCAGAAATAAACGTGAATACAAATACTGGGGAAATCATGGTTTCCTGTAAGTCAAGGGAAACTTGTCATTAACTTAATTTCACTACTGTGACTCAGCTGATAAGTTTATTTCCAGATGATATTTTCAGTTCTTTTACGAGGGAGCCTTTTAGAGGAAGGAGGGAAACGGAGTGACATATTTTACATGCAAACTTTGTGTCTGCATTTTTTTTGTTGTTTCCTACTGATAGGAGCATCAATAGTAATGAGATTAATGGCTACCAGTGTTTTCATCATTATTATTTGTCAATAGAAATATACAGAGGTAACAACTTTGGGACCTTCTTTAGGATAAAAAATTATGCATTTTTCTGTATTTCATACACATGGTTTCAGCACGTGCAGCTAACCTGGGAAACATTTCTTCAAAAAAAGACAAATAAAAGTAGGAAAAGAGAAGAGTACGTGGAAGTTTGTCTGATGATTTATCTCATAATAAAACATTTCTTCAGATTTGAATCAATATAGTCATACTTAAAGAAAAGAATAAGAAAGAAATTATCTCCTGCCAGCTATTTCCAGTAACTATAAAAGCCAGTAGCTTGATTCAGCTGCCTTTACTCAGTAAGGCATTAAACTGGAGGGAGTCAAAGAATAAAAAGAGACATTAATTCAAATGTTCATTTGTAATTTAACTGCCTGTGAAATGCTCCTTTTACAGAATGGAAATGAGGTCGCTTGGCCCATGAGCCATCCTTGTACAGTCTTGCAGTGTTCACTTCAGAAACCTTGATAAAAATATACAGAAAATACAATTTTCAAGTGTAGATGGAAATCCCCAATGTACTTGATCTGACAGCTATTGCATTACAAAACAGAATTACAATTTTAAAGCCTTGGGCACTGGCAGGCCTCTGATGTCGGCTATATAAAACCACACTGACAGACAGTCATTACCAAGGTTAATCTCTGAGAATTAGGACGAGGCAGTCAGTTTTAATATGTCAGAATCAGCTAGGAGCCCATCTGTATCTACTGTGGTCCTTACTTTCTTAAATCCAGTTATATAAAAAGATTTTTAGTCAGAAGTTGTAGGTGTTTTTTCACTGAAGACACAATAAAGTAGCAAACACCCTTTATCATTAATTTAATGTAGACCCTCAAGGTATATTTGCATTAAAGACCTCATGGAAATAAGCATTCCTTAAATGATACTCGGCAGCTCTGACACACCATAGGGCAATACTTTTCTTACATGTGGGGCTATTGCTTCTCCTACTAGCATTTTTATTGACTTCAGTAGGAATGAGGAAAGGACTTAGAGCGTTTTGCTGTGGATGAGTGCGATTCTGAGCACAAAGACACCAGTGTGACTAACAATAGACCTTGTTCCAGATTACCAGGAGAAATGTTGAATTTAAGCATCTTTTCAGCAGAAACGAAAATAAACAGACATTTTTATCAAAATCACCTTGAGGGAAAACTTTTCTAGATATAAATTAAACAGTTAAAACAAATCAACAAACATTACCATGGAAGAAAAAAACATTTGCAAAGGATGAGAGGTTTTGCAGGAGACAAATGGCCTGTCTCACCCTTTCCTGAAAGTGTATTGGAGATTTTCTGTGATGCCTTTTGGTGAGAGAACGAAGTGCCCTGTGTTATTGCTAATATGCCTATGACTATATAGTTGGTATTTATGCTTGTATGTGTTAGAACAGGTTTGTGCAAGTCATGCCATGTGCCCACAGGAGTTCCATAAATACATACAACATGAATGAACGCATTCAGACAGTTCTATAAATAGCAGTATGGGTTCTTCTGCATGTGCAGGCACAATGGGACATGGTGCTGGGAGGTGCAGAGACTCTATATCTCCTCCTGTCTTGTAAAATCCCCCTCGGGCTTTCAGCATCATGCTCAGGGATGCATTTCCATGCCAAGGGCTGGCTCTGCCCCCGCCAAGCCAGGACACAGCAGAGTAGATGGACTGATTACTAATTAGGTGGCAGATAAAGTTACTACTAGGAAACCAGTTTGAACTGTGCCATGAATACACCCTTCACAATAAAACTGCATCTGTAAGATACCAAGGTGAAGCAATAATTGAAAGGACAGTAATTATTGAAACAATACTCCAAGTGCTGGAGTATTTAGGCAGTTTGTACTTACTGGCATCATCCATAAATTCAAATTCACTCCCTAATTCAGCACTGGTTAGGTGGTACTGGTCAGGATCAGTCAGGGCACTCAGCAGAATCAGCAAGACCACTGAATTGATAATCTACAGAGAGGAAAAACAGAAAAGGGTCAGGCTGTGAAAGTAATCCATGAAAAACCTCTGGCCAGCACATATCCACCATGGTCCATGCCAACTACGACAGAGACTGTTTTCCAACTGTACAATTGCAGCATTTAATTAACACTGCAATTAGTTTCTCTAGATTGGTGTAAACAGGACCTGTTTCCTCCCGAAGTAGCAGCATAAAAATTAAACAAAATGTGCATTACCTCTTTTCATTCCAACTCTATCCCACACCATCAGAAAAGTTACTGTTGTTTTTTCAGACTACAAAACATGTTAGCACATCCACCATTTTGTTCTGCTGCAAAAACTAAAATCAATTGAAACCAGTCATTTTGAAAATATTACAAATGGGTGCTGTAGTCAAGGACTATTAGCAAGGCAGAGCTGGAACTGGGGACAGGCCCTGTGAAATTGTTAGATGATCAAAGAGGAGCTGAATTACTGGAGAAGGCTGTATTTAAGATCAGACATCTGGGCAGTTGGACTGACCGGGAAAAAACCTGGGTTGCTTAGTAAGGAAAAGGTAGAGGGAGATGCTCTCAGTCTTTTATATGAGCAGAAAGGTGGGGGAAAAAAAGGAGGCAATAGACTTTCCTCCAGATCCACTGGGAGATAAGTAAAGTAACAGACTTAAATGACTGCAAATGGGAATTTCAGTTAGGAAATTAAGTTCAGCATCTTGCTGAACAAGAACAATCAGACAGCAGAAAAGAGTGTCTGAAGGGGGTTTGAGATCTTCATTACTGCATTTTTGGACAGAATAGTTTAATAATTTTTGTGTTGGGAATGCTGTAGCCATGGATGGTCTTGTCTTGGCTTTGAAGACATCAGATGGCTGTCAACATCCAAAGTTACATTCTGTAAATCCTACTAGTTTTTCACATTATGTATAATTCTACATTGTAATCCAGTTCTTGCTTTACACTCCTTTGTGGAAAGCTAGAGGACATAGGCCAGTAATAAAAATGTTACCTAAGAAGAGTACTCAACCAAGCAATCAAGACTGTAAAAACTATAAATGTATGGAGTGTTGCTATTTTAAAGGCATATTGTTTTTTTCATAGAGATATAGTCAGGAAGATTCATAAAATACTGACCTAGGCATTCTACTTTCTCCTTATGTATATGTCCAGATTCAGATTATGTGTTTGTCAGCACTGCCTTTAAATCCCTGTATAAGACACAGTGTCTCCCTGATCTGAAGTCTGCTGCAGTCAGTAGGAATCTCTTTAATGCTCTTCAGTGCATCACTTTTCTGTTCTATCAGGTTGTTCTCTTGAGATCCTCATAATGGTCTCTGAGCACCTTCCAACTGTGCTGTCAGGAGTGCAAGCAAAATAACACCATGTGTTTGTTTGCTCACCCTCTTTCTCCCAGAAATATGTGCACAGTTGGGTATATTGTGTTCATTAGGGTTTTGCTTTTGTTTTGAAAGTGATGTGACCGTTGAATTTTGAAAAATGCTTTAATGCATAAATTCAGTGTGCCTAAAAACTTACTGATGTAACGTTTTCCAAGGACACATAATCAAGGACAAGAGCATAAAGAATGATTCCCTGTTGATAAATACAGTTGGTATGTGAGTTGAAATCTCCATTCTAGGAAAAGTAAAGCAGATTATTCTGCTCTCTCTGTAAGGCCAAGATTTCCTTTGAGATGTTTTACATTCCTTCAGCAACAAATAGTGTAACAATCAATTAGTAATGCCTAGAAAGCATTTTCATTATGCAAATTTTCAGTAAGGAGCTAAGCCCTATATCTTCCCAAAGAGCCACACTGACCTCCTTTTATGGATGGAGAAACAGAAACATGTCCCTGAACATGCAGCAGGGTGGTGTTCAGTGCTAAGAATGAAACGCAAGACTTAGCACTATTAAGCCAGAACTGTGACCACTGTGTCCTGCAGCTGGTTGTGGTCATAGTGCTACCCAGGGTTAGAGAAGAGAAGCCCCAGGGGCACTAACAGGCCTTACTGGCCCTGCACAGCCCCACTTTGGGCCTCCCCACACCCCTGCTGATGACCCAAAACCCACCCAGCTCAGCCTTGGGTCATCAGTCCCTATCCCAGTGGCACCACAGGAGTGCCAGTCTCCAGCCACACTTCCTGGATGGACCTTGTGAATGCATATTGCAGCTTGTCTCCAGTTATGTCCCTGGTCTCAGCCCCTTTTGCTCCTGGTTGGCCTCTCTTGTTCATCACCTTCCCTGTTGGAGCTGTTGGTGGACACTCTTGATCAGCCTCAGCTCCCAGTTCTGCTCCTGGGCTCTGTCCCTGCAGGATGGTGCTGAGTGCCCTAACAAGAGACTGGACAGAGATCCCACAGAACGTCCTAGTGATACCCAAGAAATACTCTTATCCTGATATAGAAACAAAATAATAATTAAAAAAAAATCCCAAAATCTTACTTCTCTGGCAGCCAGATGAAATACATCCACCTTCTCATCAATGAAGAGGAGGAAAACAACTCCACTTTGTAGAGACCCCAAAATTTTAACATAAATGGGGAAAGAGGAAATACTACATAGGAGATAGAAGTCCAAATACTGGAACATTAATTGGATTTCCTGCTCTGGGCTTACAAAACATAATTTCAGATTTGAGTAGAAGATATTTTAAACAGCACTAACTGTGTGAGGAACAGTGCATGCACACATGAGGGAGAAAGGCAGCACGTGCCGAGGCCGGGACCAGCACTGCCAGCCACTGCTGCTGCTTCCATCTGCACTGTGATAAAGAACCAGCAGCTTATGCACGACGTGAGGCAGTTCTGCTGCAAAGAATGTGCAGTGTTTAGGATGCAAGGAAGCAACATCATGTCTTCCACAGGCAGCATCCAGCATTTAGAAACTATATAATGCACTAAAATTTCAGACCTCTACCACCAATGAGTGAGAGGCCTTCTCCATGTAATTTGTTCCAGAGATCAGCAGTGAATTGTGGGGACCTGGAAGGTGTCAGGAACCACTGCATCAAAAGGTGATGAGAAAATGAGTACCACTGTAATTTCAGACTCTTCACAGAAGTGCAGCTGCATGGTATCTATTCCAGCTTATGTGAAATGAAATTAGTTCCAGCAGCTCTTTAACACAGAACTACATCTGATTCCTAACTCCAGCAGACAGAGAAGTGCAATGCACATAGATGTCTGTAATCACTATAAGAATTGCCTTCGTAACGGCTTAATTTCTCCGTGTCTTTCTCCAGCTTACAGTCAACAGTGGAAATAAAATTGCTCTGGTCAAGGAGTTTAGAGAAGGAAATATTAAGCTCACTTTAAATCAATACACTGCATTAAAAATACAGCCTTGTTTCATGAAGTTCACAGCATCCCCTTTACAAATATTCTACTACAGTTGCCCTAAGACTTCCTAACACAATGAAGAGAGATCTCACATTCATGGGTAAAAGCAAGGAAAATCCTACCTAGCTTTACTTCTATTGAGGATTCTATTTATAACTGAATCTATGCACGTAGCAGTCTGAATGCTCTCTATGTGGTGAAAGATGTACATACTGTTTTAATTCTGTGTCTGTTTTCAGCTTCACTAAACTCAAGAGAGATCCACTTAAGCACATCCCTTAAATCTCTGCACTGGTGGAGAACTCCTTGCCTGTGTCCCTCTATGGTTCCAGAGAGCTGGTTTCCTGACAGTGAGCACCCCAGTAATATGTAGGTATAAAAAATATTATACTTTTAGATAAGGGGAGAAAAATAGAAAACTGCAAAGATAAACTTTATTCTTATGATCTAGACATACTAAAAAAAAATAGATTTCATGAAAAAATTCTGGGCTATCCTTCAACTTCCTGTAACTCCTATTACTGAATTTTAATACTGTGCTTGATAGGGGCAGCTAGTTACAGAAAACATCACTGCAGTTTTCTCTGTAGACCCATTCCTGACACAGTATGAGCTACCAAATGAAAGAGATGATGTTTCTGACAAAAATGGTTCTGACTGGGCAGCAAATAACAGTAGCTTTCTCTGCTGTCTTTGAACAGTGAGCCACCTTGGGGTGTCACTGACCAAGGCTTCTAAACGTTGGCCACGTTTTGAACTGGCACACACAATTCTAGCATATTTTTAATACCCACAAAACTGGAAGGGTTTACTTTCTTGTCCTCTACAGAGATATTATTGAAGCAAATCACCAAGGACACTAATTTTACTAGTAAGAAATCCCAAGTGTTTTTAATAAAACTGAAGAAAATCTCAAGCAGAACTTCCATACCCTCTATCTTTATTCAAAAAACTCAGGGCAATTTTATGACTCTAGGTACTTGTTCTCTATAGAAACTGTAGAAACAAAACACCAATCTTAAACTATTTTTGCTCTTTGAAACTAAACAGAAGAATATTTTCTAGTATTTGGCTATTTCAAGTCAGTATTACAATTAGAAAAAGTAAGAATGTATGCAAAACATCTATTTAAGTACCTCAACATCTTTTTTTCTCCCCATCTACCTTTTCCTTCTCACATAGCACATTCTTTCCATTTTTCTTGATTTTTTTTCTTTTAGCATAAAAGATACTAATAAAAGCAAGAACACATTTGTTCATAAAGAACACACAAGAACTCTACAAAAGTTAAAAAAAAAAAATCAAGTTCAGGATTTAACTCCATACCTCAAGGTAGATTTGAACTATCTGGGGTGCCTCTCCCAAACTTCTGTTAGCACTGATGATGAGTTAAGGTTTATGAACTATTGCCCTGTATAGACAGATTTTTCTATGTGATTTCTCTCTCTCCCCGTGTTAGGCAAAGTTTTGTGTTTGTTGGGTGTTTTGGGGTTTTTTTTCTGAATTCTGATTTAAGAAGAAACAAGGAGGCAATTTTAGCAATAAAATGCACAAAGGAATGAGGTCTCCTCCATGTGCACAAGTTTCTTTACAAATGTCGTGGCAATGATTCAATCACTTTCCCCCTCAAGGCACAGGAACTGCATCTGAGCACACCTCAGCCACTGGCCTGAACTCGAGGAATGGAGCAGCAGGAGAACCCTGGCTGTCAGAGTAGACACCTCTCTCTTTTTTCTGCTGTGTAAGCCTTCTGCTTCATGCTAATGAAAATGTTTCAACTTCCCAGTGCTGGGGGATAAGCTACTGGTATGTTAGTGATGCACAAGTTAATATGTGGTCCAAGGTAGGAAACCCAGCCACACTCATCCAATGAAACAAAACAGCCTGAAGGGTAATTGAAAGATGGCTACTTAAACTTGGGTTAAAAGGGGATCCTTTGCCTCTTTAACCAGTGAAATTCATTATCAGACATTATTACTGAAGTCAAAAGGTCGGAGGAATAGAGAAAAGGATGAGCTATTTATTCAGGAAACGCAAGTGCTTACAAAACATTTTAAAAACAAAACACAAACCTTCCTGCTTCAGGTCATTGCCCAACCTTAAAATAATAGAATAAAGAAAATGTTGTCCCTGCACAAGTTGTTCTTTCTCACTTCCCAGCTGCACTGCAATAGGGAGAGCATTAGTCAGGTCAGAAGTAGTAATTAGGTTTTTATGTTCTTTAGTCTGGAGAAGACAGGGTAGAGTCTGAAATTCTTGTTCCTGTTTTTCTATACTACGCATGAGAAGTCAAAGAATCATCCATGCAGGTCAGACTAGCATATTACAGAGTGCATATTATATAGAGCATATAATAGAGAGCTGCATAAAATATTTCAATCAGACTTTATTCATAATTTCTACTTTGATTGCTGTGACACTAAACACTGAACTTTAAAGGCTATGCTGGTTTAATTGATATAGGAAGTCCAGTATAATTTACCAGCTCTCTTCCATACAAAGCACTCAACTATTGCCTATTGCCAGCCTTTCAACAGTGTTAGACCCTAAACCACAAGCTGTCTGTTATTACTGAAATATGGTAATGATTAAATTTATTTAAAAAACAAATAGATGGACAGATTGTGCAGGATGGACACTATTGATTTCTGCCTCCCTAGATACAGAGTTTAATTTGTTATGTACTTAATCTTAGTCCTTTCCTAGTTTAAGGAAATAGGTTATTTTTATGCAAATTTATTAGTGGATTCATTGTTACTTTTACATTGTATATAAAAAAAGCTGAACCTCTATCTCAGCAAAGTCCTGAAAATTATTGCTGAGGTCTTCTGCCCACCAAGACCTCCAGGGAAATATTTATGGGGAAATATAATCATATACCCATATTCAAATTACACTATTGCCAGACCTACTCACCATTTCTCATAAAGGTCACTTGGTTCAGGATGTGATGGAGAGCTAGCAAAGAGGTGGTATGCAATAATACCTTGCTAGAAAAAAGGTTGTTCAACTGACCCATCGGGATTTCTTTGGTTTCTGCATTTGTCCTTGACTTCCAAAAATGCATGTTTGAGTCTTGCAGGTGACTGTGAAAGGTTGAGGGCAGAGCTGCTAAAATGTGGCTGTGATGTGAGCTGTGGCAGCTCCCATGGGCTTAGACCTTTGTGTGAACTCGTGACATGCAGCTCAAGTCACCTGGCCCTGGCCAGGGCCTGGTGTGTCTCAGCCACACCGGCCCACAACACTGTGCTCAGATTCACAACACGCTGCTCACAACAGTCTGTGCTCAGATTCACCTCTAGTGTCACTGCACGGGGGAGAGGACTGTCCCCCACCTTGTGATAGCAAGTCCCGTATGCCCAATTAATTAAAAAAAACTGCCAAACAAAACACCAAAACACAATGAATCTTTGATCAATTATTCCTGTGTAGCCACCACAGGCAATATCTACAAAAGCCATGCAAGTGACTGACTGCATCCTTGAATCACTCTGCAACCCAAGGCAGGGATTTAGTTATGCAAGGAAGAACTGGAAGGATGGTACAGGACAGATAACTACTGAAATAGTAAAGAACATGATCACGTGCATTGAGTCTGTCTGGGCACAGCTGTTTCACTGTTGAGAAATGCGTCT
This sequence comes from Cephalopterus ornatus, assembly GCA_013396775.1. Taxonomy (NCBI): domain Eukaryota; kingdom Metazoa; phylum Chordata; class Aves; order Passeriformes; family Cotingidae; genus Cephalopterus; species Cephalopterus ornatus. The sequence goes on from VZRE01013211.1 coordinate 83,995, forward strand.
CCCACAAGCCTGTGTTTCTGCTAAAAGCATTTATCCTGTCTGTTTTAAGTAGCTTAATATATCTCCAGATAGAACAAGACCTTGCTCAGCACATGCCAGCAATGAAAAGAAAAACAGTCACTGCACTCTAAAAAGCTCTTCCAAGGCTGCGTACTAGGATGACAGTAGTCAGAGCTGACTGCAGACATCTGAAAAAGAGCTGACACACAGGAGGTCTAGGAACAGTGCACTAGGCTCAAATTCATTTTATTCCTTCAATGACACCTCTCTGGCAGAATCACCTCAGATCAACCAGGAGCACTCTCTTGTACCTTGAGCAACAAGTGTGGGATTTAGAATCTTATTTTGCTGCGTGGAAATTTGGGGTTTTAAACCTCCAGCCCTGCTGGAAAACAGCACAGGAACTCCTCTGAAGGTTTTTGAGTCTTGACCATTTCAAACTTCCAGTCAAAGCATAAACCTCACAATAATACCAGAGAAAAAGAAAGCAGTCAAGGAAATTAGTTCCCGGCTGTTTTGCAACATCCGTTCCATATGTCCAGGAATATATAAGACTAATTGCATTTTCACTGACGTCAGTCTAATCAACGATCAGTTTACGAAGCTTAATGTGTTCTCCTCTGGCTCACTAGGAGATACATATTAACCTTCAACAGAACTTTTAAACACATTTTACTTGATTAATATAAAACCTCCTCTCCTTTCTATAAATATATTCATGATTTTTGTATAAAAGCCCAAATGTAATTATAACATGCTGGACTCTTATAGGATTCTTTCCACCAACAAGCATTTATGTAAACTTTGCTCCTCTTACAACCAGCCATCTGTTTTCTCACTGGAGGGAGACAACTGTTACTTAGAATCCCAGTGAATTTATTATCCAATTGAAGGCCTTAATAAAAAAAAAAAGGTATTTTACAAGTGTTTGCAAAGTTTTGAATTGCTAACTGTATTGATTAGATGAGACAATTGTGTCATTATCTTGTAACAACTGATGCAGATTATCAGCCATCACTGCAATGATTCACATACTCTGTGAAATATCCTCCTGTGCTATTTTGGGATATAAGAAAAACTGCCTATGTTAGGGGATTAGAGCTTAAAGATGTTTTCATAAATCCTTGTGTTGTGTTACAGACTAATGTTCAGTAAATGCATGGGCTGCCCAAAAGACACTTCCAAGAAATTTTACCCCTCCAATGACTTAAAAAGTTTTTACCACAGAAACACTAATAAACACACTGATGTACGACAGTCTGGGGAGGACTAATAAAATGCTGCTTCTACTTCTCTCTGCAACATAGCAAACACATAAACCTGGCTATTTTCACTCAGAACAGAAAACACAGGTAACTTGGGATATAATGTACCAATTAATCCATCCTTTTTTCAGATAATCTTTCTGGCCTGTTAATGGATGGGTTCTGTCACTCAGAGACAACTGATTACAGGTCTTCGCAAGCTATCTTATTGATTGTGCAATTTAAATTCCTCCCACACGTTCCTTTACTGTAATTCATCTGGAGGGCCTGAAGCATAATTTGGAGAAAGGTCCTGCACTGCAGAAACCAAGGTGGACTTGTGCGTAGCAGGGAGGAGTTCTTTAAGGAGTTCCCCTGATGCCATTCCTGAAGCTATTAACTGTTCTATTATTAAATACTGCCTTTCTAGAAAAGCTACAATCAGAATGTGGTTATTGAGAAGGTCTTTCAGATAAGATCATTTTGTTCATGCTAATGATCAGTACTGGTCTTTATTCTTTGCTCTAACACACCTAAAATGCATACATGCACTTTCTGTTTCTTAAGAAAATACCATACAAGGCCTGACAGATATTTGTGTGCAGAATCAGTCATTTATTTCCCACTGGTGATGAAGAAGAAAATGAAATGGATGCATTCCAGTCCAAGAGCATATACCCTGAATCTCCTCTGTCTCCAGTCTCAGTTGGATATTCAACATGTACATCGATCAGGAAGCCTTTGAAAGTAAGATTCATATTTTTCCTTATTCATAATGAATTTCAAGTTTCCTCTCCACTCTCCTCAAGAGCAAGCATGTGCACAGGACGAGTCTGATGAGTTACTTGGGAATGTTACTGTTTTTTTCATTATTTCAGCTTTCATCTTATGAAGGGAAGTACAGACAATAGAAAAACTAATGATCACTTTATAGACATGATACTTTGAGCATAAATATTTAATCACTTAAGCCATTTCTACTAGAAGAATCAGGAATCTCATGTCATTTCAGGTTATATCACGACCTCTTAACCTGCCAGTGGAGAAATCTCACATGCTGCTGACACTATATCTCCTACCAAGGGTTGGGCATTAGCCATGTCATTGGCACCATCCAGCTCTTCCCTCTGAATATGCAGTGTAGGACCACGCCATGGAGGGGCAATTACCTGGTGAACCCACAACAGCCCTATCCTGCTAGGCTTCTTTCCCCAGTGTCACCAGTACTGGACTATTCCTAGAAGTAGTAAGGACAGCGCTGCCTGCAGGATAATCTGACCCAACACTCCAGCTACATCATGCTGGGACAACAAGGGAAGCGACATCCCTGGCTGACATGAAGGAACTGAGCCTGCAGTGAGCTGGCTACTGTGACCCTTCATACAGAGATAAAGCTGGAAATCCTTTATTTTTTGCCCATTCCATATAAAAACAAAGCAAGCTAATTTTCTAAGTAAAACACAAGGCCTCATACTCATGAAAATTCCCACAACCTGGCATTGGCATAACACACCAGGCTTTTTAATGCTGCAATTCTGCCCTTTTCACAACTTCAGTTCTTTTTTCAGTTCTCATAATCCCCTGATTCTGATAGGCTTGAAAATAATTAAGAACTTCATCTTTTCTTAGAATTCCTTTATTTTCCCTGGAAGGTCCTTTACACCCTGTTCAAGGGACCCTCACTTACAACTCCTTGCTGATGTGAGTAGTCTGCTACAGTGTAAAGGTTGCAGGAGCGCAGACAAAGCAGCTTGCAAGGATCCCAGTGTAGGTATATTTTGTTTACCTGAGCAGTCACTGATGATCTCTACCCCCTGCAAGTAAGCCAAGATTACTGAAATCTTCTAACTGGTATTTAATCACGCTGCCATACATGCTGTTTTCAAGAGGCTTTAAAAGGGCCAGAAAATGAATGTGGCCTAGTCACAAAATATATACCTTCATTCTCCTTTTCACATCAGATCAAGGGCACACTACCGATCTTGACAGGGTGTTCAACCTGTAGATCAACGAGACCATAGCAAGCTGTGCTCTTCTTTTGCTTTACAATATAAGGAATCCACTACTAGTACATTTTTTTCATCCATTAGAATTCAGTCCTTTTATTAAAAAATTACTGGGATACAGACAGAAATTACACATGCTTTCAACTGTATATTCAAAAAAATACAGAATTGAAATGTCACAACCAGCAATTCATGCTGAGCTTTCCACAAGTAGCAGCTCAAATATTGAAGCCACCTTGGCTAAAAACTTCAGCTCGCTCTATTTATGTTCTTAGTGCACATCCTTCAGAAACACACAACTCGGTAACTTGTGGTTATAAAAGGTTCTCAGCCTTCCACTAGCTTTTATTTTTAGCCTCTCACTGTCAGGGCCTCAGGGAGTGCAGAGAGAGGGCAGCAGCTCCCCAGGCGTGGCAATGGCACCTGGGGTTCCTGGGGGGACTGTGGGACCACAGGGAGGAACAGCCTGAGTCCAGGGTACTGCTGCAGTGAGGAAGGCTGCAGGAGGCACTGGGCACACAGAGCTCAAAAATGAAAGCTCCTTCTTTTAACGCCTTTTTTTTTTTGACTGATATCTTACTATTTCATCTTCTCCCCATCCAAGTCAATCAGAAATAATTCCTGTTATCCCAGATGGTGTTAGTGGATCCTCGGGGTTTACAGCAACTCCACTGCCAGTAGAGTGGGAAATCCTTCCATGACACTGTCAGCACATCTGATGTTTTTCCTTCTTTGTGTTTTAGATAAGGAAAGTGGAATCCATTTCCTTGGGAAGAAGACATGCACTGTTTATAAATGCTGTCACCGACTGGGGTGTTAATCTGAGTCACCAGCACTTACTTGGCCACTTGGAACAGGCTGAAACGACAGATTTCCCCTAGACTCCAGGGGAGATCAGAACTCATTTCAGCACTGTCATTGCACAGCACAGTGATACAGCTGTCTGGGACAAAAGTAAGCTGTTGGAAGTGACTTTCTCATTTCCCCCTTTTTATTTTTTTTTAAATATGACAGTTGTAAGACTTTTGTGTTTCTGTGCTATTATTGTGACCTCTGATTTTATGTTACAATACAGAGAAGTGTAAAGTCCATTACAACGGGATAAAAACCCAAAGATTAATAACTAGCTGAACCAAAGTGGTCCTCAGGTCTGAAATAAATATCAGCCCCCAGCCAGTCATATTACTGCCATTTAAATCTTCATCATAACGCTTGTATTTAACATTGCAGCACCCCCTGTTAAGCTTTCCTCCCCAAGGCAGCACACTAGTTCCCAAAGTGCTGGTTTTTCTGCAACCCGATTAGATACTCTTTTCAGGAAATTTCCCCTGGCTGCTCCAAACTTTATAAGTTACTTTTTACACTGAAGTACCTCAATGCTCTGTGACAGTATGTGTAGTGCATTCTGTATGCTATACTGCAACACATGCAATGCTGTGTTATGTTGCTCTAGATGCAGTACCCACGGCTCTACCAGGAAGAAACTACCGAAACACAATAGCTACAGAAATATTAGCATTCTGAGATCCATTGTGTTCTAAATAGAGCAAAGTTAAATATTTATTTCCCAGCTACTGATACTTTACGAGACCATTGTAAGTGTCCATGGCTGCTCTGCCTGTGTTGGAAAAGCAGTGCTCCTGCCTATGTGGAAAGAGCTCTCAACAGCAGCACTGATGACTCCACCAGCACTCAGCTCCCACACTCTCCACTATTTGTAGGATCCCCAGCATTCAATTAAAACATCGAAACTAAAGAGCTAAAGCATCATCTCAGAGAAAGTCACTATTTTTTCCACATTTATTCAGGTATGACATTCTGCTGTCTGAAATTATTCTAACATAAAACCAGCTCGATATGTGAACATGCTATTTTAAAAGCCTACCAAAACTTTTAAGCTACTCTTTTTTCCTCTTTCAGATGCCTCAACTATTGAATCATTGCATTCATGGTCACAGAATTAATAAAACTTACACTTCACAGGTAGTGAGACATGGAAAAGCAACAAGAAAACTGTTCAATCTCTAGGGGAATGTTTTTTCCTACAGTAATTTTCTGTAAAGCATAATGGCAAACCATATATAGAATACACGTTGGTGTGGCAAAAAATCAGAAATATTTTTGTTTGAACTTAAGTTGAGGTAATGCTCATAGCTCATGTGTGGTTTGGAGTAATGCAACCACCCAAAACGCATGCAGAGAAAAAAAATGCCATCGGGACATCTATTTTCGTGTAAACCCTCAACAGCACATAGCGTCAAAATCATAATTGTTCTTCTGAGACAAAACAATTTTTTTTGAGTATAACTTTATCAACCAAACCTTTCAACCAGGTCCATTTATCCTTCCTTATTGTTTCCTAACTTCGTAAGCTATCAAAAGGTTTAGTATAAACATGCATCTAAATCTCTATTCTTAATCATTACATTTAGAAATCTAAGTATTTGCAGTAGGACAGAAAGTGCAGAAATGTGCACCTTGACACGTTGTCATTTTGAAGTAATTCAGAAATCTGCCCTGAAAAATTTATGAAAGTAAAAGAAGCAAAGTAGGAAGATGTGTAAATCAGGAAATGCTATCCTTTAGAAAAGAAAATTTAAAACCAGTGCTTTACTGCAAAATCTATGCGTAATTGGGGCACCGGTATTTAAATGTTAATAACATATTAGGTAACAGAGTCTAAATGGCTGTCAGGATCTTCTTTGTATCCAAGCCCAGGTGATGCAGTTCCCTCTTCCTCAAATATCTTTAGGTCTGAAGAGCTAAAATACCTGTACCTCTGTCTTTGTGGAGCCAATGGGAAAAGGCTTCATTCAGCTGAAGGCAGAAAGAAATAACAAGCCACCTCGAAGAAACGTTGAAAAGCTTTCAGGTCATACTAAAACTTACCGAAACTTCACCGCAGCCAGTCATAGAGAGGCATTTTTTACAATACTGTCAGTATTGCAAATACTACAGGCTGTGGACATTGCAATTAATTATATTTTATTAAACCAGGAACAAGAAATATTCAACTAATGCATAATTTTCTCAGTGGTGAAATATGTATTTTTTATTACACTGGTTGAATTTATTTAATGAGCTGTCCTACAATGGAGCCCAGCCCTGCATTTTTCACTTGCTTCTGCAGGGTATTTCTGGAGTGAGCAAATAAGCCTGGGTCTAATCTGCTTCCGTCTGCAATCACTTGAAAAATGATGCTTGGCAAACAACTCTGCACAGCCTTGCCATCTGACGGAGACCAGTTCCTCACACCAAGACACTGAGCAGGCTGAGAAGTGCATCTATGCTACCTACAGCGACGAGCCAGCTCTTTTCATTCTGCAAATCCTGCAGCTATAGCAGGGCCAGCTCTGGGAAAGCTGCTTTTCCGGCCCTGCTACCCAAGGGATGGAGAAACAAGGGGAGGAACTGAGGGCTTATTTTGCCTCCAACTCACTGAGTCTTTTCCTCGGCTGAGTAACGGAATGTCAAACAGCCTCTGGTTACTGATGGTAACCCTGGAGCCTTCAGGGTCAATTCCTCACTCATGTCCTACAACCCTGGCAGAGGAAAGATAGCTTTCTAGTTCTTGAGAACAGCTGCCTAGAAGGTTTCAGCTCTCTGCCAGACTGATCAAAACACCACTGACAAACGATTACCTGCCAAACAAGGGACAGCAGTGATGAGAACACCTGACTGCTTCACGAAGCAGAGACCAGAAATGAAAAAACAGGATTTTCTGCGAGGTGCGGTCCTTGCAGCCCTGCTGGAGCTCACGCATCGGCGGGGCCCGTGTGCTGCAGCCAGCCCCGGCCAGAGACACGCCGCCCCGAAGTCTGGGGGGCGCCCCTCCCGCCAGGGGTCTTCGGTCACCACATTTTCATCCCCCAAACAGCTTTCTGCTTGAGATCCAGTCGAGCCTGCCCGTGCACCGTATCTCCTGCCCTTAAACATGCACATGCTTCGTGTCCCAGTTTAGGCGGAGCCGAGATCCCCGGCTGTGCCCCGCAAGGGGACGAGCCGGGGCTCAGCGGCGGGAAGCGCCGGAGCTGCCTGCGCATTTCGCTGCTGTAACAACATGACTCTCTCCAAAAACCGCCTGGGCCGCCGGGGGCAGCCTGAGCTGCTGCGATGGGCATCGCCCTCCACGAAGCCCCCGCCCAGACCGCCCTTGCAGCCGGTCCCGAGCGCCCGGAGCGGGGGCCACCCCCGCGGGACGGGGAGAGCCGGCGGCGCTTACCAGGTACCAGACGCCGAGGATGATGGTGCCGGTGCGGACATGGCAGCAGAGGCAGCAGCTATTGGAGTAGAAGCGCGCCCAGGGCGAACTCAACATCTCCGCGACTACTCAGGGCTCCGCGCCGCTCCGCGCCTCTGGTCGCGCCGCTCAGCGGAGGTGGGGCCGGGCCGGGGCCGCCCCTCCCGGCGGGCGGGGCCAGAACACGGGCCCAGCCCAGGCAGGGCCGCGGCGGAAGCTCTCCGGCCCCGGTGGGGACCTGGACCCGCCCCCCGCTGGAAAATCCCCGTCTTCCCGCTGGAAAACCCGGCGCATGGGGGGTTGTTGGAACACGAAGTCCAGGGAATTCCGCGAGCTGGCAGCCCGGCCGCGGCGTGCGGCGGGTGCTGGGCAGGTGCCGCTCTCCTGGGGGCCCTCCCGCCGCTCCTCTCCCCGCCCGGGCGCTCCTCCCTTGGAATGAGCCCGGTGAGGGCGAAGCCGGGTCGGCGCTTCCTTGGCAAAGGCTCGTCTCTCTCCTTTAGCTCGTCTCGCAATTCTTGACTAGCAGAGCAGCAGAAATAAACTCCATTTCACTATAAAGACAGTATCGGAGGAGATCATGAAATGCTTTGAATTTTCCCCAAATTTGGGAGCAATGAACATCAGTTTCTTCACACTGCCCTCGTAATCCACTCCCAAAGTGGATGCTATTAAGGAGGCTGGAATTGCCTCGTGTAACTGATACACAAAGTAACATCAAACTGATTGCCCACCGGTAGTTAATGCCCACATGGGACGTGGGGGAAGCAGCACTGGAAGGATCCAGTGCTGTGTATTCAAGCACCAATGCAGGTTTGAGCTAAACTTCCTACCAAGCAGCTGACTTTTCAATGTTTTATTGAGACTCGTATCATCCTCTGGAGGAAATAAAAGAATATCCTACCAGGAGGTCTATATATCTACCCTGACCCTCAGCATAATTTATTTACTGCCATCCAACTTGGCTTTCTACCAAATCCCACGATTTATCATCAAAATATAACATTGAAAAGTACTCCAGTGCTTCTCTATATGGTTGCATTGGGGCTCTTAATTATTTCATACATACATCTGCACAGAACAGGAACTTCAAGATAAAAGCTAACTTGGCAAGGAGGAACGTTTCTAACTATGCCTTATCCCTACTTGTAAAGCCACTATAGTAAATTAAATTAAGAATATTTTAAGCAGGAACTTTACATAACCTCTGTTCTTAGTTTGTCCTTCGAAAACTTTCAGGGGTTTGGCAGGGATTTTTTTTTGTATAAAGAGAAAAGCCGCTTGGCATTGAATTTATAATTTGACTGGATTATATGTATAAGCCAAATATTGTATTTGCAAGATTCATACTCAAAAATGAAACTAAAATTATAGTAAAATGAATCATTTATATTGACAAAACAGAGGGACCAAAGGAAAATCCTAAACAATGAGGTCTGGACTATCTCTCTGGTAACCTTGAGAGACCTTGTCCCTTTAAAACCAGAAAGTAGGCAAGTTGGAGACGAAACCCTTGTAAGTATGGCTTTTAAGTGTACTTGGAAGGTAAGAGCATCTGCTTCGTGAAAATTATCTGACCTTTTCAAAGCAAAGGGGGCAATAAATAAAAAGGCATGCGATAAACAGAGTTGCAAACCTGGTGGACAAGGGAGACAATGCCGAAAGGCTCAGGTTACTTGATTGATGGGCTATTGAAGAACTTTTGACAGGGTCACCTGGAGTTTGTAACTGATAAGGATCAGACAAGTAGATAGAACTTTGAAAGGAATAATTAGAGGGAGGGGATCAGGAAGGAGGAAGGGGGAGGATCAGACAGAAAGGGGAATAACGGGGTTCAGTCGTGTAGGGTCTGACGGAGCCCTCTGCTTGCTCACCCTCTCTTCTTATGGAAGTTTTAACAGTCTCTCTATGTAGCCTCCACTCTCCACACAGTGTGTGTGGGGGGCTGTAAGGAGCAAGTGCCAGCTCCTGGGGGAATCACGTGAATGAGGGGCTCAGTGCCAGCGGCTGGAGTGGACCATGGGTCACAGCCTGACGCCTGGGGCTGGCTGCTGGCGGGTGGGTTATTTGCTTGCAAGCATCAAGCTGGACCAGCTGATCTATACTTGAGTCCTACATGTAGGAGGCACAGATGAAGGTAGCACCTTGTCTGTGGCCATCTGTGCAGCTGTCCCTGTTGAAGTCTTGTGCCTGCAAATGCGAAAGCAGCAGCTGCATCCCTCAGACTGGGATGGGCACAACAATCTGGGCTTTAGCAGACAGGCAGGAGAAACTCCAAGCCCTGCAGTCACTGCTTACAACATCTCCCAGCACAATGCTCATCTCTGTAAGGAGAAATGAACTTCATGTCTGCTTTTGCTTATGATTTCCCTTCAGTGGCTTTAACCTCCATATCCTCAGAAGAAAAAGGAAGAATGAGCAGACGAACACTAATCACTTCAGAGCAGTTTCCTGTATAATTATTAATTTCCATTCAAAAAGCCTGATGAGAAAAATTAGGAAACATTAGGCTTCACGTCACACTCTTGATTTATAACCAACTGCACTTATAACAACTTTGCTTGGCGAGGCTTTGGTTGTGGGGAGGCTTCAGAGCCTGAGTATTGCCACACTTACTGACCCATAACCACAAGACACCACGTAAAGACACCATGCCATTCACTTTGCCTTATAAAACTGTAATAGAAGCTGGGGTTTGTTCATTGCATAAAGTTCATGTTACACATATAAAGTTATTTTGAAGGGTTAATACTTAAATGTTAGTGATTGTCTCTGACTTATGCGCATGGTAAACAAATGGGTTATTACAGCCTCAGGGAAGGAGGAAAACAAACAGTTTGTAAAACTTAATTACCCTCCCATAAAGACATAGGACAGACCACTGCCTCCCCTGTTTTCCCTAGACATGGGGAATCTTTGAATTTATAACCCTTTAGGATTTATAACTAGAATTTATAACTTTTCAGGATTTATAACTTGTATTTATAAAATATAACTTGTAATCTTGAAATTTATAACTTCTAATAGCTAATGTTAGAATTTATAACTTGCAACTTATTATAAAAGATAACCAGATAACCGTAGCCTTAAAATGCACATATGCAAACGCAAGAGATAAGGTCACCGGAGAAAGATGAGGCCCTCCCCATAGCAACAAGGGGCGAGCCTGCGCAAGGACGAAGACTCGACAAGAAACTGAAGAAACGAAAGTAGGAGGTGACCCTTGGGAAATGAAACTGCGACGTCTATAAAAGGGAGAACTCGAACTTTTGAGGTGCGGACCGTGTGCGAAACTGTTGGATGTTTCGCAGCCGCCCAGCGCTGTTTTGCCTGGCCACAGCTTGCTAATAAATTACGGACTGGTTATCCTAATTGGCTTTTTATTGAATTCCTCTTATTTGCGCCTATAACAAAACTAGAAACGACAAACACTTCCTACTGAGATGGCTGTGAGTCCCGCATGCCTGATCTTATACCCAGATGGTGGAAGATCATTTAAGATGCATTGGGGACTTCTGAACTGGATGACACCTGAGTTTTGTCAAGGTTCCTAGAGGTATAAGAGACACTCCAGATTGTCGTCTTTATACATCCAAATTGAACAGGACCAGTATTACTCACTGCCTTGCTCAGAAAAATGATGTAAACTCAAGTGAATCAACAGCCTACTTACAAGCACTTGTTTTAGTTGTACTAAAAGTAGATAATCTTTCCAGTGGGATCCATGGTATGGTAAGAAATTTTTCCAAGGGAACATTCAATGCTGAAATTAAACACTGCACACACCCTTGCTCAGCCACTGGTCAGCATGAAGGCTGTAGGATATATCCAGTAGAGAAATGCAGACCCATGGCTCCCGCCTGCCCCTCCTTACCACAGCAGACCTGTAATCACTAAACTCATTTCAAACACTCGTTCCTTATAGCACACCCTGAGAGCTACACTAGCTAACTGGGGAGGGACCCAACCCAACTTTGCATCATTGCCAACTGTTCTCTGTGCTGCAAGCTGTTAAAAAAAAATCCAGTATATTCTGCGTCCTGCTTCTGCCCATGTGTTCCCCGTGACCTTCTCACTGCAGGGACAACTTCTTCCTCCTGCCAGAAGATGCTCTGATCCATTTGGCATTTTCTTGCGCTTTCTAGCGCTCACTAAAATTGGTTACTGGTACTTCCCAACTTTTTTAATACTTATCTGAACAAGATTGCTGGAAGAGAACAGTTGGCTCAGAAGCTGCCTCTGCCCACCTTCTATCGTTACTCACAGTTCTCAGAGATGGTGCAGCATAGTTCAACGGGCCTTGAATAATTCAATTACATTGTTGCCCAGCATTGCCTGCAGCACATAAACAAAAGGGCAGCTCAAGGGAATCCTATCTCCTGCTTGTGGGATTAGCCACGTGCTCCAGAGGGAGCAGAGACATTGATACTTATTTTGTATTTGGCCAGGATAAGACAAGATAAGAAAAGGGTTAAACATTGTCCAGGAACCAAGGTCTGGGTACTGTCCTTGGGCACAGGGAGGTGACAGCATTGGGAAACTGACTGTGATTCTAGTAAAGAGTCATTTCAAGAGTATAAGCTTTTGTTCAGCTTGTGTTTCATGATGGCTGCAAATGATTCAAGTATGAAATATTTAATACGACTAAGTTTAAAAAACACTTGTGCTTTCTAAAAAAAGTAAGCCTCCAAATAAAAGTCTGACACTATCTCTCTGCCACAAAGACTGGCCAACATGCAATCAAATAGGACTACTGGCTTGATTCACATTGGGTTCAAGAGGCCATTCATTCTCCTGGTTTGTGTAAAAAAGATCAGGGGGAGAACAGTATTTTCTCTCCAGCATGTTACAACTCAGAATATATTTTAGAAGCCTGTAAGAAAGCCATTGCAATGACAGAGTTTGCTGTGCAACTGCTTGCACAGAGCTAGTCAAATTCTCATGTTTCAATACCAAACAATGGACAACAAATGGTTAGTTCGTTGGTGGTCATTTTGTTTTGTCTTTTATTTTTTGACTTCTAAAAATTGTTGAGAGAAATGCCGGAACCTTTTTAGCTCATTACGGGGATATTTTGTCGTGATTTGCCTCATAGAAGATAGTGATTCTAATATCTTAGAAAACTCATATACTTGCACATTTTCTTTCCTGATGATAAAGCGCATTTGCAACTCTAGCTTCCTTGGGCCGCAGCGTCTTAATTCTGTTTTAAAGTTGCTGGTTATAACAACCTTATCATTAAAATATTATGATATGTTGCCCTGCCAAGAGCTTAAATGTTCTCCAAGGAAAAGCTTGCTTTAGTGCATCCTTCCTTTTTCCCTTTTCTGACTTGAAAGTCTCTCAATTTTGCTGTGAAGATATAGGACTCAAGAAGGCTGGTGAGTTCTGCAGTACACTGAGATCCAGCTTTTTTTTCTCCTGGCCTTCCCATTCATGCCAGCCTCACAGATTAATTTTAACATTTTGGGTGAGAAGAAATTATCTGTGCTACATTAATTAGAAACCTCAAAAATAGGTTAGGCAATTATCTAATTATTTGCTTGGCAGTAGATTTGCAGTTTGGTAACATGTACTGGAAACTTATCTTCAGATACACTGTGCTTTCCACAGGCTGCAGTCTCCTCAGAGGCATATCTGCTGCAGCACGGAACGCCTGCTTCCAAGAGTATCTGGCTCTTCTGCGTACACTGCCTTTCTCCTCTCCCTTGCCCGTGCTGTTCTTTCTTAGGCACTTTTGCACAGGGGTCCCAGAGGCTCAGGTTTTACCTTGCAGAACATATGTAACACTGGAGTTAAAGCCTGGCTGTGCCAGTACCCTACCAATAAAGAACATCAAATTTTCTCTCCTTTTGCCTTGAGAAGTCTGTGAATTTCAGTAATCACTTCAGTTCTCCCAGCTAAACCTTGTACCCCAACTTACATCAAGGGGGATGGAGGAACTTTGGCTTCCTGCACCCTGCTGGCTCAGCATGCCTGAAGATAGTGAGAAGTGGAGACACCAGCCCTGATTGAAACTGTTATCAACCAAACTGATAAGTGCAAGTGTCCTGTATCCAAGTAAAACTCATCATCTCTTTCTCCATCAGGCTAATAAGCCCTTTAGCACCTCATTTCCTAGTAATCTCTACTCTACAGAACTCTTCTCCAAGTCTTTGTGATAAATTAATTCTCTGCTCAACAGACACTGCTTCCAGTCCTTTAAGTATGTTTACTGTTTCTCTCACTAGTGTGGGGATCTCGACTGTTTTGTAAAAGCCTTTAAAAAACTGCAGGCATCAGACATGCATTTATTTAGTCAATGGACACAGTATTGGGATTGTACCCTCCATTCCTCTCCACTATGCAAATTAAAACATCTCGAGATTTACACTTGACCTTTTACAATACCAACCCAGTGGAAGGTCATGCTTGGAGTTTTTTTTGTCTTTTGGCCTGAATACTTATGCTGGATAAAGTATTAAACTGACTGGGACATTTTATCCATAATCTGTAGCCAATTATAGAACATAAATTACAGCATACAAGGATGAGAGAGGGTTGTTGGATAAATTGGTTTTGTGTTGCCAGTGGTCTCTCTGCTTGCCAGATTGCTTGAGCAAAGGAAATTTCAGTGACAAGTTTTAATACTCTGTTGAGTTTGCGGTCAGAGAGGTCACAAGTCTTTGATTGATAGGAAATGCAGACCTTCTAAGAAAAGCTAATATACGTCAAATAACATTTATTTCCTTTTAGTTCCATTAGTTAGATTAGTTAATGTTTAATTTATGGATTCAATTGAGAATGGCTCAACACCGGGAATGTTGCCAGATTTTATTCCCTTTTTCACTATATTATTATGTGTTTTTTCCCCTTCTTTTAAAAGCTTACTGTTTTTTCTTTTGATAAAGAAGAATGTGGATAGTTTTGATCATCAAGCATGTTCTGTTCACATATTTGTTTGGATTTTCTTTTTCTTTTATCTAGTAGAAGTCATGATCATTTTGTCTTCGATCAACAATCTCAGTCCAGTGATAAATCATCTTCTTCTGTTTTATAGAGAACCTATACTATTTTAAGTAAATAAGAATTAAAACAACACATCTTCCATAACTAGTTTATTGCTGCCTGTAACTTACACAAGAAACACTTCCCAGTTTTGTAATTTTAGATGCCAGTCGGGTTTCAAGCAGTAACTCGCCACTTTACCTGGGGGCCTGCTTAGACTTTCCCCCAGCTGCACTTTAAGCCAAATGCACCAAAAAACTGAGCTTTGAACTATCACCAGCTTTAAAGAAGCTCAATAGAACCATCCTCATTGCTTTGAATGTCTATCAAGTTATCCCTCTTTTCCTGCTCTCTTCCAAGTCTGCTGGACTCTTGAGCAAACTCCAGGGCATGCCATCCAGTTCTTCTCACCAATGTTCACCGCAGGGAGAGGCTTGCCATGGAACTTTACAGAAACTTCCAGTCTCACATGTAATTTTTTTCTACTCTAAAAAAAGCACTCAAGTTTCTCATAGTGTTACATCCTCTGCTCATTTATCCGTCTACTACTTATTATAGAGCCCCCAATGGAGATCACTTGCTGCCAGCCAAGCCTGCAGAACGTGCCATAGGAGATGGTGGCTTTATACTGTGAAAATGTCAACTGTTTGTCCCCTTCAGCTGCCTGTCCTGAATTCCCTTGACGATCGATTTGCTGAGCACACGATAGCAATTCAAACACAGTTAGCCAATACCTGCCTTTTTCTGCAGCCCATGCAGAGGCAAACTGCAAGTACTGTAGGTGCAATGTAACATCTTCTATATACACTATACGTAATTACAGGTCCGTGGTATGTCCTTCATGAAGTGCAGAGATACAGCACATAGTGGTTTTGCTACTTCAAGAGCAAGGGAAACACTTCTGTACAATGCTGATGGTGCAGAAAGTTTAATTGGATTGTTTGTACTAATGTATAAATCTTTTGTATGTATTAGGGAAATGTAGCTAGGAAATTTAGATTTAAAGCTACATAAGATGTGCCAGGTGTATGCATGGGGTGGTGAGACTGAAGCTTTCTAATACTACATATTTTATATTGTCTATTCTAAAGAGAAAAAGATCAAGGCTGCTAATATTCTTCTCATTGTAGAAACCAACAATATGCTCAGCTTCTCTTCATCACAGTCTCCTCCAAAATTTCCTCCTAAGATCCCTCATGCCAGAAGTAACATTGATAATTTAAATCATATGTCTAATTTTTCATCCTCTGCTTTGTATAGCAAATCACATAATAAATACCAGTATAATTCTACTGAAATAGCATTATTTGACAACTGATCCCCAAGTGCAAAATATACATCACTTCAAAAGCATGTCTCACAATCACACTGCTTTCTGCTGTGTGTCCCCATATAGGTTATCAATGTATATTACTGTAAAGCATTTTATAGGCATGCACATCTGAACATGTTTGATTATAGCCTGAAGCAACTTTGGGAAATCCTGACTGAGCCAACATTGCAGAAATGTCCCAGCTCACACTGGTATTCAGTAACGGACTAGTAAAAGCACAGAGAAACTGTGATTGCAATATGACAATTCTAACTCCTCATCTCCATTGCAATGCATTTAGTGTCAAACACCTGTGTACAAACCTTTGGAACACAGGTGGCTTAGTCTTAGCATTTGGAAACCCCATCTCTGCAGACTAGAATGATCCAAATTTGTCACTTTGGAGAGCAGTACCTCCTGTCTTCTTCTAACTCAGCATCTCATTCAGTCAATGTTTAAACTGATTCTGACAGTGCTCTGTAATTAAGTCAAACTCAGTGGGGCAAGCTGGTAGGTGTGTAACAGTTCAATGCCATTACTATGCATCCTGCAGCTTCCTTGTTGCACATTCCTGTAGTGAAGTACCTATCACTATTTGCTCAGCTTCTCAGTATCCAACTTCCTCTTCATTTTTAACATAAAAATCACCAACATGACATTCTCCAAACCCAAGCATACTTCAAAAATGCAAATCTGCATGTTTTTCCCTTTCCCCTTTGCTATTTGTTGTATATTTAAACCACTTAACTGCCACTCAGGATAGCTTCATATTTGTAAGACAGAGTTTTACCATGCTGCTGGAAGCATCCTTAAAGCCCTGACAGAATACTCTGCTGATAGCTCACTTCATTTGGACTGGGGCTGAAGCACTGTTTTACCATTAAAAAAAAAGAACAAAATTTGCAGTTAGGAATCCTTCCCTCAGTTAAACTTGTCAAAATACCTTTGAGGTGGACTGCTTAAGAAATATTTGGAATGACTGAGTCTAAGAGTTTAAAGCCTCAAACTATTATGTCCTCCATGCAGCAGCAATACAAAGCAGAAGTGAAACACTGTGTGAAAGATAACGTGGTGCTCTCAAGAGACGTTAACATTACATTAAGTCTTCACATAAGAAAATGTGTTCCAGCATGATCACAGAATCACAGAATCAACCAGGTTGGGAAAGACCTCTGAGATCAAGTCCAACCCATGACCGAACACCACCCTGTCAACCAACTAGACCGTGACAGTAAGTGCCACATCCAGTCTCTTCTTAAATATCTCCAGAGACAGTGATGCCACCACCTCCCTGGGCAGCTCGTTCTAATGTCTGATCACTCTCTCTGTAAAGAATTTCTCTCTAACATCTAACCTAAACCTCCTCTGGCACAGCTTAAGACCGTGCCCTCTTGTCCTACTGCTGGTTGCCTGGGAGAAGAGACCGACCCCCAACTCACTCCAACCTCCTTTCAGGTAGCTGAAGAGAGTGACGAGGTCTCCCCTGAACCTACTCTTCTCCAGGCTAAACAACCCCAGCTCCCTCAGCCTCTCCTCATAGGACTTGTGCTCAAGTCCCTTCACCAGCCTCGTTGCTCTTCTTTGGACACTCTCCATCACCTCAGTGTCCTTCCTAAACTGTCTGTACTGTAGATTCTCTCTGGCAAGACAGAGTGATGAATGCCAGTGGCATCCTGGCACAAAGTCAAGATTTTTAGTGATGGCATTATTAGTGTAAAGTGAAGGACATGTGATCCTGCTTCCACATGTGCACCACAACACACGTTCTGCTTCAAAGTGAACAGGCAAAAAGTTATTTCCTGATGTGACACACATGACTTCTGACCACGTTTGGCCATAGTCTAGTATTCGCATGATGTGACTGCAGGAATCCAAAACACATGGCAATCTTGGGGTATGTAAAACCTGCCCCTCTCAGTCACCAGGCTTTAGAACCCTTCAATCATGCATTTCTACAGAGTATTTTTTATATTCAAATACAAGTTGTAGTGCTTTAATAATTACAAAAACAATCACTAAACCTGCTGTTCTACATGCCTACTAAGGACTCACAGAAAAATAAATGCTCCTAAAACATCACAAAGGAGTTCCATGGTTAACAGCATGACTTGGATGACTTTGATCGGCACCTCTGCAGTATATGAATATAAAATAGCACAGTATTGATTTGCCTACCCAATTCTATCAAGTGCTGAGCCCACTCCAGAAAAGCACTTAAATACTTTTTAGTACTAGTATTACTGTTCAAAAGTGTTCAATACCCAGGTCAAATCTGAGTCACATCACTTTTGTTTATTAAAAAGACAAAGAATTGTCAGAAAAGAATTTCAGCAAAATGAAAGAAAATATTTAAAATATCCATTATGATTAAGATTTTTAAATGTTTTAAAAATAATCAGCTAGGCATGATGGTGACAGATGGTAACCACGAAGGTGGACCCTCGCCTGTTAAAGACAACTGTAGACTATCATCCTTAAAGTAACACCAGTATTAACCCTCCTCTACACAGGCCATAGACTTTCCCACTTATGGAAAGACAGGTAGCAGTCATGTAGAATTTTACAGTAGTCTGTTTCTGTTCATAATTTTTCTGCACTCAGATAATATGGAAGCACAACTGGCCAGCCTCATAGTATTTAGTGATTGTATTTATTTTTTCTTAAAACCAAAATCTCACCTCATTCAAATGCAAACCCATTTTTTATGCTTAGTTTGAGAGATCTTCTAGAGATTTCACAGTCCCTCAGTTAAGGCATAACATACAGCTCCAAACTCACTGGGCACAGAGGAGGACTCATCACTGCGTTACCTGGCAAAACAGGTGTGCCTGTATGAGGAACATATACAGTCTTCCAGTTTCTCTGGATGATAGTTCCACAAAGTTACCTAAGACTGGATAAAGATCTGGAAGGGAAGCTCCGAGGAAAGCCTTCTGACTGCAAAAACAGTTTTGCCAATTACACTCTCATGTTGGGATACTTCAAGATTATAGTCAGGAAGAGATTACCTTGCCAGTCAGCTTTGAATAAGCAAGATGAATAACTAAAGTGAACCAAGAATAGAGAAAACTAGAGTTTCGCCATGTGCTAGACACTTGAAATATCTCAGCTTTCAAGGCATGGATTAGTACGGATACATGAAGTATCACCTATTTCAGGCAGCCCTTCTCTTCCTAGGGAAGCACAACGAAAGAGCAGTTGACATTGGTGTAGCCACATTTGGGAGCCTTTCAGGAGTTGTATCTGCGTGCAGATCAAACAACAGAAAAGGTAAGGGGGCTCGGAAGAACGGAGAGGAGCCTGAGCTCCTCTGAGTACTTTTTAAATGAAGAAAAGTTTAAGGAAATACCTAATCACAATGTATACAAATAAGGAATTCATATAGGGATTAGCTTTTCATTAGCAAACTGACTAATTTTCCACTTTATATTATTTAGTTAGTTGAAGCTATAAATAAGATAACTTTAAATCAGAATGATTTAACTCTTGCAGTCAACCTAGAATCTACCCTAGCTTTTCATAAATTGTAACATTGTCTCTATCCCACCTGGAAAGATGTTGCCTCCTTTCTAGTAACCAGAGATCATGGAACACCAGGTTGGAGTGGACTTCAAGGATCATCTGATCCAACTCTTCTTGGAAAGAGCACGGTCTAGACAAGATGTCCTGATCCAGCCAAATCTCTAAAGTGTCCAATGTTGGGGAATCCATAACTTCCATGGGGAGATTATTCCAATTGCTGATTGTTCTCATTGTGAAAAATTTTCCTCTTGTGTTCAATTAGAACATCCCCAGGATTAACTTGTACCCATTACCCCTTGTCTTTTCCACATAACTCCTTATAAATAGGGACTCTTCATCTTTTCTACAGCCACCCTTTAAATACTGGATCATGGCGATAAGGTCTCCCCTAAACCTTCTTACACTGAACAAACCCATTTCTCTCAGACTTTCCTCCAGTGACAGGCTTCCCAGTCCTGTTTCATCTTTGTTGCTTTTCTCTAGATTCTCTCCAGCCTGTCCACATCTTTTCTGCATAGTGGGCACCAAAACTGAACACAGTATTCCAGGTGTGGCCTTGCGAGTGCTGAGCAGAGTGGGATAATGAGTTTTTGATCTCTGCTGGTGATGCCCTTGTGGATACAGCCCAGCACCCTGTTGGCTTTCTTTGCCACAGCAGCACACAGTTCACTGATATGGATCTTATTGTCCACCTGGATTCCCAGGTCCCTTTCCACAGAGCTGCTCCCAGCTGGGTAGATTCCAGCCTGTGCTGCACTCCTGGGTTATGTTTTCCCAGGTGCAAGACCTTACACTTGTTGAACTTCAGCAGGTTTTTGTTAGCCAATTTTTCCAGTCTATCCAGGTCTTCTTGGCAGGGTGGCTCTCCCTTCCCACTGAGGTTGGTATCATTGGGAAACCTCATCAAGGTACACTCGATCTCATCTTCCAGATCACTTATGATGATATTAAATAGTGCTGGGTCCAACTTTGATCCCTGGGGGACTCCACTTGTGACAGGTTGCTGGTTTGAAAAGGAGCTATTTACCAGCAACCTCTGGGTGCTGCCTGGCAGCCAGTTCCCCACCACCACATGAACCACTGGTCCAGACTGTAGCCCATTCATTTCTCCAGGAGGAGGCTGTGAGAAACTGTACTGAAAGCCTTGGAGAAATCCAGGTCGACAATGCCCACCACTCACCCGACATCAAGCACGGCAGTTACTTTGTTGCAAAGGGTCATCAGGTTTGTCAAGCATGATTTGCCCTTGATGAATCTGTGCTGGCTTATCCCAATCCCATGCTTCATATGACTTCTGATAGCCCCCAGAAGGATGCATTCCACAATTTTGCCAGGGACTGAAGCAAGACTGATGGGCCTGTAATTTCCTGAATACTCATTTAAGTCCTTCTTGGAGAAGGGAGGGGCATTATTCTTCTTCCAGTTCTGTGGGACATCCCTCCAACTCCACAACTTCTCAAAGCCTATGGAGAGCAGCCTTGCAATGGTATCAGCCAGTTCTCTTTACACCTTCAGGCAGGTAACGGCCCAGCCCATTGATTCATAGGGGTCAAGATCCTGAAATAGCTCACACATTCTCTCTTCTTCACTGAAAATGGTGGGTCTGTGTTTGCATCAGCCTGGATTTTTCTTCCCAAGGCCGGGGGCCCAGCAGTGCCAGTGAAGACAGAAGTGAAGGAAGTGTTGAGAACCTCTGCCTTTTCAGCATTGCCAGTGACTAATTCACCTCTCTTATTTATCAGTGGGACAGTATTTTCCTTCTGCCTGTCATTTCTGTACCTGAAGAACCCTTTCTTGTAGTTTTTGACATCTCTTGCCAAACTCAATTTGAGCTCAGTTTATTCTTTCTAACTGCATCATTGGCTGAGCTTTTTCTTTCCTAATTGCATCTCTGCATAACCTAGCAATGTCTAATGTTCCAACAGGTATTTATCCACTTTTGATCTCTGGTACGCTTTGTTTTTGAGAAGACTTAGCAGCTCCCAGTTAAGCCAAGGGGGTCTCTTGCTCCACCTGCTTCCCTTATCTTTAAAGGTGATGAACTATTTTTGTGCTTTCAGAAGTGTGTTCTTAAAAACTTCTAGCACTCACTTCTTTATCCTCTGTGGAAGCTTCTCATGGAATCTCTCTCTTCTTGAGAAAACTCACTCTGCAGGAATTTCAGACATGGCTGCAGGTATTTCCCACACTCAATAACTGCCTCTGTGTACAGGAGAAAATGGGAAGTTACTGATCTCTCACAGTGCCTTTGCAAGACAGAGCAGAAGCAAACCTTGCACATCTTGGATATACACCCAGCCACTCAGCTGCAGACAGACCATCAGTTGATACAGCTCCTACTCTTTTGGCTAACTGGCTGCAAGTCAGAAAGGAACTGGTCTCCAGGGTCACATGCCTCTTCAAAAGACACATTAAAGCCTGGCTGGCCGAGAGTGAAACCAAGTTACAGAGTCACATCAGAGAGGAGTTATCTCCCATCCAGAGCTTTGCTTGCAGACATAGTTCAAGGCACGACTTCATTCGTTAGCTATGTAGGCGAGGATGGCCAAGGAAATAGCAGTCATGAAAAACAAGCTGTGGTAGCCTTTGTTAGAATGGCCTCTGAAAAAAAAAAAAAAAGTAGCTCCCAGTAATAACATATTTGGTTTATACTTCACCAGATATTTGAAATAAGGAATCACTTAACTCCAAGTCAGAGCCTATTGAAGAGGGGAAATACTGTTTGTGTAGAAGACAGGGAATCATCTCCAGCTAATCAGTTTTCGGAGGTCATTCTGGTGAACTGGTTCTGAGTGATCCATGACTTACCTTCCAGACCATGGACTGAATTAAATATGCTGAGCCAAGTTAAGAGATCCCTTGATGCTACAATTAACACAGAAAATGTACATCTTTGAGCTGATGCTCCCAGGCATGTTTAAGAGCATTGTATGAAACCACGAGTTTCATGTTAAAGAGTTTTAAATCCATTTTTCTTTTCCAGAAAATACACCAACATTAAAGACATCACAGTCTCAGTAAAGAAACTGATTTTCAGTGCACCAGAAACCTTCATAGAATCACAGAATCAGCTGGGTTGGAAAGGACCTCTGACATCCTAAGTCCAACCCTTGATCCAACACCACCGTGGTTACTAGACTATGGCACTAAGTGCCACATCCAGTCTCATCTTAAAAACCTCCAGGGATGGAGAATCCACCACTTCCCTGGGCAGCCCATTCCAATGCCTGATTACTCTCTCTGTAAAGAATTTCTTCCTAACATCCAACCTAAACCTCCCCTGGCAGACCTTAAAACCTTGGTACAACTAGCCAGAAATTTAAACCAGCAGAAGTTCAATAGTTTCCTTAACTGAAGGGACCCACTACGAAGACTACACAATTTTAGTAATGCAACCAACGTTTCAACAGGAGCAACCTGTGAACCATTAATAACATGATATAAAATACAGATAACAGTAACTCCCACACTGCACCCATGAAAAAATACAAGTTGTCCCACTTTGCTCCCAACATCTAACCAATTAACAGCAGTTCGGTTAGTCCTGTGGCAAATAAAATCTACTGTGTTACCACATGACTTTTGAGTTAAGAACTATTGGTCATGCAGCCTTCCTGGTCCTTCCCCCCACCCAAATTCACTTGGCTGATGTTCTTGGTTCTTAAGTGAAGCAATTCACTCAGAATTTTAACAGTAAAATATTTTTAGCAGAATATTTTAAGAAGTAATTCAACATTTTAGGTTTTTTTCCCCTTCCATTCACAGCAGAAAAATGATGGAATCTTTCAGTACTAGCCTGAAAAAATGGAACTGCTCTTCATTGGTACTCAGTGGTCACCAGAAGGCGACTCACACGTATAAGTGGCTTGCATTTTTTTAGCAGCTGAAATCTTGACTGGCAACCAAGTTGAGTTAAAAGCAAACCAACTACGGTTAATAACAGATGAAAGTCTGCTTAAACCATGTACTCTGCTGTCGGCACTTTTCAAAAGCCTTGTTCACAGGATGACCCCGTGGCTAGAAACTATTAATAGGGCAGTTTCAAATGAGATACAATTCAGTTACAAGACAACAGTACTAGAAGTATTTCTATAAATTTTGAAATGTTTTTAATATGTACATTCTTCCTTAGTAAATATTAAAGTAGTGCTCTTCTCTTGCACTTTTTTCTTTAGACTTCTAAAAGGGCATCAGAAATACAGTTTTCACCCCCCTTCAAACCAATGCAGTTACCTTTGTAACAAGCACATACGAATTCTGTACACCTTTCCCTCCCCACAAAAGAAATAAAAATATGCCATGACTATCCAATTACACATCATCACAAGTTTAAATTACACATACAAATAATTCCAGAGTATTTAGAAAAAAACAACATACTGGATTTATGAAACCATTTCATGCAGTCAAAAAAAAGAAAAAAAAAAGAAAAAAGGAAGAAAAAAAAAGAAAAAAATTGTTAAGTTTCTTTAAATGGTGTTTTTTGCTCTATCCAAGTACCAAAGTCTGGATTCAGTGTATCATTAAGACTAACCACTGCTTTAGTCATAGAAACATGACAGTACACAGATAACCAAGTTTCTATTTATAGACAATATGATATACAGTTACTACCTCTTTAATGAATGTCAAATAAAGCAAGTTTCGCTTTCTAAGACATTGAAACGGCACATTAAGAAAACAGCAAGAGGTGCTGCTAAATAGGTAACAACATTTTGAAAGGAAGGCTATGTATTTATATGATCCCACTTAGCAGTAGCAGTTAATTAGCAGGGTTCCTATGTTTTAGCTAATTTGTTTGTTTTTCCAGAACGATAAGCTATTCAAGAGCTAGTACTTAACCCAGAAATATCACCAATTTTATCTTCAAGAGGAAAAAAGAATTTATGCAGTGAAAGCCCTTGGGGGCAGTCTCTTTCATTACATAAAATCTTTGTATTTTCTACAAAAGAGGCTCATAGCACAACGTACAGATTGGAAACAGACATTTCAGACATACATTAAAAACCTGAATTCAAAGGGTATTCTTTTTAACCTTTACTGTGAAGACAACAAGTAAAATTATCATATTTACATGCAAAGGACGCTGCATGATTTCATAATATCCTATTTTTCATGTTTGCCTTAAGATACTCCTTGAAAAGCTGTACTTCAATTCTAAATTTATTTTACATTAATCTTGACAGATATCACTCTCAAGCATTACTCCCTCCCAGTAAATAAATCAATACTGTCAATATGCTCAATTTAACAAATCAATTTAGAGTGTCATATGTTCCTGATAAGCAGGGGTTAATACCTGTGCAAGTCAGTATCCATTTATTAGGAAAGCTCTCCATTAGCAAGGTGCATTTTCAGTCCAATCAAACCCAGCTTGCTGCATTACCTGTTCTTGCCCTGAAACACTGTCGAACTGCAGTTGAGTACAGTAAGAGTACAGGATTGTTGCTCAGTACCATTCATTACAGCTGTTAATAATTCTGTTTGTGCCATAAAACCAGAAGCCAGCATTTGAAAAGAAATTGTGGCTGTTCTTCAATTGAATTTACCAGGTGATATTAACTACCATCCTTATCAAACAGATTTTTGTAAAGGCTATTTACAGTGCACATGGCTGAGAATGCACCTTACAGACACAAACACATCTGCCAGTTCGATACCATGTCATTAGACAGTGCCTGAAAATGACAACACATCTTAAACGCCATTTTAATTAACAGTTTCAAGCGGGAAATGGTCTTTTATTTTACAACTGCTATACTTGCATAATTTTTTATTTTTTTTTAATATAAAAACACTAACTCCTGTCCAGAAGTCTAGACACATTCTACATACTACAGGTTAAGGCAGTAAAAAAATGTGTTCCTGATAACTGGTCTTGACAATGTCAATTAAAGCTGTCTGAAGCTACTCCAGTTCTCCAACAGATCTTTGAAATCCCAAATAATTTGAGAGCGAAAAATTAACTTTGCTTTCTTTTAGTAATAGAGACATAACAGAATTTGGTATGGTAAGTTAACAAGTGTTAAGGGAAGGAAACATTTCATTTCAGTTCATTCCATGAGTTTAAAAGTTCAAAGAATACAGTTTTAGATAGTATTCTGAATCAAGAACCATAAGGAATGAAGGAGAAAACCAATTTTATGGACATTACTGCTTTCTTAAAAATATACTGTTATCTTCAATAATTCAAGTAAGGTAGTAGACATTATAAAAAATAACTTCATGAACCATACTCAAGTTTCAAATCACATTCTCAAACTTTTAACCCAAAGCAGTTTTATTGTGTTAACTTCATATAGTAAACCATGAAGGTTTGACTGTACAAATGGTTAATGATTTGCACTTGTGATTCCTGTAACAGCTAGCAGACTTGCTAACCAACTTACTGTAAAGATATGGCAGATTATGTATTTAATCAAAGCACTTTGATTTAGGCATGAAACAAATTCAGATGGTTGACATTCTGTGCTTCTAATGCATCACTCGTAAGAGAGGCAAGAAACACCCACTACTGTACAGACAATTATTTTTACAGAAAACCCTTCCTTGCAATTAATCTTTTATCCGCAGCTGTAGATGAGAGTATAATCTGTTGTAAACAGGGCACTGTGTTGTAAAACCAGTTTTTTTTAATTAAGATCTCTCTCCAAAAGTTGGAAAAACAGATTCTTCAGAATGTCTTTCAAATGTAGCATGTTCTGTTTGCTATATCATAAAGTTACTTTCATTTGATTCCTTTTTTAAAGATGTTTCTGTTCACAGCAGTTCTGTTTTTAAAAATTGTTTGAAATTTTTATAAAATTCTGTACATGTTCACAAATTATTGCATAAACAGCATAATCTTCATGACAATATTCAGCAACACATGTCCATCTCAGGAACTTCACGTTTCCCTTCTTGCTTTTTTCTTCTTTTTAACTTGTTTGGGGGATTCCCAGCTTTCTTCAGACTTTGCTAAAAAACAAAACATAACTGTAGTGTTAGAACTGAGAACATTCACACAGAATTTTAAGCTTTACAATCCTGGATAGTACATGCCATATTATTATGAAGTAATTCAGAACAATCAATTAGCAGTTCTATTCACCTGCTTCTTCCAAATACTTTAATTTGAAGTACATCTAAAAACCAACGTTTGCCAATTTCAACCTACTTTTTTACCCCACAAACACACAGAGCGATACACAACAATAGTCATTCATTTTGCACATGTATTATTTACAGAAGAGTCACTGCTACTTTCTGGTTAACTAAAACTAATGTACATGTACACAATTGACATTAAATGTTCACTTTTACCAGACTACACTGATTTTAGTCACTATATATGTGACATGTCAGAAGAGTATTTTTAAAAATAATGAACTATACAAAGATGTGGTTCCAAAAAGAAAGTCTGTTCTTTTCATAAAACAGATTGCCTTAAAACATGCTGGCTGCCAAGAGTGGTAAAACAGGTAAAATACTGTATATACTGAACATAAGAGATGTGCTTTCAATTGCAGAGATGTGAATTAGTATAAAAGATTTCATATTTTAGAGCCAGAACAAAAAGTCATCAGTTGACACATTGACTTGAAAGATTCCATTGTTTCATGTATCGAAAACCAAGAGGCCAATTACTGCAGTTGAAGGAGAGTGTTATTATGAAGTCATCATTCTGCAATCATTAAAAACTCATTTAGTACTTCAACACTTAGCCTGGAACTTATTACAGATTGTCGGTATTTATTAATTTTATTAAAAAGTCTGATTCAAAACAACTTTTTTTTTAAGCAGTGCCTTTCACATCCTGACTTCCCTTCTAATTTTCCCGTCTTACTGTGTGAGTACTTCAGTACAAGCAGTTTTGCAGCATACAACAAGAAGGTACATTTGACCATCTTTGGGCACAGCATATTTTCAAAAAACAATATACCTGCAACAATTCAGCCTGATCTATGTGCTGTTAAGCTACAACAAAAAAATAAGTGGATCACCCAATACCTTTCTATTCCCATATAAGCAGCTGTTTTCCTATATGATTACATGAGAGCATACAGAAAAAGATGCTAATGAGCTAAGTTGAGAAGTCAAAAAACCCCAGTAGGTTGAAAATTGAATTGTTTGTATTTTTTTCAAAATTTTTGGTAGCTAAATATCCTGTCAACTGCTATGTCAGCAGCCATCTGTTCTCCACTGAAGGCTCACAAGCAGGCCTTTGAAATAGTGTTGGCAGAACTCCTTAGTCGCAGTATGGAGCTCGAGTCCTCACGGTGTACATGAGTTCCTCCTAATGTCTGTTAAGGACTGGACAAGCCCAACAGACATTTTCAGTCATTCAAGCATATGAAGCCAGTTTTTCCTCACAGTGAAAACAAATATATCGAAGTGCTTCAAAGGAAGTTAAAAACATGGCAAGATGTATAAATGAGATACACCAGTACCTGATATGGCACTCTAAGACTCAAACCCCAGGGCAAGGCATTCTGAATGTACCCACTCTATGGGGAAAGAACACATCCTGAATTCAGACAAATGAAATGCACCAAGAGATACTTACTCTGTGGAGGAGGCACACTGTTTTGCTTAATATTGGGACTAGAAACTTCTGTCTCTTGCAGCATCTGTGGCACTTGGGAAGCGATCTTGTCAGAATTGCTCTCTGATACAATTACAGATGGCTCAGTAGAAACAGCAAGTGAAGGAGCCTCCTCAGACTATTTGAGAAACAGAAAAAAAAGTTTCCTGAAGTTTTTTAAGTCATATAAAATAATTACTCTTACATGGTGTTATTTTAGCAGTATACTTAGCAGCTGCTGAGAAGATGGCATTGAAAATTTAAGCCAATATTAAAATCCTTGAAAATTTTAAATTGAGGCTGGAATACTAGGACTGCCATCTAGTGCCAAAATTTTTAGTTGCATACAAGCAAAGATAAACCACACAAATTAATTCTTAAAATATATCACATGCAAAGAAAGGGAAAACAATCTACAAGTCACCAAAAGATTCTTGAATACTTATTCAAGAGAGATGTAAGATAGTGACATATGCATTTGGTTGCAAGGCAAACAGGCAAGTTACACACAGGCCCAAATACACAACTCAAAAACCAAATAAATCAAACTTTTATTTAAAAAATATTTGCAGTCATTCCTATCAACTGCTCAAAACACTCTGTCTGTTTATATTAGAATAACAAGTATTCGTGAGAGCAGTCAGCTAGTATTTCAGTGGAAACTACTGCAGAAAGAACTGCCAAGATACTCGCAGTATTTTCCAATTATCTAGCTGGTTTTGAAGGTTCCCACTACAGAGACGAGATACAACTGTAACTTAGTGTGTAGCACTTACTGTAATTAAAATTACAGCAAAACAGAAAAAAACATTTTTACATTCCAAAAGGAAAGTCAGAACATAAAAAAAGTATGATCCCACAGCAAGTCAACAAATGACAAAAGGTTTCAAAAAAGAACGTATTAGAACTGTGTCTTAGCCAAGCGATAAAACCCAAACTTTAGGATGTTATTAAGAAGTCATGGCTGTAGTTGTTCCACAATGGCCAAGACCTGGAATTCTGACAAAACAGCCCTTGATGCAGATGTACACAGATCCTACATTATAGTCACCAGTTTGTAATGTTTTCATCACTATAATGCAAGCATCTCAAAATTCAGTCAGAACATACGAAAGAGCAAAAAGATACAATTTTCTTTTTAATCAAATCACACTAAGCAAAAAATCAAACAGCTTTAATTGAAAAAAATTAACACGTGAATTAAGAGGATAGCAGTTCTCTAACCTTTTATGAATAGTTTGCTGTACCCTTACACATCAACTGAAAAAAGATTGCAGTATTTCTCTTAATCTACTGAAAAATTAGTAATCTCAAATATTTTTTAATATATCAACTGTGCTGACAAAATGAACTCCCATCCTACAGGAGTTCCAAGCTGAGCTAATTCTAATGTTGCCTAATGGGTAGCAATCATCACCTACATAAATAAGAGAGATTTTAACACAATGAAATGTGATTTCTAAAACAAAAGGAGGACATAAAGCTTCTAGTGCAAGGTAATCAATTCAGATAACTGGTATCATAGTTTTGTTAGGACAGCCACACTCCACCAGCAGGTAAAGAAATTTTTTTTAAGATTTTAATGGCTCAGCTCTCTTAGGTTGACTAACAAACATGTTGCAGTTTGAATATTGCAGCATGCAGTATTAATGACAATGTAATGATATAGGTACATACAGCACTATCTGGACATTTTTCCAAATACTTCTATCTAAATCTAGGATATAGGAAAGTGGGTAGTGATACCAAACATTAAAAATTGGGTACTACTCTTTTCTAGGATATTCTCTGTTAACAAATCTGTTCAGAAAGTAAACCTGTAACAATAAATAAAGCCTATTTGAAGATATAAATAGTTACATGCATAAATATATGATTTAGTAATGAAGTAGTAACTTGTCAAAGCATTACAAATGAAGGATTTCCAAAGATCTCTCTTCATTTAAAACTAAAACCTGTGCCTGCTGATAAAATGCAAAAAGTTTAATGAAGCCCAATGTATAACATGGTAAAAACAGTGTGATGTCAAATAGAAATGTTCAACACTCAGCTGTTTCTGGTGTCTATGAGGATATAATGAATAATTGCTTATTTGTACTCAGTTTATTTTCCCTTATATCTGGTTCTCATGTTTTGGAGCACTTGCTCAAGCAAGACTAAACTACCTACCTTGGAAACTCAAGTCATCCATTTCACACATCAGTCACAGATTCTTTCTAAAACTTTTTGGAACAGCTGAATCAAACAATATTGGAAGGCATCCCTGCCTGTGTGAAATTACAGTGAAGCCAAATCTGACAGCAAGGAGACTTGATAAAGACTAACAGACCATCTGCGTTGTCAGATACAACAATTCGCAAGCTGTCCTTTATCCACTCCAGTTCCAGAGGACATCAGTAATAGTTTCGTTTATCCTTTTCCCCCACACCAAGTTTAACACAAGACTATGTCTTGTTTCAGTCACCACTTACACAGACATACACAGGCACATACATGACCAGATTGAATTTAAGATTCAAAAGTAACAGACGCTCTCAAGCCCCTCAAAAATATCACTGTGTGGGTCTACATCAGATGCTGATGCCACCAAATCACCTAGGAATTTTGGTATGATTATAAACACTAAAGAATTGAGGAAAGTCTGCTGAAACTGGGCTTGTATTTTGACAGTGTCAACAGCTTGTGAGGGAAAAAAAAAAACTAACTGCTGACATATTTCAAATAAATTTAGATTTCTGAACAGCAAAAGCTATAGTCTTTGGGGATGCACCAGTACACCTCTTTCTAGATGCCAAAAAAACCCACCTTGATGTCACAACCCAAGCTTTCTGTCTACACATTTTCAAGTAAAGCCTCTAAAATGAAACCATGTATTTGTTTTTAAGTTTTTTTTAAAAAAACAGACACTGGCAGGAATAAAGGCACTTGTGCACACAGGCAGATGTCTTTTCAAACACAGCTTCAAAAAACCACCACTAAACCCAGCTATGCACTAGTCAGATAGAACAGGCAGCTGTTGCTAACCTTGAATAAAGGTTGAACTCAAATAAATAATTGCAGTAAAGCTCCACTTGGATGTAGGGTATTTATAGTGAGCCTTAAGTATGTCTGAATGAATGTATTTTTCAAGACACATTTTCAACACACTTCTGTACTTCCTCTTTGGTGACCTGCATCCTCTTCTTGTAAAAGATTTCATTCCAGTATTTTCATTTGAATCTTAACACCTTGTTATCCTTACAAAACTAATGCTTAGCAATTAAAAATTAAAACTCAATATTCTGACATATACTCTCTGGAGTATATGTCTTTCTGGTGCCAAACTGCTGCCTCACTAGTATTGTTCACTCTTTATGGAACACAAAATCAATGCCACTAGAAATACTAAATATTTTACACCTCCTACAATGTGATAGTTTGTAGGATAGCAGTATCTGAGAAAGCTGCTATTTGCAGAAAGATTGAAAGAGAATTTGTATTCTCCAGAGTATGTTTCAACTGTGAGATGAAGCAAACAGTTTTTGAATTGGTTCAAATAAAACCTTTTCTTATTCAGTCACTAAGATTAAGCTCAGTACAGCTATAAAAAAATCAATTTTATATAGCATTTAAGTCAGAATATAGTGAGTCAATAACACTTCATTCTGTTGCAACAAAACAGTAGAATATTCTACTAGTCTTGTGCTCAGAGCTTTTAGTTCTTATGTTTCTAGATTTCAAAGTTTTCAACTATTGCATGAATAATTCAAATGAGAAAATAACTTGCCAGTCAAACCTATGACATTACAGATTCAGAAGATACTGCTTTTCAGAGTAGATATATTTTTAAAAACTCGTGATATCTGAAATTCAGTTGCTCAATTACCTTTACATTCATAAGCATATAGCCTGAAACAGGCTATTCTTAGTGTAACCTTATCTATACAAATTAATCTTCAAAAGGACTAGCACTTCCAAATCCAATTGTAACATAAATCAAATTTTGCATCCCTACCTTAGCTGGTTCACTAGTACTTATGGTCTTCAGAGAAAAAGCTCTTTCCTGCTGTGGTTGAACTTTTGAGGTATCCTCCTGAAATTCCTCTCCAGCTTCTCTATCCAGTTCTTCAGTGTCCTACAAAGAGGGGTGTGGGAGGGGAAAAAAGAAGAGCCTGTGTTTGCAGTCAAGTTCTGACTCTTCTTCCCTGTATGAGTTTTGTTGCCATAATTTTATTATAGCTTCTGTAACTTCTATACTAACTCGTATAACTAAGAAAATCTGTATTAAAAAAAAATTAAAGTCGTGGGCTAAAATTAACCTAGGCTAACACTCAAAATTTATAGAACAACATAATAATAAAATACCCATAGAATCCAATAAAGCCCAGAAAGCAGGATTCTTCATATAGTTTACTAACAAAAATCCCAATCTCAGAATGAACTGCACTTCACATTCCTGTTAAATTATAAGGATGTGAAGTTAAACTGAATTACTCTAAAAACTTTGCAGAAGTATCACAATGACATTTGACTGCTCTCAAATCTGTGCTTTGTTACACATAAAAAGTTTTCAAATGCAAGCGCTGCATATTAACCTGCATAGTTTTCTATCATTATTAAGCTTTAATATTTTTGCAACCCAATTTAGTTTGCCATGATGCCTGTAAAACAAACTTCAGTACAGAAACTGAAAATATGTTCAAAGTACCTAAGACCTTTACTCCTTAAACACTCTAATGGTGGAAAGTCTTTATTTTACATGTGGAATTAGAGTAGTCACACTTCTTTATAGGACTAGAAGAATCCCATGGTGGTATAGAGTAAATAGTACACAGGTCTCCAAACTGGAAGTACCTCTTGAAACACTGTTCCTTCACTTACTCCACTGGAACCTTATGAAAATGCAGTCACAGTCTAAGTCTGTTGATTCTTGACAGGAAAGAACACATATTGCCTTACACCTAGCTCTTAAGTTAGCTCCCACTGCTTTGACAAACACTGAAGTCAAAAAAAGAGTGTCAACTTTAAAGTATAATCAATGAGAAAGATGAAGCTGTTTAAATGAAGCTGTTTTTTTATATTTTCTTATATTTTCAGAGGATAAATATACAGATTTTAGGTGAGCTTGAAGTAGGACTGGCAAGTTAAATTACTAAACTCTTATAACAAGGATAATTTCTGTGATGTATTAGGAGTTCTATCAAGCAACACCCTCAATTTTACATAAACATTTAGTACAGAAAAATTCTCATCTGTAAACTGATGGCTTCACAGACTGATGGACTGAAAGAAAAAGTAACAAAATTGGAATGGTTGAAGCCTAATACGTAGAATAAGTGAATCTCTGATTATGTTAATATGGACAGTAGAACTCCATTTGACATATACCACTTAAAAGACAGCTCACAAGCAATGGAAAAAATCCAGATTCAGAATGCCCTCACTCACCATAAGATCCATCCAGGATACCCACAAACACCTGTTACACATAACCTATTAATCTTGACTTACACTCAGAGTCATTGCAGAGCCCGGAACAAATTTCAATTACAAGAAAGCTGCAGTCCTAGTTTCGCCAGATTGAATCTGCCTCAAAAGAAACACTACAAAATGCCTCACATTTGCCTCAGAAGAAACACTGCAAATTGACACAAGCTCCACCTCCAAATAGACAACTTGAAAAAAGAATTTTATGTAGCAGGAATTTAATATTTTAAAATTGTTTTAAAAAAAATCTCAGACTGAAAACGTGACAACCATAAAAGCCAATCCAAAGCAAGTATGACTGAAGTTTTGCTTTCCCCCCTCTCTCCAATCCAGCTAGTTAGATTTCACTGAACATTGATCATTTTGTAAAGAACATAAACTATGAATGGCTGTCACTACAAGCAGAAGCAGGATGTAATCTGATAATGAGCTATTACAAGCTTTTCCCTATTAGGAAAGTACTTGTTTTCATCTATTCGAACATGATTCAATTGCCAAGTGAAGTGTGATCTGCTTTCGCTATTTTTACAGATGTGTTTCAATGTAATCTTCAAAAGCTATTTAAGTAACACAGAAAACCCCAACCATCCTCAGTTTGAAAATATTCTCCTCCTTGTTGAAATCTGACTCAGAGTAGCTCCACCTACTGAGTTTGAGGCATTGAGACTTGCAGATAAATCAAGTTACAACAGTACTTACGAAAACCACTATATTCTCACAGAATTGACACTTTAAGAGAGAACTTCAGTTTCTTTCATTCTGCTAGCTCTGTTCACCAAGGCAGCTGTCTTTGAAAGGACACAAGGAGAAGGCTTCCCATGCAGAGGACAGTTCCTCCTGGGAGCATCCCTACAGTACAGAATCCTGATTTGATAGCAAATAAATAATTCAGGATAAATACTTCCCATATCTCATGTTTTTCTTAAACCCAGCAAAATTACGAATTATTCCGTGTTTGACCTGTGAATACAACAAAGTAAGGAAATACTCGTAAAAAAAAGAATTACTTTAACTCTTGAGAAACAATAGTAGACAATCCAATACCATAAGGAAATTAATTTCCCCAAAATAATTTTTGCTTAAGATGCCAATATGCAAAGATAAGGCAATTCTGTGAATTCCTCACAACTGCCTTTCAAACCATCCAGATTTTACCTGTGCAGGAGAGTTAGCTTCTTCCCCCTGCTTCTTCTTTTTCTTCTTCTTTTTCTTGGATTTGCCACTTGCAGAACTCTGAAGAATTGGCTCTGTTTTATCTCTTTCATTATCTGAAATCTTCATATGGGAACAGAAAGTATTTAGTATTTAAAATGACAATGAAACATGCCTTCTATAGACTAAACACAAATTAATAGCTATAAGGAATTTAATTACATATACAAGTGTAAACAGCCTTATCTGTTCAGTTCATTTTAGGAAGACCACATTCTTTACATGCTATCTGGTAATACAGGTAGAGGAGCTGGGAAGGGAAAAGGCAACAGAGCACCACATACTGGTGGTATGGAAATACTGTTTTTCATATTGAGAATTAAATACTGTTGAGAAGTATTTATGAAAACAGATCTAAATCCTCTCAGTCTATACTGATAAGGTAATCCCTCAAACTACAGTGAGACAGTAAGATTTAACATGGAGCTGAGCAACTTCTCTTTTCTTAGTAACAACATCCAGCATTCTCCTTCTCTGTGTACACAACAAACACAATTGTGCTATTCTTATCAGTGTAAAAGAGATGAGAGATTACCTTTATCACCACCCTTTAAGTTACTTCAAAAAATGGCAGGGGTAAGGGCAAAGTCTTGGTGCTAAGGAGAAAATACCACCTTTTACCTTCTGAATATCAGATCTCTCTTCACGTTGAGGAACAGAAGCAACCTTTTCTTCATCTACCCAGTTTCCCCACTCCTCTGCTGGTGCATTCCAATCAGAGCTGGGGTCAGCTGAAGAAAGTCCATCTACAAAAATTAAAAGTTTTTTTCAGGAATATTGCCTTACTCTACAGGTGCTCTTTTCCAGTTTAAAAATGAAAAAAACCCACAACCGAAACTAAGCAAAAACTCACTTCTTGAAATCAAGATATAAATAGTAATTTCCTGTATTTCTGAAAAAAAGATTTTATTGATAAGTGCATGACATTTTTAAGTAATGAGTACAACTGATTTTACAGCACAGTCTGATTACAGACTGATCACAGCAGCTAGCCAGATGCAATTGCTTTGAGATATTTTTCTAAACTACACGAAGAGGAACAAATTTAAGAGTTGTTCTCGATGTTAAACCTTCTTCCTAGTTCATGAAAACATTAGGATGAACTGTAACACTGTAACTGATTGTAACTGATCAATCTTACCTTGGTAAGACTACTTTAAAAGCAGTATATCTGAAAGTGTAAATCTTGGTCAAAAGTCATCTTGAAGCACTGACATTTATTAATAACCTTATTTTTTTTTAAGACTCTTGCATCCCTACTTCATTTTGCTATTGTTCATTTATGATGTCACACAGGCATGATGGGTTTAAAGGGTCAGTTATATAAAAATTAAAAATATATGAAGGGAAGAACTAAGCCTTAGACTGTCTGTTTAGTAGAAAGTTACAGCAAGCCAATTTTAAAACAGAGCACCTTGTAAAAGATTGCATTTTCACTTCACATTTATATTAACATCACAAGTATTTCTCACCCCTAGTCTGTATCAAATTGAAAAAGAGGCAAACTTGGTCTGCCAACTACAGTGGGATTCGGTTTAGTCATTTAAAAATCAAGTAAAAATGAAAAGCAACAATAAACCCCATTAAATTTACTGGCAAACATTACAAAGCTAAAAACACACTAAGAGATCTTAAGATTAGTTAGAATACTTTTCTGCTTCTTGCCTTCATAGAAAAATATAACCTTAATTACGCCTGCTTTGAATGCTAAAATTTACTGATTTGAACACACAATTACTGCCCAACATAACTCTTTACAGTTTATCTACTGCTCTCTCACTAGCTGCTTAAGGAAAACATCCATTCTTATTAATAATAAAAGTAAGTAGTATTTCTACATACATTAATTTCCTCATCCTGATCCTGATAAAGCAGTGAGGTGTATCTGTGTATCACATTGGCCTAAACTTGCATTTACCCACTTCTATCATTGTACCC
Organism: Cephalopterus ornatus; assembly: GCA_013396775.1. Classification (NCBI taxonomy): domain Eukaryota; kingdom Metazoa; phylum Chordata; class Aves; order Passeriformes; family Cotingidae; genus Cephalopterus; species Cephalopterus ornatus. Next base: position 120,482 of record VZRE01013211.1, read on the forward strand.
TTCAATCCGTTGACATCTATGATGAAATTATTAACAGAAGCTATACCCATAAACACTCTATGCTCAGAAATGTGAATGAATTATGCTTTTGATAAAACGTAAATCTGATTACTTTCAAATGATTAACTGATATGTGCTTCCCTTATCCTTAAACCAGATAAAACACAAAAGCTAAGTTTCAAAATTATCTGGTATCAGAGCAATCATGCCAAAAGTGGTGTAATCCAGGACTAAATCAATCTATTCCACTTTTACAGTCATTAAACAGGAAGTTGTTCTTAAGAGAGAAGGTAACATGCAAGGCTGCTTTTGTAGGCGATTTCTGGAACAATTTTCCAGCTCAATGCTGTAATGAGATGCAGCAAACATTTTCTTAAGCAGGGAGGGGAAAGTAGGGAGTAAACACCCATTTTACCACAATTCCCAAGTAATTTCAGTGATTTCTATCCTGCATATGCTTTCTATACACAAGAACTTCCTAATGTTTGGTAAATGTGAAAGTTAGATTAAATACAAGAGTCTTATGTCACATTAACTTTTCAGTAAGGTGCAAACATATAGAAACAAATTGACTCAAATACAATCTGGTAAATGTGTATTTTGCAGACGTGCAGCAGATTTTTCTCCACATTTGCAGTAAGACTTTTTTAATTTATTATGGAGATTTTTCTAGCAAAAGCCAGAACTGCCTTAAAATTCATGAGCTCTCTCACTTCTGATTGTGAATAGCCAAGTATTTTTTCTAAAAATTAACCATTTTCTATTATAATTTGTCAAAATACTTCTTCCTGCTTTCTTAAAACTATCAATTAGCTTTACAAAAGTGAAACATTCCAGGTTTTTCCTCAGATACCCACAACTGTCCCATACCAGTAGCTAATATAAGTATCTAACAGTAATGAACATTTTATTAATGAACATTTTAGAGGAACATACTTAACCCAGACCATTCATCATCGACAGGGGGTTGAGCATGACTTAAATCCCACTGAAAATCAGAAGTACCAGTCTGAGAAACTGATTCACTGTTGGATCCTGAAAGGGAATAAATAAAATTGTACTTTTAAGTTAACAAGCTTCCTGAAGTTTTCTTGGGGAACAAAATTCCAAAGTAGGAAAGGAAGACAAGAGCCTCAAAGAAAACACTCTGATTCTAAGGACTGCACAGGACAGGAAAACTAGTAGGTTCTTGTACATGAGGTATATTCAGAAAATAAGGAAACTAAAGGAAGACAAAATTAAGTCATGAAAAGAATATGGAAAAAGAGATAAGAAGAGTGAGTGATAGCAGACTACAAGGCTTAGAGCAGTCTCCTCAAACTGAAAAATACAATGAAATCTTGTGGGTAGTAAAATTATTACCTTGTATTAATAGGAACTCTCACAAGGAGAAGCTTAAAAGATTACTAGGAAGAAACCTCATTAATTACATTGCAGGTCAATCAGTTAAACTATACATTAGTAAGATTCCAATTCTCATTTAAAGTAAAGGATTTCAGGAACGTAAAAGCAGCAGGACAAACAGCAAGGCCAGTATGAGTCATGATAACAGAAAGTGTTACACACCTAACATTATTAAGAAAAATAAACAAGAATCAGAAACCATTATATATAAAAGTAAAAAACCAAAAACTCTTAATTGTAAGAATGAAAGAAATTAGTATATTACTGTATGCTGAGATTTACTTCTGAAATGCAGTTTAAATATGACCTGGGTCTCTTTTATACACACCTCTGTAAAAGATGCCTCAGATGACAGAAACATTGACATGTTCTCATTTTTTTGCAAGCCAATCACAATTAAGAAGTAAATATATGTCCATGTGGTCACTTTGCATTACAATGTTGCTGGTTAACAGCAATGAATAGTATTTGCTGTTTTCACACTTCTCTCAAAGTTTTAATGGTGGTATTGCAGATGAATCTCAGCTCATTCTGTCATCCTGCTCTATTTAATAAACGTGATGTTTTAGTGTAGAGACAACTTGAACTTAAGTGGCTGCTTGGAAATTTTATTTTTTTTAAAATTAAAACTCTCTGTTCAATTAAGACTCAGGACACGGAACTTGAGTTCAACAGTTAAAAGCCTATAACATGCAATACAAGCAAACATAGCCTAAGTGCGTAAGCACTTGGCCAGCTACTTCCGAACAGAAAATAGCAATGCCAAGCTCATGTAAGCAAGTGCGAGCAGAAAACCTGACATATGATCCCTTTATTGTATAATAAATCAGTGTAGCACTTATGTTAGTAGTTCAACATACAAGAATTATTATGAAGGCAGGTTCGCACTCTATAGCAATTTCACCCTTCAAAAAAGAAAACCCTAGAGCTCAGCTTTTCCATCTGTCATACAGAGAAAAGACTCAAGACTTAAGATCCTGCCTATGGAACATATTTTGAAAGTAGTGATTCAGTTCCTTGAAGGGCAGAAAAACGTCAAATAACAAACCTCCCAAAAGATCAGGGGTAAATGGGCTTTCCTAGAAAGCAATCTTCAGATCTCTAACTTGAGACACAGCAAGACTGAGCAACTTCTTATGCATATTATTTAGACTTAAGACAAAAACAGGAAGGCTAAATAAGAAATCACAGAATCACAGAATGATTTGGGTCAGAAGGGACCTTAAAGATCATCTCATTCCAAGCCCCTCTAGGTACCAACCTTCTTACTGATCTAGCTGCTGATTATCAATTTAAAACAGTTACTTCACTGCATAATTTCAGCATAACAAAAATGCTTTCTAGGCTTTCATAAAACACGTCTTCTACTCTTTACAGTACTATTTTCAAAGAACAACGAGAAAAATGTGTATTAATAACACTTGGCAAACTACATTCCACCCGGTGGAGTAGAAGAGAGTGGAAAAATCTTTGGAAAGGCATACATACCAGAAACTGCAGGGGTTAATCCAAATGAGGAGAAAGAAGTAGAATTCTGTTCAGAGGTATTAATCCTTGCATCCACATTCCAAGCAGCTGTGGAGGAAGAGGAGAAAAAAATTACAAGAACTTCACACACTGCTGGCAATGTTGAAAAAGTTAGTTATTCAATTACGAATTGAGTCAAAAAAACAGTGGACATTCCAGCTGTGATAACATTTCACACAACTGAGGACATTAATCAGTGCTGATAGAGATGGGACTTCAGGAACACATAACTTGAAATAATTTTCAAGTTTTCCAGGATCATCTTGCCTTTACAGCCTTTTCTATATACAAACTTCTCACAGAGGAAAAGCAGACTGTGTTTGGAATGCTATTCTATTATTCTTCCCATTATCACAATCATTAAGTTATTGAAAAGCACATGTAGATGAAACACAGCTTGGAGAAAACATATATATGTTAAAGAATAGAACCAAATTCAGAATAATTTTTGACAAATAGGAGATACTGCTTAAAAATGAACACATACTTGACTGTTAAATGTAAGGCAGAAATCAAGCAGAAATAAGCAGTGGCACTAATGTGTCAAAAGGAACACCTCGTTACAATGTGATTCTAAATAAAAGCTACTACTTTTTTTATTTTGAATATTTCACATATATTTAATTGGGGGGGATGCACTAAAAACTGGACAGGTATTCCAGATGTTGTCCAAAAGGCAGACAATCACTCCCCCTAATCTACTGACTCTTGTGTTAATATATCCCAGAATACTGTTGGTGTCCTTTGCTGCCAGGACCTATGGCTGGCTAATGTCCAGCTTGGTGTCCTGCAGGACCCCTTATCCACAGAGTTCCTCTCCAGACAGTCAGTCTCCAGCCAGGATTGCTTCCCACCCAAGGTTCAGCAGTTCACATTTGTCCCCACTGAACTTCCTCGGGTTCCTGTTGACCCATTGCTCCATTGGGTTTAGGTCCTTCCGGATGGCACCCCTGACCTGGACTGTATCAACTGATTCCCCTGTTCCCACTCAAGTTTGGTGTAAACTGGAAATCTGATGTAAATGGCGCTCTGTTGCCTCTTCCGTGTCACTCATAAAGAAAACAAACAGGACAGTTTAAGTACAGCCCTATGATATTCCCCTTGTTACCAGCCTCAAAGGGAGAGTAGGACTTAAAACCATTACCTTTGAGCCTGACCAGTTTTCCAACCATCCTAACTTGGATACAATACTGTGAGACAGTGTTGAAAGCATTAGTCAAGTTGCCATAAAAGATTTCCACTGCTCTCCCCTCACCCACAAAAATTAGTCATTTTTCCAGAAGTAAATCAGCCTGGTCAGACATGATGTATTCTCAGTAACAAAACCAACAAAAAGATGGTCACAGTAACCAAGAACTGCCTAATTAGAATATACAGCAGAATACAACTAACTAGAACATGGAAAAATCCCTTTGCTTCTACACAGCAACAGTAAAGCTACATATATCAGGCCCAGCCTCAGGAACTCCATTTCAAGATATGCCAGAGAAATAAAAAAAGGTCTTGTCTTGTGCTGGTTATGGCTGGGATAGGGCTATGTTTTGGATTTGTGCTGAAAACAGGATTGATAATATAGTGATGTTTTTGTAATTGCTGAACTGTGCTTACACAGTTTCTTGTACCACTGGCAGCAAGGAGGCTGAGCACTGTCTTCCCAACAAGAAGTTGGGAAGAGACACAGCTGGGACAGCTGACCTCAACTGGCCAAAGGGATATTCCATACCATATGGCATCAAGCTCAGTATATAAAGTAGGGGACAGAAGGAGGAAGAGAGGGACATTTGGAGTGATGCCATTTGTCTTCCCAAATACCCGCTATGTGCAATGGGGCCCTGTATCCTGGGATGGACGAACACCTGCTTATGGAAAGTAGAGAATTATTTCCTTGCTTTGCTTGCATGTGAAGCTTTTGCTTTCCCTATTAAACTGTCTTTATCTCAACCCATCAGTTTTCCAGCTTTTACCCTTCTGATTCTCTCCCCCATCCCACTGGTGGGGGAGTGAGCAAGCACCTGTGTGGGGCTTGGTTGCTGGCTCGAATTAAGCCATGATGAGATTAAAGTAACACTGCTGAATTCCAAGGAACACTGCTTTCCAGAAGAGATGAGAATTACTTAGACTGAACAGTGGGAAGGGCCATATTACAGCATGTACCAATAATTTGGAGATTTTTTGATTCCTCTCTGGGCAACAATCTCTTCTCCATATGGACAGCACAAGTGATAAAGGCAGAAGACTGTATTGTACTGAACACTAAAAAACAACTTCTAATGAGAAAAACAGCGTAATACTAAATGTCATAAAAGTTGAACAATCTTTATGCCTGGAGCCTAAACAGACACCTGCCAAAACCAAACACAGTTGATTTGATCATGTTGGATCAACAGAACAGACTTACGACCTGGGATTTAAGACATTCTTTAAAAGATCTTACACTTCAAAATGGCACAATTTTATCTCAGAAACAATTTTATCTCAGATAAACTCAAAAACCCCAGTTTAACTGTACAGAGAGCCATAGATGCTAAGCCATCCAAACTTACAGTAAACAGAAATTGTTCAGTTCACATTTCACTAGATCGTGCCAAGATTTTTTTAATATATAAACATAAAGATATTTCAGAGATCCACTACTACAAAATACATTTATGTAAAAATGCTTAAGTGAAGCAACTTTCTTCAGAACAGCTTACCAATAGGAGTGAACAAAGAACGCTCTTTCCAGGGCCTGCCCACCAGGCCTACACCCCAGTCCTTTCCATTTCCATTAGCATCTCCAGTGTCCTGGCCCCAAGCCAACGTCTCAGTCTTCCTCTTCCCAGCTGCAGTTGAAGGAACAGATGTCCATTTCTCCTCCCCTACGCCAATCTGTGAGATTTTTACAGACTTCTCATTCCAGCTTCCTCCATTTACTGTATGGCTTTCACTCAATCCGGGAGAAACTTAAGATACAAGAATAATGAAAGTATTATTTAAAATAAGAACTGGATGAAGAATTAAAATATCACTTACACGCACATTCACTTGATAAAAACCCCCCAAAACAAAAGACAAATGAACGGCAGCTTTGCTACACCAGTGTGATACAGACGAGCTGCTGCTCTGTCTCAGTTGATTTTCCAGTTCAGATGATATGCACCATCTGTCTACTAACTTGAAGAGTAAGGAACAAACAGCACCAACTGCACTCTCCTTCCTCATCCCTTTCTTTATAGGGCTGGTATATTGGTGAACCAGTGCCTCTAGATTAAAAAAAGACCAGGTAATTTCTCTTAGAGTATGATGATTATTTGTGGAAAATCCTATTCACTAGAAGGGGAATATTTTTGGTTTCATAATTGCATACAGCAGTTCTCCAAGCAGGAAGTAGAAGAAATTACCAAGTATTAGAAAATATTTACCAAATACTGCATAGGATTTACAAAAAGCATAGCTATCATATCGACCACAGAGTCCACCACAGTTAGAGTTAAAAATCATGGTAACACTCTCAAAATAATTTATAAGTAACATATTTTATGTTATACTAAGATGAAAGACCACAAGACTCCAACAGTCTACCCTGATGAGAAATTACTAGCCATGGCAAGTTTAATGTATACTTTGAGAGAAGTCAGCAGTACACTGAGATAAAGACCATTATAAAACATTTTTAAATTTATGTTCCTATAAAATATAAGGGCTAGTGCACACAGTCTCACCTCCTATATATCAAAAACCTTTCTCAAAGGGCTTTGTAGATTAAAACCCCTCTCCCTTTTTATATATGCAGTGTAAACAACAGAAAAACTGCTCTTTTACAAACAATTAAGAAACACCTGCATATTGCAAGAGTAACACTTAAACAGTCAGTCAATTAAACAGTCAGTATCATCCGCCAACAAAAACTACACAACAAACATTTTATTCCTCAAATGAAAACATAGCTCAGGCAGCATGGACATGCCAAATTCAAGGCAGCCTCACTGTCAAAGAATTGATTAGGTGAGATATGCCTAGATTTTCCTGGATAAATCAACTCCAAACACAGACATCACTGTGTAAGGTCATCACCGCTGTACACCAAAACACTGCCCTTTCACCACAGCACTAGCACAGCTCCTGCCAGTCAACTTCATCAGAGGGTAATAAGAGGTCTTGGGGAAAGGCAACAACAAAAATACCGAAGAGACATAAACCAAGCTGTAGCTGGTAGAAAAACCCTTTTGCAACCTCGCAAAAAGACACCTGAGGTCCTGAAGGAGGAGCTTGATTATTCCGTGTTTATTATACTGTGTTTATTATGTTACCTTCTATATGACCAGCATGTTTTTACAGAATTACAGAAAACTTAAGATTGAAAGGGATCTCTCAAAGTCACCTAGTTCCACCTTCTGCTCAAAGCACAGTTAGCTTCAAAATTACACCACATTACTCAAGTTCTGTAAACCATAAAGGATGATAGTTCAAAGCACCTCTGGGAAACCTCATGAAGAGCTTTTTTGCTCATGGCTGGCAGAATTTCTTCTTACTGAAACTTGATTATTGCCTCCTGTCCTCCCATTATGTATCTCTGAAGAATATTGCTCCTTCCATGTGATGGTACAGGAAGTTTGCATGTGGAGTAAAGCTTTCAAAAACGAGCAGAAAGGGATTCACTTTCTGGATCTGAGTGCTTTTAATAACTCATCTGACTTTCTTAATTACACTCATTACTTTTCATTAAAACAACACCACTAATGTTGGCTATGAGTAAGAAACAACTATGTTAATTTCATTATGCCAAACTAATTTAAGTATTACTATAGCAGTATCTCTTATTAGAAGACTTCTAAGATTCACTAGTCAATGACAGTCTAAAAATAGCCAAATATTTTGTGTATGACATATGTATATGTAAATTTATAAACATATTTAAGAACTTTAAAAAATGAATGTATTTATGCATCTCAAAGGAGTATGTAAAGAACTGTGTAAGTAGTGTATACAATCTGAAACAAGTGAAAACTTAGCAATGATCAGGACTTGTGAGCTCATGGCAGTTATCTATACTAAAGTTTTTCTTTGAGCAAATAATCAATTCATTAACATGAAAAAGTGAGTAAGTTTGAAAAGCTAGCATAGAGGATTTTTCAGTGGAGCTTGCAAATAAGCTTTAGTGTTCTGTAAGTAACAATTTGTATAGTAGGTAATCTGTCTGAAAATTCTAGATACAGAGAGTATTTTCAACCTTTTAAAAAGTAACTGCAACTCTGAGATATAACATTTATTTTTAACATTTGCATAGCTAAAAGAGCCAGCTGTATAAAGTTCCATGACAGTAACTGCAAGAAGTCCTGCACCAACAATTGGTGTTTTCCACTTCTGTAAAACACTTCTCTAGTTACTTATGATGCCTAATAATGAAAACTTTTTACCTTGTGGAATTGATGACTCCCCCTTTGCAGGTTTAGAGCTGCTAATCTGTGCATTAGAAAGTGCGTCACCTGATTCAGAAGTAAGAGGAAACAAAGTTAGATGAAGCTTTTTCAAACAACACCACCTGTAAAAATCTTCTTAAAGAGTATCCATTATTTTAAGAAAAGAAACATAGTAATATCTCAAAGTAAATTAAGACATTTCCAGAAAATTTAAGAAAAATAAATTATAATAGAGCATTTTAATTATTTGTGTTTATTTTGCAGATAGAATGAACTCAAACTGACTTCACTCCCATAAACCAAGTAACTGAGGATTTCAAAGAACCTGAGCTCATTTCCTCACGAATGAAGAGCAAAACTCTAAAACAGAGGCTGTAATTTTCAAGATAAGGGTGACTCTAAGTATTTCTGACCTGTAACTATTTCTTTCTACCTTACCATGAAAACACTAGATAGAGCTGAATTCTTTGCAGATTAGTCTGGTACAAGGTGATACATAAGGGATATGATACTTAAAGGACTCTGGCTAGAGAGGTTATGTAGCAGTTATGTTTCACCACAGTTTGGAGAGACAGACAGAACTAACATTTCTTGAAACTCTCTGTAAATGGACAGGGAAAAAACAAATGTAACAGGAAACAACTGATCTAGTCCTCAGGGCAAGAATTATGCACTCAGTCAAGATGCAAACAAGTGTCAATAAAACACCAGGGTGAGGCATACAAATTTCAATAAATCGTTACAAGGTACCAGACAGTTACTAGGCTCAGTCTTTTTGTCACTGTGCTAGAACACGAAGTTTCATCTAATTAAAGCACCAATTTCTCAGTTGCAGCCAAATATGAATTCCTGTGCCTACACATGATTTAAACTAGCCTATGCAACCTTCTGTAACAGCAGCAGCCATATCTATTGAATTCTTAGCTATAATAATTGATTACTAAATCTCAGCCAGATGTGCCTCAGCATTATGAACAGCTTTAGTACAGAGTACTACTAAATCTACATCAGAAAAAACATCTACATGTTAAGCAGTAAATGATCATTAAAGAGAACTTCATGGCCATAACTCTCCCACAAGGAAGCACTCAAAAAGTTAAGGAGCTGGTGCTGCCTGCAGCAGTGCTGAAGATGCCTCTGAAGTTCCAGGAAACATAAAGGGCAGAGTCAGCAGAGCACAAGTGAAGGAACAGGGATATATGCCTGCACAGCTGTGCAGCTACAGACAGAGCACCAGTGCGGATGGAGGCCAGTGTCTTAGCCATTTACTCCAGAGCATTCTCTCTTGAGACTCCCCAAAAATATGGCTAAAAAGGAGGAGTTTTGCACAATGAGAAAGTACTTTTACACAGCCTGACATAATTTCCTCAAGAGTTTCACCCCCAAACATACCTATCATATGTCAACAGTGTCACTATTCAAGCATCCAAGTAAAGTTACCTTTCTAGGACACATTCACAGACCTATCAACCATCATACCTTTATTTTTTCTGAGACCAACCGGCAGTGATGGTGTAGGCATCAACTGTTCAATGGATACAGTAATCGTATTTTCCAGTCCCTGGAGATTTGATTCTCCTGAGCCACCGTCGGTCAGCACCTTGTCTCGCTTACGCTGCTGACGCTTCTCTCTATTACTGATTTTTGTTTCCCAGGCTCCTAAAACATCACCCAAATGAAAACATCAAAAACTAAGTCAGAGAGCAAGAGAAGAGCTTTAGCTTGTCTCATATCAAGCTGTAGTCTGAGGGCAGTTTGACAATCAGACATGGCAGTCAGCTTCAACATCAGTTTGAAAACACAAACGGCCAAAGGTAAGTTTTTCTGGATGCAATGTGATAATACTTAGCTTCACAGAGCAAAACGTAAGTAACATGAGGGCCCTACTATTCACAACTTCTCAGTTTTTGTAAGTTTAACTTAAAAAAAATCAGTTTAAGTTACTAAATGCTGTTGTTTCAAAGATCAGATTTCCAGATATGTGTGACTATGGAGATATGACAAAGTAAGATTCTTAGGTTTTTTTACGAATCAAACACAAGTAAATCCTAAACAGCATTTAAGCCAAAATGTTTGCATGTTGTGTACGTTTGTGTTCAGTACCTTCATCCACTTCCTTTCCATCTAGACGAGATGTATCCTGAACCGTTTTAGCATCTCCCTTTGATTTCTTTTTTTTCTTTGACTAGAATAAAAATAAAACATTAACTTAATAGTTATTTAGTGGTCACTTTTCATAGTGATTGAGAATTCTCCCCCTCCACCCCCTGCCAAAAAAAGTAGGAATAAATCTGAAACAGATTTTCCTGAATAACCCTCTGTGAAAGACTTACACAGCACAGAAATGGCAGGTGGGTGGAACATTACTTATGCTACAGAGCACAAAGCCTGGTGGAAGAAGCTGTGCTGGTGGCATCACAATCACAGAGGAGTAATGAACTGTGTAGCAGGCAGATCCCAGTCTGGCAAAATTTATTTTGCGCAGACGCAAGTATAAAGTTACACATGGAGAAATAAAAAATGCCAGTGACTCCTTTAAAAAAAAAAAAAAAAGGTACAAAACTTTCAGCTTGGAAATTATTTCAAAACATAAGCTGTGCTTAGAGCCCATACATAAAAGACTTGTTTTTCCCCCCAAGGTTTCATCAATTATGGCTTCTTGAATATAAGAGCTAAGCTAAACAAATGGGAACAGGTATGACTACTGCAAACAGTTTCGGTGCAACAGGTAGCAATATACAGTGTTGGCCAATAGCCAAAGAGTACATGAAGAAATCAGCAGGCCAGTCAAAATTTTTGAGTCCTGAAGATGCACTGTACCCCATGCAAGAACAATAGAAAAATAAACTTTTCTTCTTGATCCCTAATGGTCTAATTATTTCTAGTATTCAAGACAAAGCAAAGTTGTGTGTTTGCAAACAGAATGGACGATGGCATTTTAACATTCTACAGTCTCATTCACAGAGTCACTTCTCAGATAACAGTCCCTTACACTAAACACTAAAAAAAGCCCTCTGTAATGTGGCAAGTCACTAAAATGAAAAGAAGAGAAGAAACTATTCAAAGTGTCAAGGGATTTATAAAGTCTATAAACAGCCACAGATCAGACATTACCCAAAGCTTTCCTTCCCACAAAGCAGAACAACTTAAATGACTATCCTGAAAAAATGTGCATGAAATTCACAACCCTGGAGCAGGTAAGAAATAGAGAAGCACAAAGGATGTGTGATTTTCATTGAAAGCATATATCCAAGCACAAAAAAATTACCATGCCCTTCAGGCCATAGATTATATATATTCATATAGCTACAGACATGTACATAAATCATTAATCCCACCCACTGACTTATACCATCCATCCCAAACTACACAAAGACACATACACAGCATCCCTTAAAACCTTAGCAGGTTTATAATGTTACAAATGTAACAGATGCCCTGAGAAGCCTTACTAAGTCATTAGATGCCTGTACAGTAACCCGTAGTTCAAGGGAAGTTCTTGAGTATGCTTTTGACTGAAGGGTAACAATCTACTCCTGAGGCAATCATGCTTTGCCCAGGGTCTCCCAAAGAGATATGAAAACATAATTAGGTTGAATAATCATCCATATATTGGCACTCTTTTAGTGCAGTTGCAGCTTCAACTTTGCATTTTAAAATTTAGATAACTATGTCTGTAATTTTAAGGCAAAGCTTGAGTTTAGCATTTAAACACCTTGCCTACTTGAAAACCTGCAAATAGCTATTCATTCAGGTTCAAGTTGTGTTATGTTCTCGGGAAAAAACTCAATAAAGTCAATCTGATATCCAAAACATGGGGAACAGAAAGAGGCACTCAGCATGAAATTTTAAGGCAAACCTAATTCACAAAAAAGTCCTTTATTTGCCAATGCCAAAAAGATTTTGAGTCCCACAGCAAACCAAAAGGATACAGTCTTTTAGCCAATATACTAACTGCAGAAGAAGTTATTAGAGGCAGTCAAGTATGTTTATTAAAGCCTGAATGAGCTAAAAAAATGACAATAATTATAGACAGGCTTGGTTTAGATGGGACCTCAAAGATCATCCAGTTACAACCTCCCTGCCATGGGCAGGGACACCTTCCACTAGACCCGGTTCTCAGTGTCCCATCAAACCTGGCCTTGAACAGAGCCAGGAATGGGGCATCCACAACTTCTCTGGGCAACCTATTCCAGAGCCTCACCACCCTCACAGTACAATAATTTCTGACTGTTTATGCACAATCATTTATTTTTCCAATACTACTCAGCAGAGTTACAACAAATGCATTTTGTTGAAGAAAATAAGTCAAAAATCCACGACAGCAGGAAAATTTCATGGAAAATGTTAGCAAAAGAATCAAGCAAAAAAAAAAAAAACATCATCAAAGGCCTGTCAAGTATATCCATGTTGCCTACAAATGATAGCATATATGATAAGGCAAGAAGATATTAGTCCTCATAGTGCAAAAAATAACACTGCCATTAGTATGGTTACCTTTCAGATAACACTGCAGATCCCTGTTTAAAAAGATGTTTTTAATGTAGCTGTTCAATCTGCATAACAAAAAGCTCACACCAGACTTCAAAGCCCATATTTGTCATCAAAAATGAAGAACTCTAATGGATACATATGGCAAAAGAAGTAAGCAGCCACATGGTCTTAATCCTTTGAATAGTAGTCCCCCAATTGTTAGACCATTTACAAGGCACTTAACAATACTATCATTATGCTGCATCTCCATAGAAGCCATTGAAGAAACACAAACTTAATTTCTGTAGGCTTAACACTGTCACATGATGAACAGAGATATCAGTGTTTAATTGGGGGCAGGAGGGGGTTTTGCTTCACAAACATTCCATGATAAGATACGATCTCGGAAGTTAAGAAAATACTACTTTAGCTCTTTCCAACACCAAATCAGATTAGCACTATTCATAGTAAGAAATATGCCTCTTCACTCATGTAAGTAACAGGATTTTAAATTACAAATAGAGTTATAAATTACAAATAGAGTTACTAGATACTGAAATAACATACACTAAGCTTTGACACTGTCATTTTGTATCCATAACTGACCTTTTCATTCTTCTTTTCTGTCTCCACAGGCTGCTTTATATTGTCTTTACGGACAGTTTGTGTTACTTCATCTTCAGATACATCAAGGAAAGACCGTCCATTAGGCTGTGTAAATAATAAAAAAAATTGAAGAAAGCAGATGATGCAAAGCTCAAATTACACTATTAGTGAAATGCAATTACTTGTTGACTGGAAAATCCTTGTACGATTATTGAATAAAGCAGTCTGAACTGTGGAGTGGTGCTCAAAATACCTACTGCAATTCTATGTTTAACAAACACAGAAATGAAAAATGAAAGGAAACAGGTCTCTTCATTTCACCTCACTCCTACTCAACCCAGGAATTGCATATCAAAAGATAAATTTCTGAAAGTTACCAGTTTTTTAAGTTCCCTGCAGCTGTTCCAAAAACTGATTCAGAACAGCTACAGTTGTATGTGCCATAAATTATCTAATTAACACAATTATCACTTTGTAGCAGCTTAGCAACAGGCTGAATTTTTAAAAGTAATTTTTACTTTAACCAAACATCTGCAATTTCTGTGTATATCCCTCACAGCTCACTTCCTTCACAAGTTAAACTTCATAGTAGAACAGAAATTAGAAGTCAAAAATGAAGCATGACTAAGCACGACATCCCATTGTTCTTTCCAGACAGATTTGATTATAGGCGTTACATTAGTCTACCATTTTCCCCTCATACAATCAAGGAAAGAAAGTTAGCATGTATTATTCAACATCTAAAGTTAAAACTCTGGACAATCACCAAATGAGTCTTTACCACTACCTTCGGCAGCAGAGGCATACACCTTAGCCTATATATTCCCCATACAAAAAAGTAATAATTTTAAAGTTGTTCACTATTAACAAAAACCTATGACTGAAATTACTGTGCTTAACCGCAGAAAAGATGAGAATAAGCATACGTTAGACTCCTGTCAGCCATTAACTTCACTGAATGAAAAACAACTGTCCAGAATAGTAATTGATAGAGTCCACACTGATGTCACACATTCAGAATGACTCAGATAAATTAATGGCTGAAAATTAAATAATCATAAATAACTACTTCAAAGGTACTTTAATTCTGGCAATTCTTTTAAAATAAAGTTCAAACCATATTACCTTTAGTTATTTTTTTATTATTAAAAAACCAAAGGCTATTTTAACTCTGCATCACACAAACGTAATTGCTTTCAAGTAAAACAAAAGCCAAATCACAACTTAGTGTGGCTTATTCCTTCAAATATTAGATCTGATTCTCAGTTTAACTGTTATAGGTATTTAAGTCTTGCCATGTATATTACACTTACAAACCACCATTGGTATGATTTCACCAGGGCATAACATAGTATTGCTTACCATAGTTAGCAAGCATGCCAACTTCTTAAAAGTAACTATTAATAGAAATTGAAAGATCAGGTCACCTAACCCCTCTTCTCCTGCAACAACCAGCTTTAAACTAGAGTTCTCATATCTAAGATGCAGTTCATTTCCCTCAGCATTCTGAAAATTAAGTATATTTTACAAATCTGTGTCTCAGAACTCTCCCTAAAAGTTCTTCTCAACAAAGCTCACAATACTGAGTTTCACAGGGGTATCAAAGACCTGATACTCAAATCTTGAAAATAATTCATTGCCAAAAATCAGTTCTTGTGCCCCTCTATTTTCTTCAGATTCTGTTTAGCAGTAAAGTATTAGATTTGATGCATCTAGTATTGAACTTGTGTCAATAAAGTTTACAGCCAACTAACTCTTAAATTCTGTACCTTGCTTTGTTTCTTTGCTATTACATATATACCTTAAATTAAAAAAAACCCAAACACTTTCTTAATCCCTTCCAAATATTCAACTGCTAAAAGTCTTAAATAATTTAAAAAAGCTTCAGCTGCTTCTCTGAAGTAATAAACTAATTCATATCCCTTAAGAACCCTCAGGAAAAATTCATCCTCATGACTGTTCAAAATGCTGTCTGATCATCTGATCATGTAAACAACAACCTTTAGAAATATGTTTAAAAACTTGCATTTCGATACACTAAGGGAGAAATGTATCCCTGAATAGTCTCCTTTTCAGTGGAAGCTTTCCATATTTATTTTCTGCCCACAGATGAATCACAGAATTTTAACCAAAATCCATGTGACCATTTTTGGATATATCAAAGACAGGAACAGAAGCAGGAAAGAAAAAAGCTTTTCTATAGTACTCAGAAATGTTTTGTTTTAAAAAGACAACCACAGCCCAAAATTTAAAACTTTATGGGTAATATATTAAACATCCACTGACAAAATTAATTAATTCAAATTGTGCAATTTATTATTTGCCATCTTTTTTTTCCCCTCATCCTAAGGCCTCCAGGTATGATGCAACAAGGCAGAAATAGTGCTGTCAACAACAGCACTGATTACTGAATGCTTTTCTTGCCTGATGACCTTAAAACTCCAATATTTAAACAAACCATTTTTCACACAATTCATTTGAGGGTGTTAAGATTCACCAAAAGTAGGAAAGGTTTTGCTGAGACTGTCAAAATGAAAAATATTCTTTAAATACAGCACAGTGCAAAGGATAACTCAGTTTCACACTTCAAATAGCAGTTAATGAAATGGCTTTAATCTCAGTCTTACACGGCTGTATTAGCCAAAGCCCTTAGTTACACACTATAAAGATATCTCTGCTTAGAATAACTTTGGCCAGTGAAAGAATCTGTTTACCAATATTTTCTGTAATCTTCTCTTCAGAAACTAAGCAGTTTTCTCTTTGAGCCCTGTAGAATCCTATAGCTCAATCTGTGCCCTTTGATCATTAACATACAGACAAACCACTGTGGCTCTATCAGCTGAAAGTATAAAGTCTTTATACAATCTCTGACTGCAACAAGCATAAAACAGTCATAGCCCAGAAGGTTCTTTCAAGAAGACCAAGTATAGAACTCTTTCAAATGAATGCAAATGTTTTTACTAGACCATGTAGCATTTACTCTCCAGGTGTACTTCAAACAATAGGAAGTACACAGTCAATTCGGTATTTTCCACATCTACAAATAGATGGTGTGAATGGCTTTCTAAAGCTGTAGCAGAGCACAGAAGATGGCTACTCTCAAGTTTCTGTGGTGGTTTGCAGATGGCATAGAAACCATGTAAGAACAGCTTCACCTTTTTCTGCTGGAAAGTTTAAAAAGTAGGAAAGAGAGGCACAGCAATTATTTAGAAGGAATTAAAATATAATCTCAAGTGATTTTTGGAAGAAAAAAAAAGTCTTCATGGGATCAAGGAACTCTGTGACAAGAGAAAAAGAGCACTACCTCTTCCAGAAGTTTAAAAAAAAAAAAAAAAAAAAAAAAAAAAAGAAAAAAAAAGAAAANAAAAAAAAAAGAGAAAAAAAAAGAGGAAAAAAACCCCAAAAAAGCAGCTTCAATGTTACTGCACAGAATCTGAAATAAGGACACCATATAACCTTGCTCCAATCAGCTGGAGAAAGCCAGAACTGGCTCTATAAACTATAATGGTAATGAATGCTTAACAGTTTCAGCCCCATTTTTTTCTCAGCATGCTCATAGCAAATAAATAAACAGAATCTCATAGCTGCTACCGTATCCAGTCAACACAGTGCTATTCAACTAAGCTTACTTTAATGAAAATGAGAGGTAAGTTGTACCCTACTTATACTGGAACTCAATGAAGCCACAGGCAAGAAAGCTTTTAATACTCTTCCTGAGAAAAGGTACAGTGAAGAACACTTCTGAACCTGACTGATGAGTGTTACGCATCACCTGCCATACAGTGAGCTCAGTAATGCTGTATTAAAGTAACCCTACAGTTTTTAATTAGACAACTGTAGTGTGTTCTTAATGCTATAGACCAGTTGCTCTAAGCTTTCTGAAACGCCTGCAATGGAAATCTAGACCCTGGCATAGCAAGTCCTGTAGCAAATCTACTGGTAATAGGCTTACTCTTTTCCCCTCCCAGACCTCAGTATTAGCATCCCCGCACACAAAACCACAAGATGAAAATGAGCAGGCAACAATCAGTAGTAATTTTTGCTGCATCTTTAAATTTCCGATGTTATTCTGAGAATTTTTCACATGAAAGTCAGAAAACATTGGGACATGTTAATATTGGTCTCTCTGAACTTATCTTGGAAAATGAGAACTAAGCAGGCCTAATAACCTTTGCCACTGGTATAAACTTATTTGCACTTCAGTTAATGATTCAGTTTGTGCATTTTCTTTTGGGGAAAGGTGGGGTTTTTTTCATGTTTGAATGGAAATAATGAAAACAAAGTACTATAAAAATAACTTTTAAAATCTTAACAATACACAATGACAGCTTAAAAACTACTTTACTCTTTTGATTATGAAAAGATTTGCTTTACATTGCCTTAACTTTATTCTGTGCCTGCACAAACCAAGCTTGAAACAGTACTATTATTTGTATTCACCAAAAATGTCAGTAAGTTTTATATGAAATTAATAAAAGTTAGCTTTTATGAAGCCCTACACTACAATGGACTGCCAAGTCAAAAGTAAATATCTGCATATTCATCCTATCTTCTCTTCAGGCACTTTTTAATATCTTCAGTGATTACTTGCAAGGGCTTATGCTTTGTTTTCATACTGGAGTTTAAAAAAAATAAACCCAGCAAAATCTAAATAATTTCTAAGATTAGTCTTCGTTTTCAAGAAGGTATAAGAGATCTACTAAATCTTGAAAAATCTGCTGTGCAAGATGGCAAAAAATTACAACTTTAGCATGCCTTCTCCAAAATGGAGACCCAAGCTATACCGGAAAGATTCTGAATCACAGCATTTCCTCTTCTTGGTGCTCAGGATTCAGACCCTTGCAACTTCCAGAAACAACTTCAGTGGTTCAAAGACAGGCTGGTGGTGTATAGAGGCTTTTTTTTTTTTTCCTTAAGATGTTCTAGCCTTAACTTCTCATTAAAAAAAACCCCCAAACTTCTCAAATCTTAATAGTGCCACAGATTCAAATGAAGATACAAACCCATTGTCTCTCCTTTTTCTGGCCATTAGGGAGACAATTCAGATTTTATAGAGCAAGATATAATTATATGACACAGTTGTAACAGGCAGGGGACATCTGCTACACTTTCATTCCTATAATCCATTTGGACATAAATAGGATTACAAACATCCTAACAATATAAAAGCTATAGAAGCAATCCCTTCAAGCCCCAAAACTGTGACAACTGGAAGCTTTGAAAGGACTGTTGAAAATTTCTGCATTCTACTAATTTTTTCACAAGTGGACACATGCTGTCAAAGACTGCATGTCCCACACCACATACTGAGGATTTTTAAAAAAATTACAGGAATGATCTGTTTTTAAGGGGCTGCTAAGACACAGATTTCCTTACTAAACGAGATGATCCTTACTGTAACAACTAAATCAGACATATTCCTACTGAGGCAAGCTCACCACATGATTGACGTTAACATGTTCCACTGAAAATACACAGCAATAAGCTTACTCAAGTTTGAATCATCACAGCATTTATGAGACTTAGAATGCTGCTTCCACTAGTCTTTACCTGCCTAGACTACAACTCCTGTCTCGAAACTCTAAGCTATACTAAGGTCTCCACTACTGGGTCCTAACCCTGCAAGCATTCACTGACTCATAATAATAATAATAAATAACGCTTTCATATAATTTTTGTTGCCCACATAAAGCTTCTAAAAAGAAACGAGCCTTTTCCTCATCACCCAGAATTATTAACATGTAATTTCCGTGTGTGCGCGCTGCTCCTCCAGGTTTTCAGTGGAACCAAGTAATCCAGACTACACCAGACGACTCCAGAGAAGTCAGGACCCCCCCGACCCCCCATCATCCCTTCCACAGGCAAATATCGCTCGGCGGGAGGTCTGTGGCACCCGGACCCTACGATCCGTCCTGCCCTTCCCAGCGGTGCCCACCCGACCGGCGGGCGGTTCACGGCGCGGGGGCACCGACACAGGG